>JAGFNQ010000375.1:611004-668654 GCA_024364735.1 Boesenbergia rotunda | reverse complement strand
CCGATAATCAATACACATTCGCATGATCAATATTGGGTAAAAGAGGTTTTTTTTATATATTATACCACCCAAAATTTATTTTTATTCATTCTTATAAAGTCTACATACACAACTAATCCCACTCAGCGAGCCAAATGGGCTGCCGTTAGGCCAAATAAAGAACATCGTAGCGATGACTACTACCTCCTCGCTCATCCCTCTTTAAGCCCGCTCAGGATCCTCTACTGTTCCCATCGGGTCTTCTTCTTCGATCTCGAGAATCTCCTCGTCCGCTTCAAGGTCTTCCTCGAACATCTCCAGCATCTCTGGATCTCCTCGAAGGGCTCGGGGTCCTCCTCGGACGGCTCGGGATCCTCCTCCGAGTCTCCCAGATCTTCTGGGAACTCATGGCGGAGTAGCTGCCTACATAAGTCCGCATATGAGATACAACATCTGTGTTGTCCCAGATCTGATGCGCACCCCATCTCTTGCCCGGTTGGGCAATGAACGAGTAAAGCTCCGATCCTATGATCGTCCATGACTGGAAACCCTTCCCGCTCCAGTTTCCAGAAGAGCCGATCCAAAAACCCTATGTTGCCTTGAATTCCCGAGTCGGACAATACTCAACTGCCTCTATCCGCTCCATCAGCTCGCGACACCTCTCAGTGTAGTCCTCATGCAACTCTGGAATTGGAAAAAATGACATGGTTAGTACTGAACCATTCCTTTTTCAATTCGCAAATATATACAGAGGAAAACACACACCCAATCGGTGTAGTTTACCCTAGTGATTACAATATGTAACCACCCTCTTACCCTCAAATTCTAAATTATTAATGCATACATATATTTATATAAGAGAAGTATCGTTTATGTTCACATAACTTACAATTACTGGTTATTATCTATCATACCGGTGATAAATAAGCTACATAAGAATTAATACTACTTCTACTTGTTATGGAAGCATAAATCATCTCTATATATATCATTACTGTACATGAAATAAAGTAAAGCGAGGTTAGGATCTCTTACTTGGAAGCGGTAGGATGAAGCTTCGATGTGTGTGTGTAGTAGGGAAGGCAGACCTGCTCTAATACCAACCTGTAACGCCCACCCTTCTCACACTAGGGCGGGGTTACGCGAACATAGTTTTCATTTTAGCGGAAGCGTTTGAAACTTGAATCTTGAACATGATACATATATAATCTTGTACTTGAACATGTAAGCATGAAACCTTTTAAACATCTTAGACATTGAGGAGAGCATGCTAGGTACCTTTACATTCTTACTTGCATAATAGAAGTATGCCACATAGCCATTTCTTAAGACAGAGTAGTAAGTATGAAGAAGGATAACATAATACTAAAATTCTTTAGCAAGTCTAAACTAAGTACTTAGCATATGAGCGAGAGTGAGCATGAAATATCCATATGAGTCTAAATATCAGCAAGTAGCAACTTAGTAAGTATGATTCAACATTTAACATGCAATAATCAGCATATGCATAACTAAACAAAACATGAGTAGATCTTCTTCCACCATGCCACCACCACACACATCTTTGCCCCTTCTGCTGCTCCCTTTAGTTTATCCATTCCTTACCCTTTTCTGCAGTACAAGGGAAACATGGAAACTATAAGCATATAGCTTAGTAAGATCCCTTCCTACTCACAAAATCATACGTTCCATCAAGTAGAGAAAGCATCACGTCATAATAGTGCATAGCATTAAAAACACTTAACTTAACATAGCATAAGGGAGCATATGTACTTATCATAAGAAGCATACTTGAACTTAACATAATTCACCTTTATAGCATAATAGTCATATAGTCATGACAAAAATGCGAATGCAAGATGCTCTTTTGAAAACATGCATAGGATAAGTACATGCATATGCTTTTCTTAAAATCATACATATAGCTACTTAAACATACATCCATCATCATTTGGGGGATCCCGGCTTGTACCACATACATACATACATAATGCGCGCATCCCTAATAGGCCGAGGTAGCTAGTCTCTAACCTACTAGGGAAACTAGGTCCGTTCATAGTCCGTCGACCTAGGGGCGTCTCGGGAGCCCATCCCCTTACTAGGTCCGTTCATAGTCCGTCGACCTAGGGGCGTCTCGGGAGCCCATCCCCTTACTAGGTCCGTTCATAGTCCGTTGACCTAGGGGCTGCATCCGGAGCCCACCCGTGGACCTTGCTAGGATCCGGTACAAGCCATACAAAGTAAAATAGCATACATGGATTTTATCATATCATAAGCATAGCACATTCTTGTTTCTTACTAGGTCCGTTCATAGTCCGTCGACCTAGGGGTTGCATAGCACATTCTTATCATATCATAAGCATATCATCATAACCTATCACTTCATTGTCATATCATGAGCATGGCATGCCTCTTATCTTATCATGAAGAGTGCTCTTAGTCCCGACTTACAGGGAAGCATCTCTTAGGCATTTCATCATACATAAGCCATGCATAACATAAGGGTGCTTAAAGAGCTTAGACCTAGACATGTACATCATGATTCTTAGAGCATGAAAAAAAAGCATGGGAGAAGACATGTTATCACCTATACTACTCATAGCATATCATGGGCATCCTTGGAGTGCCTAATTGGGGTTGTAGCTTCCCCCTTAGTCCAAATTCTTATTTAATCAGAAAATTCCAGCATATAAACTCTAAGTTTAGAGCATGATAAACCATGAAAAATATTACACTAACATCATAGATTAAGGTAGGCATCATAGAGGAGACATTAGAAGGCATGTTGGGGTTGTTACCCCTTCTTAAGTCCTACTTATCATTCTTTACAGAAAATTCCAGCATAGATACCTTAGTTTCCAAGCATGTTAAAATCATGAATAAACCATATTTACATCACATATCATCTTATATATCATAGGGAGGGTCATTATCAAGCATACTAGGAGTTTAAACCTCTCTAAGCCCTAAAAGAGGTCCTTGGCCGAAAATTCCAGCAAGCCTACTCCGGGTTTTTGGGGGCTTAAGGACAAGGAAAACATCATATTATCATCATATATTTAGTCACACATCATGAGGAAAAACCTATGCAAGTATAGGAGTAGTTTAAACCCTCGCAAGCCCTAAAAACCTTCTTGGCCGAAAACATCAAGAGCTTCATCCTATGTTTAAACCCTTTTTAAACACTCGAAACTATTGTAATGCAGGTGAGGGGATTACTTACATCCTCTCGCTTGAATCTCCCCCAAGAAGTCCTTGAAGAGGAGGAGAGGAGAGCCCTTCTTGCGCTTCTTTTCCTTAGCCTTGCTTTAGTAGAAGGTAGTCTCTCTATAGGGCCCTCTTGGGAGTTTTTTTTTCTTATGGAGGAAACCTAGGGTTGGAGTTTCGAAAATTTGAGAAGGGGAGGTGAGGGTTTTCGGTTTTGAAGAGGGAAGAGTGAGGAAGAAGAAGAGAGGAAGTTATTCCAACTTCCCTTCACTTATTTATACTTTTCTCATGAAGAGACATGTCTCTTCACTTCCCTAGCTTTAACAAGCATGTTTCTTATTCTCTCAACAAGAAACATGGCTTGGTGTGTTGGTTATGACATGATTAGTGCAACTAGGAGGTTCAAGGTTCAATCCTTGCTTTCTCCTTTCTACCTACCTCTTCTTTTTATCACATTTTGCTCTAATCCATATCAAAGCCCATTAAGCCAAGCCCATCATGAAATTTCATAATAATGATAATGTTTCATGAATTCATAATATTTCATGATAATAATAATGTTTCATGAATTCATAATATTTCATATGCGAAAATTTTGGGGTGTTACAGCTTAGGTCTTTGCCTTAATTCAAGATGCTTTAAGTCAGTGCATCTGTAGTAATTGGGGCACTAAATACAACTTACACAGTAATCAAGTTAAGTGTCAAGTTTAGAAAATCTAACTTGAACAGAACACTTAACTTGACTAACCCTAGCGAAAATTACTGCTTATAGCAGTTAGTAAGTAGCTAATTGGGTTAGACAGGACCCTAAAAGAGAAAATTAAAACTGATTTGGTTTAATTCATATCCTAAACTGATTCAGTACAGCGAATTATGCAAGTTATTATTTTCTTTTATCAATTATCCTGTTTCTGCTATACTTCTTTGTTTTTGATATATGGAAAAGGGGGAGAGATAGGAAAGGAGAGCATAAAATTTTTTCTCTAAATCAAAAAATTTCAAACTCTATTCAAAAAGTACTTAATTCATTTTTCAAAAATACTAAGGTTTTCTAAGTATTTAAAAGTTTTCAAAGCTTTCTTAGTATTGTAAACTTATGTTTTCAATCTTCCCTAAGTACTTAAGTTTTCAATCTACCCTAAGTACTTAAGTATTCAATCTTTCCTAAAGTACTTAAGTTTTCAATCTTTACTAAGTACTTAAAACTAAATATTTCAAATTTTCCTAAGTATTTTAAACCTAAATTTTCAAACACCCTCTAAATATTTTAAACTTAAGTTTTCAAAAAAACTTTCTGAGTACTTGAACTTAAATTTTTGAAATTTTCTTTAGTACTAAAACTTAAGTTTTCAAAATCCTTCGTAATACTTAAACTTAAGTTTTCAAATTTATCTAAGTAATTAAACTTAAATTTTCTACAAGTATTCCAAAAGTGCACAACCAAAATTAATTCAAAAAATATATCTTTAAAGGTTAAGTTGAAAAATATTCTAAGTAAAATTAAATCCATCTTTAGACTTAGAATATATTTTCAAAAACCCCACGAACATTTGAAAAATCTAGGGGAGATTCCTTCCAGGGGGAGGAAACAAAATTTCAGTTTACTTGTTCTGATTAACTTAACTTTTTGAATCAGAGTTGCCATAAATCAAAAAGGGGGAGATTGTTGGTGCAGAAAGCACCCAAGTCGAACCTGTGTTTTGATAATGGCAAAAGGGTTCAAAAGTTAAGGTATAATGTTTATCTAATAAGTTACTCAAGTGTGCAGGAAAAGTCCTAGCGAAGGACTGCTAGGCACCTGGCGAAGGAATGCCAGGATTCAAAGCCCTAGCGAAGGACTGCTAGGCACCTGGCCAAGGAGTGCCAGGATACAAAGCCCTAGCGAAGGACTGCTAGGCACCTGGCGAAGGAATGCCAGGATACAAAGACCTAGCGAAGGACTGCTAGGCACCAGGCGAAGGACGGCTCGGTACTGAAGACCTAGCGAAGGACTGCTAGGCACCAAGCGAAGGACGGCTCGGTACTGAAGACCTGGCGAAGGACAGCTAGGCACCTAGCGAAGGACTACTGGGCAAAAGTCCAATCGGAGGAGCCGGTTGGCATCAGGTAAATTCTCCCGAGAGGAGTAGGTGAGGATGCGTTCCCCGTCGAGGGAACAGTAGGCATCGGTTCGACCTAGGGTTCCATTTGGGAGACCCAAAGTCAGAACCAAGACAGCTAAGGCTGTATAAAACTAACATATTATTGCTTTATGTTGTTTTGGACTAACCCTGGATGCAGGACCGAAGGAACGAGTGTCTGCAGCTCAGAGAGCCTCAAAGGAGTGAGGCAACGGCTGAGTAGGGCGCCCGGAGTGTCCCGGGCGCCCCCAAGGTGAACACAAAATAGATGAAGCAAAAGAAGTACTTCGGCAGCTTATGGGCGGGGCGCCCCCGTGCTCCCGGGCGCCCCCCATGCTCCCGGGCGCCCCCAGCGTCCCGGGCGCCCCCATCTTAAGCTAACGAAGCAGAAACCAGCGAAGCCAAACGGATAAGAGGTGACCCAGTCAACCCGGGCGCCGCCAGCATCCCGGGCGCCCCCAGCATCCTGGGTGCCCCCGTCAAAGCCTCATCCCAAGATTGAAGGGATCAGAGCTGACCGAGAGGAACTCAGATCAGCTGACACGTGGGGGGGCGCCCCCGACGTTCCGGGCGCCCCCAGGGGCTATAAAAAGGGCCTCGACCCCAAGTCTTCAAGCAATCAATTTTTCCAACGCATTCATGCTCTTCTACGCTCACGCTCTGCTCCGAAAACCTCCCGACTCGAGATACAAGCGCCGACGACGTCCCTCTGCTTCAAAAATATGATCTACTCTGGACGTCGGTAATTAAGAGCAGATTTCTTTTAGTTTACTGTACTAATCTTGTAATCTATACCTGTAAACTTTTTGCGCATATAGAATTGCCCGCAGAAAATGGTCAACGACCGTGGGCCTTGGAGTAGGAGCCGACCGCGACTCCGAACCAAGTAAAAAACTTGGTGTTTGCGTGTGTTTGTGTTAATTTCCGCTGTGCATTCTCTATTTCTTAATCCGAACGTTTTACGATATTCACCCCCCCCCCTCTATCGTTTCTCTCGATCCAACAGACCCATCTCAACCTCCAGGGAGTCAAAGGTCACCTACATATGCCCCCTACACCAGTAGCAAGTCCGACGACCCATCTCAACCTCCAGGGAGTCAAAGGTCGCTCACCTATGCTATGTACAACGATGATGCATGTCATTATCTCATGCATCACCCACTATCTATCTCTACTGTCATCTAGATGATATGTAGTAGTCCAGATAACCGGTATGCACCATATCCTAGATCCTAGCGCAAGGCATAAGGTAAGTTGTCCATAAATCCAATCCACACAGTAATAAGGAACAATAAACAGTAAACCTAAACAGATAACAACTACCGAAAGAAATAGTACAAAAACAAAACTAACAGGTATCCCTACTACTATCTATATCTAACTATGCATAAGAGATAACTATATATAATAATGATATAGTCAAAAGTACCCGCCTCCGATATAAAAGTCCGCAAGTGACGAGAACCCCTCCCCCCCCCCCCCCCCCCCCGTCCAAAATAATATCCACGTCATGTGAATCAACTCAATTCCCTGCATCAAAAACAAGTAGAACATAGCTAATTATACGATTTACAAATCAACTATGTTACACGCTACTATCATTGAGATCAATTCCTAACTTCACATCAACCAATTAACACTAAGCAAATCCCAAATCCAGATTAAGTCAAACCTAATTCAGATTAAGCTAACCCTAATCCAATACACCGATACTCCAAACAAAAGTACATCCTCTCAAGCAAGTTTCGACAGCCTCCAACCAGGTTAAGAACACAACAACCCCACCATTGCAACACAGATCAAAAGAAACCAAACACTCACAGCAACACCATTCCCAATCAAAGCTAATGCTCAAATCGAAAATCCTAATCCAACTTCAGATCAGTGCAAATCAACAAATAACAAACCGCACAAATCCTGCCCAAAGGGACCGAAACCACTCCACTGAACAACATGAGCAAGAAATGAAACCACAACCCCTGGCAACCCCAAAACCGAATTCAAGATCAACCTTCCTTACCTGCCAAGATGCACTAATCGAGTCCCTCTTTGACGTGCCACCAACTCTTGGTTCCCTCCTCCACACGAATAAAATTGATCGCCTCAAGAAGAAGATCAGACCTGAATTCGTAGCGCTAGGCATCACCAATAGGGAGCCCAAGGTATCCAACATATTAAAACAAGGATCAAGGACGAGATCAAGCTTACCCCTCTCGACACACGATCGGCGAGCTCTCCCCTTTGCCTCCTACCTTAGCGTCGCTGCCTGGATCAGGCGAGCACTCCACCAAAATCCTTCGCTCTCGCAGATCCCAGGAGAAAGAGGGTCAACACACTAAATGGGGTCTCCTTCACTCTGGGACGGCTTCGATCGCTCCCAAACTGAGGAAGAAGCAGGAACAATAAGAGGAAGAGATGGTGTCGCGAGTTGGGTTCGCGAGTAGAAGGGGAGCTTCGGGCAGTGATCGAGATGAGAGGAATCAGATGGAAGAAAAAAAAGAAGAAGAAATGGAAGGGGATGATGGGTTTGAGACTTCGCGATCTACCAAGGGAAGAAGGAATGGGATTTTAATTAAAGGGTTGGTCTTTTGCAAACCCCCCCCCCCCTGAACTTGAGATATTTGCTTTACACCCTTAAGTCAGCCCTTCTTGTCTTTAAGCCCTCCAAGTTTTCCTATTTTTAACAGCGGCATTGAGATGTTACTTTGGCATGATACGAGGATTAGAATCTTAGGAATTGATGATTTGAAACCTCTAGTCGAGCTTTCTGATGAGCGTAGATTAGATGTATTTCTATCCTTGTTTTAACTTATTTTTACTAATTCTTATTTGCGTAGTTATGACCCTACTTAGTTTTTTATCAGCATATTTTCTTCCCCTAATTTGGAGAACTGCTCTTCTGTTATTTTCATTAACAGGGAGATATTCGAAGCCAAAATGGACAAGAAACGGAGCAAGACGATCACTGGAGTGGGAGTTGGACGAAGATGGAGCTAGATGGAGCTAATGCTGAAGGGGCCTGCATGGGCTCACACGGCCTCGTGCCCCCTCACACGATGGGGTCGTGCCATCTGGCATGGCCTCGTGCCCCTTTTTGTGAGGGTGGTACAGCAGGGATGTGCCATCCAGCACGACCCTGTGCCTCTCCAACCGAGGGAGGCATGGCGGGGCCGTGCCACCCAGGCTTAACCCCATGCTCCCTGTGCCGCAAGGGGCACGGTGGGGTCGTGCCCCATAGCACGCCCCCGTGCCTCTCAGGCAAGGGGCCATACTGCCCGGCTATGAGGAGGAGAGTTTCCCCTTAAGGAGACACACCCTAGGCCATCCACCTTAATTTTGACGACCTATGTCTTTTCTTGTGTTGCTCATATTATATGAGCAGACTTGTAGATGATTGCAATGATTACTGATCATATTGTCACACATGATAGTTTGATACTAGTATGCACATTTATTAAGTCATATAGTTATATTCATTGATATCCCTGTGAGACTATATACCTTTGATCCCCCGATGCTTATTATTGCTTATTTACAATCATGTATTCTTTCTCTATTACCCGCTGAGTCACCCAGACTCACCACTGCTTTATATGTTTTATTTTCATTAGGTAGCAGGTAGATGTTTCTTTAGGAGACACTTGGGAGCCCTATCTGCCAGTCCCTCTATACATAGAGCAATTTTCGTTATGTTTTCATTTGCGTATATGTTTATATATTTACATTTCTATTACTTTTGACTTGATTCTGCGAATTGTCTATTTGTGGTCATTGTGCTTGTGTGCCCTTGGAGGGGTTTGTATTGTTGGATTGTACATTATACCGGTACACACTTTATCAGCTGTGTTTTACTTGGTTTATTTCTCATTTTTGGGTTCCAACCATGTGGGTTGTAGTATGCTATATTGTATCAATCATGTGGCTTATATACAGGTTGAATATGTTGTCCGTATAGGGGAGATGCTCTTCGATTTTCGTCGAACGTGCAAACCCCAGAGTGTGACAATTTATTTACTATCAAAGCCCAGGTTACGAAGCCTACATTTGTATTTTGGATTTCATGGAATTTTTCTCGACATGACTTTTTGTTTTGGGACTTGCCTGTGGCAGGACATCTCTGAGCTATAGGAAATTAAGTATACTTCTTGTGGTTATCTTATCTCTTATGTTCACTACCTTGTTTAGGTTTGGTTAGATGCTTTCTAACTTAGTTGGATTGTATATCATTTATATACCTGTCTCTTAGGTATTCACTGATTTAGTTTGAGCTTGATGACATGTAGTCTATCATGTTGGGTTTCGAGGTGGATAATTCCGGGTCGCGCATGGGAAACCTCTCCATGTCCAAGGATTAAAATTTTTCAATCCGAATGGAGACCTATTTCTCAAACGACCGTCTCATCATCGTGCTAACCGATTACGAGCGACCGCTTGAACAAATATGTTGTTCTAGCGAACAATCTCGTCCAACCGATTAGCCACGTAATGGACGATAAGTGGATCATCGGTTTTTGTGTTTATCATCGGGGTCCAAGATTATTATCAACATAAAATGATGAACAATAATCAAACATTAATTAAACAAGAACAAACAAGATCAAAGGAACCATGAGAGAAGATATACCTTCTCTTTTACATCGCGATCATCTACTGTATGACCCAACCCTACTTGGACGTCGTGTGGGCGACGATCTACCATGAACCGAAGTAACCAAGGCACAATCTCCTTCTCCATTGCATGCGCCGAACCCTAACACCAAGCTTGGTGTTGCACCGACCACCAAAGGAAGTGATTTCTTCCTCCTATCCTTGCGCCGACCACCAAAGACGGGCCACCTTCTTCACGCCAACCCAAAGGAGGAAGAGAGGAAGAAGAAGAAGAGGAAGAAGAAGAGAAATAAACTCTTCTTCCTCCCAAAACCCCAGCCGCCAAAACCCTTCCTCCTTTCTCAATCCCGCCGGCTCCAACAAGGAAGAAGAAGCCTTGTTTTCTGGCCGCCGACCACTCTCCCTAGCTCTAGCTTAGTGCACGCCCAAGAGGAGGATGAGAGGATGATATGTGAGGAAGAATTCCACACCCAAAACCCCCTCTTCTTCCTTCACCTTGTCTCCGGCGCCACCATGACATAGGAGAGAGAGAGGTTGAGAGAAAAGACAGAAAGAAGCCTAGGGTTTATTATGTGTGGGATGCCTTGATCTCATGACTCCATGGGTATATATAGGGCTACAATAGGGACCATGAGGAGGAGTTGGATTTTGGCCACCTAATGGATCAAAGCCCGATCCATTAATAAAGATCCATTCCACTAAAGGATCTTCATCGATATACCTCACTAACCCCCATATTTAAATATGGGCTCCACCTATTATGAGTACAAGAATCTCCCCATGTTTAAGATATCGAATGTCTGTTAATTAATTAAATTACTGACAATTTAATTAATTAACATCTAACTCCTTGAGTAGTACCACTCAACCTTATCATCATGTCGGACCAAGTCCACTTGCAGGATTTAACATGATGAACTTTATGAGCTCCTCAAGGGGACATCATCAACCCAACTCACTAGAACACGATTTTCTTCTATAATCAATGGCACGCTATGTAAATAATATTATTTTCCAACTTATCGGGCATATTGATTTAACCAATAAATCTCACCTATTAGTAAATCAAAGAAATAAATATTAATTACATGTGCCCGTTATTATATCGGGATTAAGAGTATGTACTTAATAATAATTGAGGTCTGATTCAATTATAAAGTCAGTATAAATTGAATCACCTCTATGTCGATCCTGCTCAATACACATAAAGTGCACTAGTGTAATTTATTGGGTATGGCTCGGCGAGTTTTCCTATCGAATACATAGTCATCCTTGAGAGACCTCTCCATGTCTATGGAATAAAAATTAATCCAAATGGAGACCCGTCTCCCAACGACCATCTCGTCATCATATCGTTCGGTATGAATCACAACTTGGCCAATCACAAAGATCATACCTTGTAATTCTCCTAACAGAATGACCGCGGAAGAGACGACGAGTGGATCGCCAGTTTTTGTGTTTATAATCAGGGTCGAATTAATTATTAACCATGATTCAAAATCAAAATAATTAATTAATACACATAAAATGATGAAGCAAAAACAATAAGGAACCAAAGGAACAATAGGACCTAAGGAAGAGAATTATACCTTCCTTTACCTCGTAGCCTTATACCTTATGTCCCTCCCCTCCCGGACATCGTGTGGGCGACGAGCTACCGAGAACCAAGATCACCAAGGCGCATCAACCAATCACTTCTTCTCCTCTCCTAGCCGAAACCCTAACTCCAACCAATGGAGTTGCGCCAGCCAACTTCTTCTCCCTTATCTTTGCGCTGCCGGCCACATTGAGCCTCCCAAGCATGCCGGCCACAAAGAAGTCCCTTGGAGGAAGATGAAGAAGGAGGAGAAGAGGAGAAACAGTCTTCTCCATCACCCAAACAACCTGCTAAACTCCCTCTTCTTGCGCCGCAAACCTTGCGTCGCCCTCCCACCTTGCGCTAGCCACCGCCTCCCTTTCCTCCCTCACCGAGCACCACAAAAGGGAGGAAAGAAGCCTCCCTTTGTCTAGTGATGATCGGCCACTGAGAGCTTGAGGAAAGGAGAAGAGAACAAAGAGGAGGAAGAAGCCTCCCTTTGTTGCCGTGACCTAGGAGAGAGGAAAGAGAGAGAGAGGGAGAAACCTAGGTTGGGTGATTAATTGGATTCCACGCTTGGTTTCATGATCTCATGGGGTATTTATAGGGCTAAGGCAGGGACCAAGAGGAGGAGTTGGATTTTGGCCTGCTAATGGATCCAAACCCGATCCATTAATAAAGATCGATTCCACTAAAGGATATTTATTGAATTACCTCACCAACCATATTTTCATATGGGCTCCACCTATTATGAGTCATCCATCCCTCCATTTTTAAGATATCGAATAACCGTCGATTAATTTAAATTATCGACAATTTTAATTAATCGACTTCTGACTCCTTGAGTAGTACCACTCAGCCTTATCATTATGTCGAATCAAATCCACCTGCAGGGTTTAACATGATGAACCTATTGAGCTCATCAAGGGGGCATCATCATCCCAACTCACTAGGACACGGAGAGCTTGAGGAAAGGAGAAGAGTGTTGATGCAGTCTGGCCCGGTTGTTATTTTGGTGTTGACAACGATTTAAGTTTGGTTGAATGAATTCGGGTTAAGTCCAGGTGGATCGGGAGATCGCACGCTGGCATGGGAAAAGACCTAGTGGGACTAGGCACACCTAGTGGGACTAGGTGAAGTGGAAAACACCTAGTGGGACTAGGCACACCTAGTCCAAAAGACCTAGTGGGACTAGGCACACCTAGTGGGACTAGGTGAAATCCTAGTGAGTGAAGCTAGGTCCTAGCTTGGGAAGCTAGGTTGACTGAAATCCTGGTTAGTGAAGCCAGGTCCTAGCTTGGGAAGCTAGGTTGGATAAAACCCTGGTGAGTGAAGCCAGGTCCTAGCTTGGGAAGCTAGGTTGGATGAAATCCTGGTGAGTGAAGCCAAGTCCTAGCTTGGGAAGCTAGGTTGAATGAAGTCCCGGTGAGTGAAACTGGGCATGGAGTCTTGGTCCGGGGGACTGAGCACGAGTCAGAGATGGCTGGGAGCCTGTTCTCTTGACTTAGAGTGGAATTGGTTTTGGCTGGATCGGTCTGGTGACCGATCAGAGAAGTTGGCATAAACATCCTTTGTGGATCGGTCTGGTGACCGATCTAGAGAAGTCTGATCGGTCTGGTGACCAATCAGGGAGCGAACAGAGACGTTGTTTAGCTTTTGTTCTGCTCCTGATCAATCTGGTGACCGATCAAGGAGAGAACAGAAGCTTTTGTGTTCGGCTCCAGATCGGTCTGGTGACCGATCAGGGAGACCTTCAGGTCGTTCTGGTGAACGATCAAATGTCGCGAGTTTCTCCTTATAACTGATCAGGATTCAACCTGACTGGTCAGGAAGCGTCCTGATCGGTCCCCAGACCGACCAGGCCATAACCTGATCGATCTGGTAACCGATCAGTGGGTTTTGGCTGCGAAGCGGGAAAAACACTCTGCAAAGGGGTGGATCGTTCTGGTGACCAATCCACAACCGGGGATCGATCATGAGAAGTCACGATTTCAGGTTTCTCACTTGGGACCGATCAGGCTGGACCTGATCGGTCTGGGCCTATCCTGATCGGTCTGGTGACTGATCAGGGGTCACTCTGATCGGTCCGGTGACCGATCAGTAGCTGACAGCTTTAATTCAAAAACGCTGTCAGAGTTCTGATTGCGTTCTGTTTCTCTGCTGATTCACGACTGATATCTGCTCTGAACTTTTGATAGTTGATTCTCTATTGATTTTCTGTGCTAATCATCTGCTAAGTGTGCTAGTAACTCAGGGCTTACTCAAGGAGAGTCAACTGGAGTATTTTGCTATGACAGTTTGGACGTTTTCTGTTCTCAGGTTACAATAGACATCTAGCGTGGGCTAGCAACGGCTGGGAAGCTGACGAGCTGACCTGGGCTTGGCTCAGGAGAGTTCAATGAGTCCAGAAGAGGTCAGGAGTAGCTGAGGCTGTTGTAGACGAGCTAGTGAGCAGTTGGGAGCTGCAGAGGTGCGCCTGTAACCTGGGTTTTAGGCAGAGACTTAAAGCTTGTGGCCAAGAAGTCTCGGTAAGATTTTTGATCCATCTCTTTGTGCAAAAACTGTGAATCACTTGAGCGACAACTTTCATTATACTCTTGAGCACTTGGAAGAGACAAGGAGCTTGGCGAGTCCATCAGTAAGCAGACACGAAGAGCTGGGAGTTCTTGCATGAGGTTTGTGCTGGGTGGAGCTTGGTGTAGAGCTCTTGTGTTCTTTCTGTCCTAGTGCTCAGTAAGCCTCCTTGATTCACTGCTCTTAAGTTCATTACTTTGTTGAAACTGCTGTGGAGAGGTTTCTCTACCAAGAAGGAGGTTACATTTGATATCCAGATTTTCTGGGGCTTGATCTGCCGACGATCAAGGGATCGCCCACCTCACGGGCACGCTAAGGAGTAGGGGCAAGTTATCCCTGAACCTTGTAAACGATCCTTGTTAGCGTTTTGGTTTGTTGTTCATTTTTGCATTTATACTTGTATTATTTTATTCCGTTGCTGTTGCTAACCCTAAGTGCAGAAACTTCAAAAGAGCAAGAAATTTGTATCTGGCTACATTCACCCCCCCCCCCTCCTCTCTAGCCAACCAAGCACCAGCAAGTGGTATCAGAGCTTAGGGCTCTGCTCAAATGGCTTAACATCCGAGAGTCAACAAGATGGCCATGGGAGGAGAAGGCTACAACATAAACCGACCTCCGTTCCTGGATGGAACTAATTTTCCATATTGGAAGTCCAAGATGGAGTTCTACCTCAAAACCAACATCAGCATATGGTTCACTGTGAAGGAAGGATTCTCCCCTCCAATGGATGCTGAGGGAAAAGTGGTGGATTTCTCAAGCTGGTCCGCAGAGCAAATCCGGAAAGGTGAGGCTGATGCAAAAGCTGTGGTCACCTTGCAATACGGGATGACCAAGGATCAACTAATCAATGTTGGTCCCTTCACAAGCGCCAAGGATCTATGGAACAAGCTCATTGAGATCCATGAGGGCACTCAAGATACCCAGACAGCCAAGAAGGACCTCCTTCTCAGCCAACTTCAAAATCTCATCATGGGAGAAAATGAAAAGGTAAGTGAACTCCATGGAAGATTCAATGACATCCTCAACGGCTTACATTCCATCAATGAAAAAGTGGAAAACCGAGATCTTGTAAGGTATGTCCTTAAATCATTTCCTAGGAATGCCTTGTGGTCATCCATGGTGGATGCTTACAAGGTTTCCAAGGATTTATCTTTTGTTAAGTTAGAAGATCTATTTTGTGAAATAGAACTACATGAGATCTCTAACAAAAGGCCAAAGGAGAAAGGGTTTGCTTTAGTGGCAGGTGACAACAAGAAGAAGAAGAAGGAGAAGAAGAAAGAGAAGGAGGAGGAGGAAAGTTACTGTCACATGGCCTTCATGGCAAGAGAGGATTCAAATGATGAAAGGAGTGATACCGAATCAAGGGGATCCTCAACCGCGCCTTCATCATCTTCGGATGATGAAGAGGTAATTTCTCCCGAGTTGGATAAATGCTATAGGACAATAGCATGTTTAACTAAGTTGTTAAAGAAATCTAAGAACAAAGCAAAATTATTGAAATTAGAAGTAAAAGAATTGAAATCCTCTAAGGTTGAGGATATTGATGTTATGCATGATGAGTCCCTTGAAAATGAAAATAAGACTTTGAGGAGTGAAATTGAAAATCGCAAGAATATTCTTGAGAAGTTTTCAATTAGCTCTAAAACCTTAGACATGATACTAAATTCCCAAAGGGCGGTTTACAATAAGGTCGATATAGGTTACCGATCTAAGGAACCAACATTTGTATCATTAATGTCAAGAACCCAATTTAGATCACAGGGTGATTCTAGGGTTTAAAAAGCTAGAAAGAAATTGACTAAGGCATGGGTGCCAAAGTCTTTCATGGTAGATGGATTAGGTCCCAAAATTTGGGTACCTAAAACCTCTATTTTTAGAATTGTTTAGCATTGATTGAGGGGGAGCATCCATCAACATGGGTGGTTGATAATGGGTGCTCAAAATCCATGGTCAGGGAAAAATTGTTATCCACATGATTAGTTATGGAAAATTCAAATTAGATGATTTGATCTCCATTGCTTTAATTATTATAACAATGTAATCCCTTGGCTAGTGATTTTTATGGAATTCATGTGTCAAAATACTTAACCATGCTTAAGTATAATCTACATTAGTATTAAAGTGCTTACATGATCAAGTTTGCTTCCAAAACAATGAAAAAAACTGTTTAGTTCATCTATACCAAATAGCAACACGTGATCATTACTTCTAGTATCCATGGTTGGTGAATTTCTATTTGAAAATTGAATGGTTGATATCATGAATAGTATAGCTAAGAATTGGATGCATTTTCATCAGTTGTTGCTATATATGTCATGTTTAACCTATAACCCTTTTGGAAAAAGGAAAATTGTAAGTTGTTGCTAATAATTGAGATTAGGACTATGGACTAAATTAGATTATCAAAAGCATGTACACTCTGATACAAACTGATCAAAAGTGGAACACAATTGATCATTCATTGAAATTGATACACACATGTTTTGTTTCTTTTCATAGAAGTTCTTAATTCTTGATGTGGGACATAGTTTAGTTAAGGGAAACAAATCATGTTGATTAAGGGAAATGAATTTGATTAATGGAACCCTTTTTAGGAACAAATGGATCAAATCTGATTGTATTAGGGTTTAGGGTAGAAACAAATCGATTTCTGAAATTGATCAGTTTTAGAAAACTTTCTGTGTCGAACCAGATCGGTCCACCGACCGATCAGGACTCAACCTGATCGGTCCACAGACCGATCAGGGATCCCTCTGATCGGTCTGGTGACCGATCAGATCAATTCAGATCAGGGAATTCCTTGATTAGGTCAAAAAATCTTGAGTCCTATCCCCTTTCATTGAATTGTATCAGTTTAATGATCATACTACCAACAAATCTGATACAAACCGATTACGATTACAACATACTCACCATACTTGGAACATAACCTAATACTGATTCAATACAAACCCATGTTGGAATTTTCAAAATTCATAAGAAAGGGTTGTTTGAATCATGACTCGTGTTCCTTGATCATGTTTCAGAAATGTTGTTGAAATATCGTATGGAGTCTACACCCCTGGTATGGAATGCCAATTGTTAATACAGTCTGATCTTGAATGAATCAATGTTACAGAAATTTTTTTGAAAACTGATTGTTCATAGATAAATCAGATATTTTTCTGTATCAATCATTAGTCTGATGACATTGCGCTAATTATTGCCGTATGATGCATATACATTGTTGCCATGATACATTTATGGTGTTAGTAATATGAGAGAAGTGTCCTAAGGCAATCGCCTTATGATTGTAATCATTTACTTTAATAAATGAATATTCACTATTTGAGTATACATGTTCGTGTATTTGATTGAGATCTTAAACTCATTTACTGAATGTACGCAATACAATTCACAGCATGAGAGAATTTGTGATGAATTCACAACTAGTGATTATCTCTACATGTGCAATTGTGAAGTATTGAAATTGTCCCTAGTCGATGAATTGATAAAAATGGACACTATCAATTCTGTGAAGACTAGCATGGGTTATTCTCTAATCAGCTGATTCTCACTGGCTGGTGACATTGGGATGTCCGGAGATAAACATGAATGCTAGTTAAGGGAACTAGTTCATTGGAGTGACTAGCTGTAAAACTTCATATGGTAATCTACATATAGATATGTCAATGAAGTTCTTACTACAGCTTAAGTGCGATGTTTCTTTGACTTGCGGTGTTCAAGTCATCTTTTATTCCGTTAAGAGGAGACTTGGCGATTAAGAGGCTACTATATAAAGGTATCAAGGCAAGGCTTGGAAATTAATCTAAGAGATCAAGGATTCTTGCCTTGCCTCTCTCACTCTCCTTCTCTCCCTCTCCCTCTTCTAGTGCCGCCGGCCCTAGAGCCCTCCCCCTTTGCCGTGAGCTTCCTCCACCAAGAAGCTGTCGAAGAAGAAGAAGAAGCGGGCGCAACTCCTTCCTTTTGTTAGATCGTTGTCGTCCGCTAGAGGGGGGGTGAATAGCGATTTTCCGAACCCCCTTGTTCCTGCGTTGTTAGTAGCACAGCGGAATATACAAAACAAACAAAAACAACGCTAACAACCTGATTTAGTTGGTATCCACCCCGGTCGCCTGACTAATCCAACAATCCTTCGGCGGATCAAACCCCGGATAACCTCCGGCTAGAACTCGTCGCTCCTTGTGGGTGGAGAAACCTCGCCGCAACACCAAGGAAAGCTCTAGACACGAAGACTACTAACTTGCCCTTAACCAAGACAAGTTTCGTCAAGAAACTCAGCCTCCACGACGTCCTCTTTAAATAGGACTCGGGGCTGATTTCTCGCTACCAGTCGACTGCCCCCAGGGCAGTCGACTGGTGCCAGCTAAATTCGACCGTTACACCCCAATGTTCGAATTTTAGCCAGCTCACCAGCCACCTACCAGTCGACTGCCCCCAGGGCAGTCGACTGGTCTCAGGCTGAGACCTTTCTGTGAGTTCCATCAGTCGACTGCCCCCAGGCCAGTCGACTGGTCTACTCACCCACCTAAGGTCACCCTTCCTGAGTACATTCCACTCCGCACTCAAATCCTAGGATTTCCCGAGTACAGTCACACAGCACTCGTACCCTCACGACTCGACTGACTCCTCTTCAGCAGCCTCGACTGTTGCCTTCGCGCCCTCTTCATCTTCGGCTCTCGTCCCTCGGATGCACGCAAGCCTCCATCTTGCCTCCATGACATCCTTCACGCATTCCTCGAAGTCCGCGCCCATCAGCTCATCGTCCCTGCTGTCCAAAGTCCCTCGGATGCGCACGCAAGCCTCCAGCTTGCCTCCATGCTATCCTTCACCGTACCGAGGCCATCCAGTCAAGTCCATATGCGTAACCTGTACAACCTGCACACTCAACATACGCATATCAAATACAAGGGTAAACCTAACTTAAACCCTTTGCCCAAACATCAAAACCCATGGTCACTCCGGACCATCTTAGGGCCGATTGCTCCAACAATCTCCCCCTTTTTGATGTTTGGCAATCCGTTTAAGTTAGGAAAGCAAGATAGTAGTAAATAGCAAAAACCATGCTAAATGAATGCATATGCAATGCATAACCGGATCCTATCCCAAGACATCCCACACCTAACCCTCCAAGTTAGGAATTTTACACCTAGCCCTCCAAGCTAGGATTTTCACCACCTAACCTTCCAAGTTAGGATTTTCCCACACCTAGCCCTCCGAGCTAGGATTTTCACCACCTAACCCTCCAAGTTAGGATTTTTCAACACCTAGCCCTCCGAGCTAGGACTTTTACCACCTAACCCTCCAAGTTAGGATTTTCTACCAAACCGGGCTTTTTAAAGCTTCTCCCAAGCTCCCCCTTACACTGGACTTACAAAGGCTTTTTAAGAACCTTTCCAAGGTTCCCCTTATGCCAAGAATGGAGCAATCATGCCCCCACTTAATCTTAGCTCCCCTAAACCTAGGGTTTCTAGCAAAGGTATGTTTGGTTTCCAACTTAAACCCAACATCTCTCCCCCTTTGCCATACATCAAAAATAACTCAACAATAACCCAATTATTGATTCTTTTAATCCCAAATGGTCCTAAACAGCGTGTACCAACCCCCCATACACTTGTTTTTAATCACTCAGACCCAAGTCAGCTGCTGGATACCCACATCAGCCCTGACCAGTCGACTGCCCTCAGGGCAGTCGACTGATACTCTGATAATCAGTTTTCTGGCCGAATTTCAGAAACGCGCCAGAAATTCCAGAAATCTCCAAAAATTCTGAAATTTTGTGAGGAGACTTGTGAAGCCAATATTTACGTGGGAAAAATATGTTTCCAAATAAATGTACTCCAAATTCTAAGATTGGCACGAAATCCTACTTCTTCTAAAATGTATCAAATGAGCTTATCCTAAAAGTGCTAATTCTCACTTCTCTTCAATGCATCCTCTTCTCCTTGATCACAACTCATTTATATCATTGAATTATATGGTGTTCCACCATTAAACCTCAATTTTATCAATTAACTCTCCTTTTTCACCTTTCCCCCCTTAAATTCTCCTTTTAATGTGCCAAAATCTAGGATTAAGACTTACCTAAGTCTTCCAACCCCTTTTTGGCACATTTCATCTAATTTCCTAAGGGAGAAACTTTTGATATCCATTTACCATGGACCCCAAAGGCTCCTAGAGCTCCCCCTTGAGCTCTTAGCCTTAGTCACCTCCCTAGGTGACTCCATCCACACTAGGCCACACCGGTGTGCCACCGGTGACTCTTGGCCTACAAAATTGACCTTTTTAACCTTGGACACCTTGTCCTTGGTTAGGTCACTCTTTTTACCCTTGGATGGCATCCCCTTGCCATCCTTGGACCTTCCCTCCTTACTAAGATTGTATGCTTTCCCAGCATACTTCTTTCCATTGCCCTTGGAGGTCTTAGATCGGTACCCCAATCCCGATCTATCATAGTTGGGTTTTATACTACCCAACACCATGTCTAGACCTTTAGATCCAATCTTGAATCTTTCTAAGGTCTTCTCTAAAGTATCAAGCCTTGCTCTTAAGGCTTGATTCTCCCTTTTTAGCCCTTTAACCTTGGATTCCATATGTCCACTTTGGACATTCCTAGACCTATCCATTTTCTTAGGCATTTGTCTCCCCTTCTTAGGGTCAATGCCTTGATCCTTAGGTACCCAAGTCTTAGGTCTGTCATGATGCATGCTTTTCTTAGGGTTATGATCTACCTTGTTACCCTTAGTCCTATCGTTGTACTTAAATTCATGATTATGCACAAATAAACAATTCTCATGAGTTCTAGCATGCATGGGTGGGTAATTAACATGATTCTTGAAGTGTAAAGAAGAACTTGAAATCGAATTTCTTTTTAAACTAGGGTTAGAGGGTACCTCCCTTACCCTTGTAGTCCTTCCTTGTTGTGAGCTTCTTCTCTTCCTTCTTTCTTCTTTTTCCCATCTTCTTAGATTTTCCATCTTCTTTATCTCACCTTTTCTAGGGCATTTAGTGTGATAATGCCCTAGTTCTCCACATGTGAAGCATCGAATCTTCTTCCTTTTAGCTTGAGCTTCACCAATTCTACAACCCACATTAGCTTTAATGGAATTTACAATGGGTTTAGGGTGTACCTCCTTTTTCTTACCTAGTGGGCACTTATCCTTGTAGTGCCCCTTTTCATTGCACCCAAAGCATACAATGTGGTCTTTAGTCCTTGCTTTGGTGGAGGTTGAGGCTTGGTTGACTTCCTCTTCACCCTTGGATGAAGTGGAGACTTCCTCTTGATCATGTGTAGATGAGGGTCTCTCCTCCCCCTCAATTCTTGAACTCGATGCCTCTTCTTCTTCTCTTGAGGAGGTTGATGATCTTTCACATAGCTCCGCCTCACTTGAAGAACTTGACACTTCACTTGATGAAGTGGATGACTCATTTCTCTCCTCTTCTTGAATCGTGAAGCTCACTTCATTGGAATCTTCTTTTGATTTAGCTTGGATGGTGTTCTTATGAAAATCTTCTATTTTGGTCCATAATTCGCACGCATTTTCATATGTCCCTACACCACTCAAGACATTATTAGGCAAAGCATCAATTAATATATCTATTACCTTCATGTTTGCCCTAGAGTAGTCCTGTTGCTCTTGAGTCCAATTTCTAGGATGAAGCTTCTTTCCATGCTTGTCCTTTGGGACTTCGAATGGCTCTTCTAGCATGACCATGCACTCCCATTCCATGCTAAGCCAATTCTTCATCCTCGCCCGCCAATAATCGAAATCTTCGTTGTCGTAGGGCGGTGGGGTGTTGATGTTGTCCCCAAGTTTGTCTTCCATGAATTTTCACCTCTAGCGGTTGCTCCCTCAGTGGTTAGTCCGATCAAGAGCAGTCCTTCGCTCAGATACCAATTGTTAGATCGTTGTCGTCCGCTAGAGGGGGGGATGAATAACGATTTTCCGAACCCCCTTGTTCCTGCGTTGTTAGTAGCACAGCGGAATATACAAAACAAACAAAAACAACGCTAACAACCTGATTTAGTTGGTATCCACCCCGGTCGCCTGACTAATCCAACAATCCTTCGGCGGATCAAACCCCGGATAACCTCCGGCTAGAACTCGTCGCTCCTTGTGGGTGGAGAAACCTCGCCGCAACACCAAGGAAAGCTCTGGACACGAAGACTACTAACTTGCCCTTAACCAAGACAAGTTTCGTCAAGAAACTCAGCCACCACGACGTCCTCTTTAAATAGGACTCGGGGCTGATTTCTCGCTACCAGTCGACTGCCCCTATGGCAGTCGACTGGTGCCAGCCAAATTCGACCGTTACACCCCAACGTTCGAATTTTAGCCAGCTCACCAGCCACCTACCAGTCGACTGCCCCCAGGGCAGTCGACTGGTCCCAGGCTAAGACCTTTCTGTGAGTTCCATCAGTCGACTGCCCCCAGGCCAGTCGACTGGTCTACTCACCCACCTAAGGTCACCCTTCCTGAGTACATTCCACTCCGCACTCAAACCCTAGGATTTCCCGAGTACAGTCACACAGCAATCGTACCCTCACGACTCGACTGACTCCTCTTCAGCAGCCTCGACTGTTGCCTTCGCGCCCTCTTCATCTTCGGCTCTCATCCCTCGGATGCACGCAAGCCTCCATCTTGCCTCCATGACATCCTTCACGCATGCCTCGAAGTCCGCGCCCATCAGCTCATCGTCCCTGCTGTCCAAAGTCCCTCGGATGCGCACGCAAGCCTCCAGCTTGCCTCCATGCCATCCTTCACCGTACCGAGGCCGTCCAGTCAAGTCCATATGCGTAACCTGTATAACCTGCACACTCAACATACGCATATCAAATACAAGGGTAAACCTAACTTAAACCCTTTGCCCAAACATCAAAATCCATGGTCACTCCGGACCATCTTAGGGCCGATTGCTCCAACACCTTCCTCCCAGAATCATGATTCCGTTCTTCGTTTGGTGGTTAGTTTTCCATCTCTCTCTTGGTATTCTTGTCGTGCCTTTGGAGAATCTAGTAGTTCTTGTCGGTACGAAACTCGTGGCTTTGCGAAGTCATCCCGAAGAAAACTCGGCGTGGATGCGAATAGAGGCGGAGCTTCCAAGGGACACTACGGTTGGATCTCGTCCCTTTCTACAAGTTACGCGAGGTATTAAGTAAATTAGTTTACTTTCTGCAAAATTTTATATGTATGATTATGTCTCCACAACATAAGGTTGCATGCTAGATACGTGGTTAAAATAATTTGAGAAATTATTTATGCTAAACCTTCCGCTGCACGTAATTAAATTTTAAAATTACGAACCCGTATCCATGTCAACATGCACCCGGTCCCAACAGTGGTATCAGAGTCGGTTAGTGTTCGACATAATCATATAATTGTTTTGCGAAAAACTTTGTCATGATTTCAATTTTAGAAAATTTTCCAATTTTGAAAACTTTCCAATTATGATAAATTTTAGATTTAGGAATTTCAAAGTTTGGAAATCCTCATGAAATTTCGCAAACTTTTGAAATATCCTAGTTTCTGAAATTTTATGATAATTGTGAAAACTTCCCATTTTTGGAAACTTTCCAATTTTGGAAAATTTCTAATTTTGAAAATATGTAAGTTTTCTTTGTACCAGAAACTTACAATTATTCTGAAAACCTATTATGAAATCTCGCAAATTTGGGCACTTTCTTTCAAGAAAGTCTAGACAAATTTATGGATTATTAATTGACAATTAAATTTGAATTGTTTTTAAATTATTAACAAAATTCTTTATTTTGGATTGAGCCTCGGGGAGCCGTCCAATTTAAAGTTAGTTGTTGTAATTTAATTTCCTATTTTGAATAAAATCGTCATGTTTAATTTGGTTACGCCTCGGGGAGCGGACCAAATTAGATTTATAACAAATTCCTTTTTTTTGGGTATCTGAGCCTTAGGGAGCCACCCAAAGAAAATATTTTGTTGTAATTAATAAATCCATAAATAAAATATGTAATCAAATCTTGGAAATTTTGAAGTGATTCTCAAACAATAATTTCCTTATTTGATTTAAGAGGTGATACTCTTACATATCGTTGTCTCCAAAATTAATTAGGAAAATGGTTTCCTATAGAGTTTTCTTAAATAAGATTTTCATGAAAATAATATGTGGTTGAATTAAGGGAATCTGTCTCTTAATTTAATAAGATTTGATTTAGAGAAATCAAAGTCTTAAACTTATTATTTCCGAAATTGATTATGACAATTTAGGAAATTGTTTCCCAAAATAATTCCTTGAATAAAGTATGAAATTAGAATTAGGAAATCAGGTTCCTAATTCAATTAATGAGACTTGATAAATTAAGTCACATACATACTTTATTAAGGAAATCATTAGTACATGACATAATTATATGTCATGAATGTGCTTAGAAAGAAAAGGATGAGACTCAAAACCCCTTACAAAATATTAAGGTCAATACCTTCCATTAATATGGTTAGAACCGGAGTTTTATTTTTCGTTTGGGTTGATGGACACATCCATGCCCGGCTTGAACCTCAACATGTTCAAACCATGGAATTAGTTTATGATTAATATAGTTGGAGTCAGAGGTCAATCCTTAGTTTTGGTTATTGGACACATCCAAGCCTGACTAAACGGTTGAATGAGCTCCAACCATATTAAAACTATTTCTTGATTAATGGGTCAGCCTTAAGCTTGGAGCATCGATTTGTTGTGCCACAGCCAAGGTCGATGTAAAGAGAGGTGCAGTTATGTGCTATGTATATTGTTGCATACTTGTTAATGAGTTAACAACCCAATGATTTATGCAAACATTCAATTAGTTGATAGCATAAAGTGATAGTTACATATATGTAATATGTAATCGGTATAATTACCTACCTTCATAGCTAAGAATAACTTGATGGCCACAGCCATGGTCGTTCTTATCTATGGTTGGATATCAACATATTTGGAGATGTTCCTACGATCTCCCGAATTGATAAAAAGGGTTATTCAATTCAAAAAATAAATAGGATTTAATTAATGTATGTTGATGCATTCTTTATCATTCTTCTCACATAAGCTCAATTTGTATTTCTAGGATAATCACTCGATCATGTCTTCTCTGAATTTGCGTTACATTTTGGACACCAATAAACTGACTGGGCCAAACTTCATGGACTGGCTTAGAAACCTGAGGATAGTCCTCAAGGCAGAAAAGCTTGCTTATGTCCTTGAAGATCAACTTCCCAACCGTCCTCCAGAAAATGCAACTCCAGACTAGTTAGTGGCCTATCAGAAACATGTAAACGATTCTGAACTTGCGAGTTGCATCATGCTAGCCGCTATGGTACCTGAGCTGCAAAAGCAGCATGAGTATATAGATGCTTATACCATCATCTTCCATCTTCATGAGCTATTTGACGAGCAGGCAAGATCCGAAAGGTTCGAGATCTCCAGACTCCTCTTCACCTCTAAGATGCAGGAAGGCACGTATGTCTCACAGTTTGTGTTGAAGATGTTGGGGTACATTGAGCGACTGAGCACACTCGGTTTTGCAATGGATCATGAACTAAGTATTGACTTAATTCTGCATTGTTTGCCCAAATGTTATTCACAATTTGTGATGAACTATCGGATGAACAAGCTGGAGACTACCATTCCTGAGTTGCTCAACCTGCTGAAGACTATAGAGCCTTCTGTGAAGCAGGATCAGAAGACGGTACTGTTAGTTGGTTCCTCGAAGAAAGGTTCTAAGAGGAAGGCCAAAGAACAAAATAAAGGAAAGAAGAAAAAGGCCAAAAAGACTGAAAAGACACCAAAAGGCACTTGCCATCACTATGGCAAGGAGGGTCACTGATGAAGAAACTGCAAGGTTTATCTTGAGTCCTTGAAGAAAAAGGCATCCGATGGCCCATCCTCTTCAGGTATCTTCGTTATTGAATGTCACTCTATTTCCTCAACCACCTGGGTACTTGATACTGGGTGTAGCTCACATATATGTAATGACATACAGGGGCTAAGGAATAGAAGAAGACTCGTCAAGGGAGAAGCGAATTTGCGAGTTGGAAATGGAGCAAAGATTGCTGCTGTTGCCATCGGAACATATTTGCTAAAGCTCCCTGCTGGACGTGTCTTAGAATTAGATAATTGTTATTTTGTTCCTTCGTTAATAAAGAACATTGTATCTATTTCATGTTTGAATGAAAAGGGTTATCATTTAACTTTTAGTAACAATTGTTGTTACATAACTTTAAATGGTGTTCATTATGGGACCGGAACTTTGTGCAATGGTATCTACACGTTAGATTTATCCGCTGACGTTTTCAATATCGAAGTTAGCAACAAACATGCTCGAATAGATAATCAAATAGACTCCTATACGTGGCATTGTCGTCTTGGCCATGTAAGTAAGAAACTCATGACCAAATTACACCGATGTGGAATTCTGGAATCATTTGAACCCGGTTCATTTGATACATGCGAATCATGCTTAAAAGGCAAGATGACCAAATTACCCTTTTCCGGAAAAGGTAAACCAGTGGGAGAATTGCTTGGTCTAATACATACTGATGTATGTGGACCAATGTCAACTCTTGCACAAGGAGGCTATAGCTACTTCATTACCTTTATCGATGATCACTCACGATTCGGGTATGTGTTCTTGATGAAACACAAATCTGAAGCTTTTGAGAAATTCAAAGAGTTCAGAAATGAAGTAGAGAAACAGCTTGACAAAAGTATTAAGATACTTCGATCCGATCGGGGTGGTGAATACTTAAGTCAAGAGTTTCAAGATTATCTTAGGGACAATGGGATATTGTCTCAATGGACTCCGCCGTATACACCATAGCATAATGGTGTATCTGAGAGGTGTAACCGAACCTTGATGGACATGGTTAGATCTATGATGAATCATGCAACTCTTTCAAAATCCTTTTGGGGCTATGCGCTTAAGACAGCTGTTTACTTGCTAAACAGAGTCTCGACCAAGGTAGTCTCTACTACTCCATATGAGACGTGGAATAGTAAGAAACCTCACTTAACTCACCTTAAGATATGGGGTTGTCCTGCTTATGTGAAGCGGACTGTATCAGACAAATTGGATGCTAAGTCTGATAAATGTCTATTTATTGGATACGCTAAGGAAACGAAGGGTTACCAATTCTATCATCCCATGGAACAAAAGGTGTTTGTTTCAAGGCATGCTGTATTTCTGGAAAAAGAATTTCTTTTACAAGAAAATAGTGGGAGTGACATTGAACTTGATGAAGTTCAAGAAACTCCAATAGACATTACAGAGACACCTAGTCTAGACCCACAACCAATAACTCATAATGATAAGCTATCAGTTGAACCTAAAACAACACCATCTCTTCGTAGGTCTGATAGGACACGCAATATTCCAGATAGATACGGATTTCTCATAAGTGAATTGAACGACGTGTTACTCATAAGCGATGATGAACCTATCAGTTATGAAGATGTTCTGAAAAGTTCAGAAAGGGACAAATGGCTTGAAGCCATGAAGTTGGAAATGGATTCCATGTACGAAAATCAAGTATGGGACTTGATTAACCCACCTGAAGGGATTAAGCCCATAGGGTGCAAGTGGGTTTTCAAGAAGAAAACCGACATGGAAGGTAATGTTGTTACCTTTAAGGCTAGACTAGTGGCAAAAGGATATCATCAGAAACAAGGAATTGATTATGACAAAACCTATTCGCCAGTAGCTATGCTTAAATCCATTCGGATGCTCCTGGCCATAGCAGCTCATTATGATTATGAGAATGGCAAATGGATGTGAAAACAGCTTTCCTTAATGAAAACCTGCTTTAGGATGTATACATGATACAACCTGAAGGTTTCACATCGGTTGATAAAACCAAAATATGCAAGCTTCGACGATCCATATATGGACTGAAGCAAGCATCCAGGAGCTGGAACATCCGTTTTAATGAGACAATCAAAGAGTTTGATTTCTCACAAAATCCTAACGAACCTTGTGTGTACAAGAATGTTAATGGGAGTGCAGTCGTATTCCTAGTACTATATGTCGATGACATATTGCTTATAGGAAATGATATATCAGTCTTACAGTCGATTAAAATTTGGTTGTCCAAAACTTTCTCCATGAAAGACCTGGGAGAAGCAACCTATATCCTTGGGATTAGAATCTATAGAGATAGATCAAAACGGTTGCTTGGTCTTTCGCAGTCTACATATATAGACCGAGTGCTAAAAAGGTTTAGCATGTCGGAATCCAAGAAAGGTTACCTTCCCATCAGGCATGGGATCAACCTTTCAAAGTCTATGTGTCCGCGCACAGAAGACGAGAGGATTTGCATGAATAAGATTCCTTATGCATCTGCGATAGGATCTATCATGTATGTTATGTTATGTACTAGGCCCGATGTATCGTATGCTCTGAGCATCACGAGCAGATACCAGTCTGATCCAGGAATAGATCATTGGGCGGCTATCAAGACAATCCTTAAGTACTTAAGAAGAACTAAGGATGTGTTCCTAATATATGGAGAAGGAGATATGGTAATACGTGGGTATACAGATGCCAGTTTCTAGACAGATAAGGATGACTCCAAATCTCAGTCTAGATACATATTTACTTTGAATGGAGGCGCAATAAGTTTGAAGAGTTCCATGCAAGACACTGTAGCGGATTCGACCACGGAAGCGGAATATATTGCGGCTTCGGAAGCAGCAAAAGGAAGCAGTCTGGATCAAGAAGTTTGTCTCAGAACTTGGTGTGGTTCCAACCATTGATGAAGCAGTGACCGGTTTACTGCGACAACAATGGAGCTATTGCACAAGCAAAGGAACCAAGGTCTCATCAGCGATCCAAACATGTGCTTCACCGCTATCATCTGATCAGAGAGATTATAAGTAGGAATGATATACAAATTGAGAAAATTCCCACTGAAAGGAATTTAGCGGATCCTTTAACTAAGGCCTTGCCTCAAAACAAGTTTAAGGGTCATGTTAGAGCCTGTAGTATTGAATACCATAGCGATTGGCATTAGGCCAAGTGGGAGTTTGTTAGTAATATGAGAGAAGTGTCCTAAGGCAATCGTCTTATGATTGTAATCATTTACTTTAATAAATGAATATTCACTATTTGAGTATACATGTTCGTGTATTTGATTGAGATCTTAAACTCATTTACTGAATGTCCGCAATACAATTCACAGCATGAGAGAATTTGTGATGAATTCACAACTAGTGATTATCTCTACATGTGCAATTGTGAAGTATTGAAATTGTCCCTAGTCGATGAATTGATAAAAATGGACATTATCAATTCTGTGGAGACTAGCATGGGTTATTCTCTAATCAGCTGATTCTCACTGGCTGGTGACATTGGGATGTCTGGAGATAAACATGAATGCTAGTTAAGGGAACTAGTTCATTGGAGTGACTAGCTGTAAAACTTCATATGGTAATCTACATATAGATATGTCAATGAAGTTCTTACTGCAGCTTAAGTGCGATGTTCCTTTGACTTGCGGTGTTCAAGTCATCTTGGTCATGAAGACTTATACTTTGACATCTTAAGCAAACATCTCCAAGGAGGTGTGGACCCAGGATGATTGGGTATAAGCCGAAGTGCCCGAAGATGTTTGAACAGCCTACAAAGGATTCACCACTCCTTGCGAGGAGATGTATACCCAAGGCCTATCGTCGGATTGTTACTCGAAGCCTCTGGCAAGAGCATCACATGTTCCGAGTATCAATCTCTCAGAAACATGATAGTAATTAGAATCCGTTGGACGAGAAAGACATTACTTGAGCTAGGTGTGACGTAGTCAGCCTAGTGGGGACTGACACACATAGACCGTGTCCTAAACCAAGTGGGTATAAGATGGTGAAGGGAATGAGGCACGATTCATTAAAGCTGCTGAAGGGTTTCAGAATAGTTTCTGAGGTCAACCGTTGATCTTTCGATTAATTGGGGACCATGATGTACTACTAGGTGCCACTCATGATCGTTCTATAATTGGTTGATTATAGACGGCCAACATAAATCGAAAGCCTATTTAGTCACACGCACTACGAGTAATCCGAGGGATTTAAAACGAGTTGAAAATTGGATTTTCCAATCAAGAGAGAGATAAGTCAAATCTGAATTTTTCATAGACGCATCGGAAGCATAAAATGGTTAAGTCTTTTGAAGACTTATTGAACGAATTAAATGAGTTTAATTCGTGAGATCGTGGCTTGGGTTTAGCCGGCCAAAGAGGGTCCCCACCCTCTTTGTTTGGTCGGCCACAATAAGAGGGAAGAACCAAATTGTTTGGTTCAAATTTATAAAATAAACCGCGCGTGGTTTGTCTTATAAAATTATGGATAAAGAAATTTGTATAAAGAAATTTGTATAAAGAAATTTATATAAAGAAATTTATATAAAGAGATTTATTTATCATGGAAATTAAAATAAACCTTGGAATGGTTTATTTTATTTTATAAAATTAATAATGGATTGATTTACCATGATAAAAAAAATTTATATAAAGAAATTTCTTTCCATAATAAAAGGGGAGACATGGTTGTTTTTATTATAAATTAAGTTATAATAAAAACTTGGCATAACGGAATAATTCATAGAAAAATTTATAAGATAAATTTCTTATGAAAAATTTATTCCGTTAAGAGGAGACTTGGTGATTAAGTGGCTACTATATAAAGGTACCAAGGCAAGGCTTGGAAATTAATCTAAGAGATTGAGGATTCTTGCCTAGCCTCTCTCCCTCTCCTTCTCTCCCTCTCCCTCTTCTAGTGCCGCCAGCCCTAGAGCCCTCCCCCTTTGCCGTGAGCTTCCTCCACCAAGAAGCTGTCGAAGAAGAAGAAGAAGCGGGTGCAACTCCTTCCTTCCTCCCGGAATCTTGATTCCGTTCTTCGTTTGGTGGTTAGTTTTCCATCTCTCTCTTGGTATTCTTGTTGTGCCTTTGGAGAATCTAGTAGTTCTTGTCGGTACGAAACTCGTGACTTTGCGAAGTCATCCCGATGAAAACTCGACATGGACGCGAATAGAGGCGGAGCTTCCAAGGGACGCTACGGTTGGATCTCGTCCCTTTCTACGAGTTACGTGAGGTATTAAGTAAATTAGTTTACTTTCTGTAAAATTTTAAATGTATGATCATGTCTCCACAACATAAGGTTGCATGCTAGATACGTGGTTAAAATAATTTGAAAAATTATTTATGCCAAACCTTCTGCTGCACGTAATTAAATTTTAAAATTACGAACTCGTATCCATGTCAACATGCACCCGGTCCCAACATATGGTATATGCCTCTCATATGTAATTCAAAAAATCATCCTTCGACTTACTTGTCATATGAAACATATATATGTTTGACCATAATATTTCACTGTATATGTTGTCATGTGCAAATCATAAATTACCATTGATCATTTTGGGGAGAGACCCTCGGTTAAGGGGGAGGTATATTTAAACTTAATAACCATACCCTTTTCGATGTTTGACAAAGGGGGAGAGAATGGTTGATTAAATTTAGGGCTGTGATATTGTAGGGGGAGGATCTTGATTCCCTTGTGATAATTGAATGGATTTCAATTGATCTAATACCTAAACTTAAATCAAGATTGTCAAACAACAAAAAGGGGGAGATTATTGATGCAGTCTGGCCCAGTTATTGTTTTGGTGTTGACAACGATTTAAGTTTGGTTGAATGAATTCGGGTTAAGTCCAGGTGGATCGGGAGATCGCATGCTGGCATGGGAAATGACCTAGTGGGACTAGGTGAAGTGGAAAAGACCTAGTGGGACTAGGCACACCTAGTGGGACTAGGTGAAGTGGAAAAGACCAAGTGGGACTAGGCACACCTAGTGGGACTAGGTGAAATCCTGGTGAGTGAAGCCAAGTCCTAGCTTGGGAAGCTAGATTGACTGAAATCCTGGTTAGTGAAGCCAGGTCCTAGCTTGGGAAGCTAGGTTCGATGAAACCTTGGTGAGTGAACCAGGTCCTAGCTTGGGAAGCTAGGTTGGATGAAATCCTGGTGAGTGAAGCAAGGTCCTAGCTTGGGAAGCTAGGTTGAATGAAGTCCGGTGAGTGAAACTGGGCATGGAGTCTTGGTCCGGGGGACTGAGCACTAGTCAGAGAAGGCTGGGAGCCCGTACTCTTGACTTAGAGTGGAATTGGTTTTGGCTGGATCGGTCTGGTGACCGATCGGGAAGTTGGCACGAACTTCCTTTGTGGATCGGTCTGGTGACCGATCCAGAGAAGTCTGATCGGTCTGGTGACCGATCAGGGAGCGAACAGAGACGTTGTTTGACTTCTATTCTGCTCCTGATCAGTTTGGTGACCGATCAGGGAGAGAATAGAAGCTTTTGTGTTTGGCTTCTGATCGGTCTGGTGACCGATCAGGGAGACCTTCAGGTCATTCTAGTGAACGATCAAATGTCGCGAGTTTCTCCTTATAACTGATCAAGCTTCAACTTGATCAGTTAGGAAGCATCCTGATCGGTCCCCAGACTGATCAGGCCACAACCTGATCGGTCTGGTGATCGATCAGTGGGTTTTGGCTGCGAAGAGGGAAAAACACTCTGCAAAGGGGTGGATTAGTCTGGTGACCGATCCACGACCGTGGATCGATCTGGTGATCGATCATGAGAAGTCACTATTTCGGGTTTCTCACTTGGGACTGATCAGGCTGGAGCCTGATCAGTCTGGGCCTATCCTGATCGGTCTGGTGACCGATCAGGGGTCACTCTGATTGGTCCGGTGACCGATCAGTAGCTGACAGCTTTAATTCAAAAACGTTGTTAGAGTTCTGATTGCGTTCTATTTCTCTGCTGATTCGCTACTGATATCTGCTCTGAACTTCTAATAGTTGATTCTCTATTGATTTGTTGTGCTAATCATCTGCTAAGTGTGCAGGTAACTCAGGGCTTACTTAAGGAGAGTCAACTAGAGTATTTTGCTACGACAGTTTGGACGTTTTCTGTTCTCAGGTTACAACGGACGTCCGGCGCAGGCTGGCAACGGCTAGGAAGCTGACGAGCTGACCTGGGCTTGGCTGAGGAGAGTTCAGTGAGTCCAGAAGAGGTCAGGAGTAGCTGAGGCTATTGCAAATGAGCTGGTGAGCAGCTGGGAGCTGCAGAGGTGCGCCTGTAACCTGGGTTTTGGGAAGAGACTTAAAGCTTCTGGTGAAGAAGTCTCGGTAAGATTTTTGATCCATCTCTTTATGCAAAAACTGTGAATCACTTGAGCGACAACTTTCATCATACTCTTGAGCACTTGGAAGAGACAAGGAGCTTGGCGATTCCATCAGCAAGCAAACACGAAGAGCTGGGAGTTCTTGCGTGAGGTTTGTGCTGGGTGGAGCTTGGTGTAGAGCTCTTGTGTTCTTTCTGTCCTAGTGCTCAGTAAGCCTCCTTGTTTCACTGTTCCTAAGTTCATTACTGTGTTGAAACTGCTGTGGAGAGGTTTCTCCACTGAGAAGGAGGTTACTGTTGGATCGTGAAAACCGATAGAGGGGGGGTTAATATCGGAAATCGTTCGGATTTTCGTAAAGAGCACGTACGCAGCGGAAATAAAATAAAACAATCACAGCACAAAGACACAGTTGATTTACTTGGTTCGGAGCCTGTGTCGACTCCTACTCCAAGGCCCACGGTCGTTGACCGTTTACTTTGGGCAATTCTATATACGCACAAATCAGTTTACAATAATTTATTACAAGTAAGTGCACTAACAATAATAATAATAAATTCGATCTTCATTACCGACGTCCGGAGTGGATTGACTCTTTCGGGGCAGCGGGACGTCGTCGGCTCGAGTTGGAGTGTTTCCGGAGCAAGGCACGAGCGTAGAAGATCTTTGGGGCGTTGAGAGAACAGTTGTTTGAAGCCTGGGGTCGAGGGCCCTTTATGTAGGGCCTGGGGGCGCCCGGGACGTCGGGGGCGCCCCCCACGTGGCCTCTGATCCGCAGAGCTCTCGGTCACGTCTGATCCTCTGGATCCGCTTTGACCGGGGCGCCCGGAGCGCTCGGGGCGCCCGCATTGACCGGTCAATGTTTATCTTCACGGCTTCGCAAGGGCACGCTTCGGCAGCTGGTAGTGAGGGCGCCTGCGACACGCGGGGCGCCCGCGACACGCGTGGCGCCCGGAACAGGCGGGGTGCCCAGAGCATTCGGGGCGCCCCGAATCTAGCTGTCGAGGCGCTTTGAGGTGTGTTTTCACTTCTTGTAGACTTGGGTTGACCTTGGAGGCGCCCGGATCATCCGGGGCGCCCTGCTCAGCTTCTGCCTCACTTTTTTGAGGCTCTCTGAGCTGCAGATACTCAGTCCTTCGATCCTGCATCCAGGGTTAGTCCAAATAGCAATTATATTATTCTTTTATACAGCCTTAGCTGTCTTGGTTCTAACTTTGGTCTCCAAAATGGAGCCCTAGGTCGAACCGACGCCTACTGTTCCCTCGACGGGGAACGCGTCCTCACCCACTCCTCTCGGGAGAATTTACCTGATGCCAACCGCTCCTTTGGTTGGACTTTTGCCTGACGGTCCTTTGTCAGGTCTTGGATACTGGCAATCCTTCGCCTGTTGCCTAGCAGTCCTTCGCTAGGGCTTTGATACTGGCAGTCCTTCGCCAGTTGCCTAGCAGTCCTTCGCTAGGGCTTTGATACTGGCAGTCCTTCGCTAGTTGCCTGGCAGTCCTTCGCTAGGACTTTATCTCTGCACACTAGAGTAACTTGTTAGAAACACAAGTAAGACTTAACTTTTGACCTCTGTTGCCATTATCAAAACATAGGTTTGACTTTGGTGCATTCTGCACCAACAATCTCCCCCTTTTTGATTTATGGCAACCCTAGTTCAAAAAGTTAAGCTTAAGCAAAACATGAAAAAGTTTTAACTTTTGTTCCCTCCCCCTGGAAGGAATCTCCCCCTAGATTTTTCAAAAATTCGTGGGGTTTAAAAGAACTTTATTTGTACTTGAAAACTTAAGTTCTAGGTACATAGGAATCTTAAAAAGTATACAAGAAGATTTTTTGAAACACGAATTTTTGTGTACTTAACAAGTTTGAGGCTTTAAATTTCAAGGTACTCAAAGGTTTTGAAAGTGTTAGCTTAAGTACTTTAGTAGGAAAAAAAAACTTAAGTACTTAATAATTTTAAAAACTTAATACAGTACTTTTGAAAAACTTAAGTACTTAATAATTTTGAAAACTTAATACAGTACTTTTGGAAATCTTAAGTACTTAATAATTTTGAAAACTTAATACAGTACTTTTGGAAAACTTAAGTACTTAATAACATTGTGCTTAACTAGTTTTGAGAAACTTAAGCTTAAGGTACTTTATAAAGGTTTAAAACTTTTGACAAGCTTAAGTTATAAAATTTGGCTTGAGTACTTAGCAAAATTTTGAAAGGCTTAAGTAAGAATTTTGAAAGACTTGAATACTTAGCAACATTTTGAAAGCTTAAGTATTTTTCAAAAAAGTTTTGAATAAAGAAAAACTTTTGAATACTTTTTGAATAAAGGATAGAGTTAAGAAAATTATTTACTCTCTCCTTTCCTATCTCTCCCCCTTTGCCATATATCAAATCAAAACAAATGAATATAGCAGAAATAATGGAAATAAGTAAGATTTTGCTGTACTGAACCAAATCATAATTAGACTTAACTAAATCAATCAATTTTCTTTGTAGGGACCTGTCTAACCCAATTAGCTACTTACTAACTGTTATAAACAGTAGTTTTTGCTAGGGTTAGTCAAGTTAAGTGTTTCTGTTCAAGTTAGATTTTCTAAACTTAACACTTAACTTGATTGCTGTATAAGTTGTATTTAGTGCCCCAATTACTGCAGATGCACTGACTTAAAGCATCTTGAATTAAGGCAAAGACCTAAACATTTCAACCCTTTCTAGGTTCTCAATCAAAAGTACCCTAAGGTGCTTGTGAGATGCTGGCTTCTAAGTCATAGGTGCATGCAGTTCTAGGGTTAGGGCATAGACTAAGTCCATTTTCGAAAAACCCTAGTTTTTGAAGGGGGTAATTTTAAAAAATAAAACTAATTCGAAAATGAAAACTGATTTTGAAATTAAGTAAGACAATTTTTCAAATTCAAAAATTTTAAATCAAGTAGAGAAGAAAATTAATCTATTCTACAAAGCACAGTCCTAACTGCCTTCTTAGTGAACTGAACTCAGATTCAGGTAAGGGTTTTGTGAATATATCAGCTAAGTTGGATTTAGAGTCAATATACTTAAGTACTATTTCACCCCTGGCTACATGGTCTCTTACAAAATGATGTTTGACTTCTATATGTTTGGTTCTGGAGTGTTGTATTGGGTTCTTAGTTAAATTGATTGAACTTATATTGTCAATAAATACTTGAGTTTGGGTGTAGTTCAGTTGAAAGTCTTTAAGTGTGTGCATCATCCATAGAAGTTGAGCAACACACTCTCCTAAAGCCACATACTCAGCTTCAGTTGTGGATAGAGCTACACAGTGTTGTTTTCTGCTGCACCAACTAATTAGACTCTGACCTAACAGTTGGCAGCTTCCACTTGTGCTCTTTCTATCTAATTTACAGCCAGCATAGTCAGAATCTGAGTATCTGGTTAAATCAAAAGTTGAGGTCCTAGGATACCAAATCCCTACATTTAGGGTGCCCTTTACATATCTCAGTATTCTTTTTAGGGCTGCTAAGTACTTTTCCTTAGCACAGGTTTGGTATCTAGCACACATTCCTACAGCAAAGAGAATATCAGGTCTACTGGCTGTAAGGTACAGTAGTCTACCTATCATACTCCTATATAGTTTAAGATCCACTGGTTTACCATCAGGGTCACTATCTATTTTTACATTAGTGGCCATGGGGGTACTTATACTCTTAGAGTTATCCATTTTAAATTTCTTTATTAACTCTTTAGCATATTTTACATGATGAACGTAGTTGTCATCCCTAGTTTGTTTGATTTGTAGTCCTAAGAAGAAGGTGAGCTCACCAACTAAGCTCATTTCAAATTCATCTTCCATTATCTTGACAAATTCTTTTAGGAAGTTGGTGTTGGTGGATCCAAAGATTATGTCATCTACGTAAATTTGGGCAATAAATATATCTTTTCCTAGGTTTTTAACAAATAAAGTAGAGTCAATTTGGCCTTGTTTAAATTCTTTAGAAGTTAAATAGGTTGATAACCGTTCATACCATGCCCTAGGTGCTTGTTTTAGTCCATATAATGCTTTGGTTAGTTTGTAAACATGGTTAGGTTTGTCTAAGTCCTCAACCCCTGGGGGTTGTCCTACATAAACTTCTTCTTTAATAAATCCATTTAAAAAGGCTGACTTTACATCCATTTGATATAATTTGAATCCTTTATGGGATGCAAATGCTAATAACATTCTAATGGACTCAAGTCTAGCTACTGGGGCGTATGTCTCATCGTAATCTAATCCCTCTACTTGGTTGAATCCCATGGCTACTAAGCGGGCTTTATTTCTGACTATTTCTCCTTGATCATTTAGTTTATTCCTAAAGACCCACTTAGTATCTATTATGGATTTGCCTTCAGGTTTAGGCACTAGTTCCCAGACTTGGTTCCTTTCAAATTGGGCTAATTCTTCTTGCATAGCTATGATCCAGTCAGGGTCAGGTAGGGCTTCATCTATAGTTTTGGGTTCAATTTTCGATATCATAGTTATTTGACTAAGGTTTCTATAGGAGGATCTAGTCCTGACTCCTAGAGTGGGATCACCCACAATTTGATCAGTTGGGTGACTGAGTCTGGGTTTCTTGGTTCTTCTAGAGCTTGGTTCAGCCTCAGGTCCGGCTAGTCGGTTTGGTTCACTATTTGATTCGACTCTTTGGGCTGGTTCATTTGTTGGTTGGATATTTGATTCAGTTGACTCATTAATTGGTTCAATGGTTAGTTCGTTTAAGGATTCAATTAAGGGTTCAATAGTTTGTTCATTTTCTTAGTCAGAGTTTGATGAAGTTAAGTCTGGATTATTAGATGTTGAGTTGATTTCTTCATCAAAAATTAGGTTTGTTGTTTCTTCAATTTTCTTAGTTTGTTTGTTGTAAACTCTATAGGCTCTACTTGTGGTTGAGTATCCTAGGAAAATACCTGGGTTTGACTTGGACTGAAATTTTCCTAAATAGTCTTTGGTGTTTAGGATATGGACTTTACATCCAAAGACCCTTAGGTAGTGTAGGTTGGGGAGTCTATGATAGTACAGTTCATAGGGGGTTTTGTTGTGTCGCTTGTTAATCAAAACCCTATTTTGGATATAACAGGCCGTACTAATTGCTTCTGCCCAAAATTGGTTTGCTAGATTAAATTCGTTGAGCATAGCCCTAGCGGCTTCTTGTAATGTTCTATTCCTTCGCTCAACTATCCCATTTTGTTGGGGGGTTCTAGGACATGAAAATTCATGTAGGTACCCATTTACCTTACAAAATTCCTCGAATCGTTGATTTTTAAACTCTCCCCCGTGATCACTCCTAAGTCTTTTAATTTTAGTGTCGTTTTGATTTTCAATTAGTTTACAGAATTCATTAAATAGGTTTAGGGTTTCATCTTTGGTTTTTAAGAACCTAACCCAGGTAAACCTAGAGTAATCATCGACTATTACTAAGCAGTATCGGTTTCCGCTTAGTGACTTGGCTCCATGTGAATCAAATAGGTCAAGGTGCAGGAGATCAAGTGTGGTTTGAGTTAGATCAGATTGAATTAATTTGTGATTGGATTTGGTTTGTTTACCTTGATTACAAGATTCACATATTAGTTTTTCATTATTTTTAATTTTGGGAATACCTTTGATTAAGCCAAGTTGGGTAATTTTTGAGATAGTTCTTAGATTGGTATGACCTAATCTCCTATGCCAGAGGTTTGTTTGTTCTAATTGTGTTAACATATATTTGGGTATAAGGGGAAGATTTATAGTGTATACATTGTTTTTCCTAGTGCCCTTAAGTATGATTTCTGAGTCTTGTTCATTTCTAATCAGGCAGTTAGAATTGTTGAAAGTAACATATAACCAGAATCACATAACTGACTTATGCTAAGCAAGTTAAAATTAAAGTTTTCAACCAATAGAACTTTCTTAATAATGAAATCAGATTTAAGCTCAATATTACCTGACCCAATTACCTTGAGTGTAGCATTATTGCCAAATGCCACTGAGCCTAGGTTTTTGAGTTTGAGCTTGGTGAAACTCAATTTATCTCCAGTCATGTGTTTGGAGCAACCGCTATCCAACATCCATTGGTCCAAATCTTTATGTTCCTACGCATAAAGAATTTTCTTGATTTGGATCCAATTAGAATCAGGAATAGCTTAAATTGAGTTTCACTGCCTAGTCTGTCTCACCCAAATCTAGGGTTTTCAATCATGTTAACCTTATGGTTTTCGTGAGACAGGTTTTGATGGTTAAAAGTTATTTTGAAAAGTTTGATTAATTTTGAAAACAATTAAATTTTAAAAACTTAATTAATTTTGAAAACAATTAATTTTAACAAAAATGTTTAAATCTACAAATAACTGAAATTTTGTGTTAGATTCGAATTTGACAAAAATTAATTTGAATTTGAATTTCAAAAATTGACTTCTAGGTCTTGGCGAGGCACTGGGCCTTCTTTGGCCGAAGCCTTATGGGATCATCCACCCTTTCCTTGACAAAGCCTTTTAATGAAATTTCATTTTCAAAATTATTCTTTGAAAAATTTCTGGTCTAACTAGTTTGGATTTTGGATCGGTAGCTTCGGCTGGTTTCACCAGTCTAAAGAGACCAAGTAAACTTGAACTTATTAGAATTGGTTTCCCCAACGTACTATCATCTCACCTCCACCCAATACTATGTTGTCAAGTTTCAGTTAAGTTTGTTCAGTCCTTAACTAACCATTCCTAAATCTAAGCATGGTAAATTGCAGGAATTTTAAACAATCAAACAAGCAATTGCAATCAAGAATTAAAATTATTTATCTAATAATGAATATTGTTTTCAGTTTGGCTCCCCCTGGACTAAAGCCACGGTGATGGTTAGGCAAGATGTGAATCTTGTCCTTGGGGATCCAATACTGATTTGATCCAGTCGGTTTGTTCAGGCATAGTTTAGGTACCCATGCCTGAATTTTACCTCTGGACTGATTCAGTACAGCAAAGTAAGATCTTTGTCGAGATTTGGTTCTATAGCCCAATCCGGATCGATTTAGAACTGATTTCTGTTTTCCAAGGATCACGTCAAGACCCTTGGAACGAGATGTAAATCATTCTAATGCTGATCTAAGATCCTTAACCTGAGTTTTCAGGAAGGAGTTTTCCTTTTCAAGTTTTTCAACTTGAGTAGGAGTTTCTTCCTGAACCTTCTCAGTTAAGGGTTTAGAGTCAGCTCCCTCTTTCAGGAGTTTTACTTCCTGTCGGAGGGTTTCGACTCGGAGTTTGGCTTTTGCCAAATCTCGAGAAAGAAATGAAATTAATTCACTTAATTGCAATCTATTAAAACCAGTTACCTTAATTTCTCCGTCTTCCGTGAAGGTTAGCTCGTCGTCCTCCTGTTCTGTTTCTGATTCGGTCCCGACTTCTTCTGAAGCGGTCAGAGCTAGGAGGTTGGACTGGGGTGTCTCTTCTTCTTCTTCTGAGGAAGATTCGTCCCAGGTTGCTTGCAGTGCCTTCTTTCTTCTCGTCCTTTTTGTCTCCTTTAGGTTAGGGCATTCTGACTTGTAGTGGCCCTTTTTCTTGCACTCGTAGCAGGTCACATTATGCTTGTTCGCGGGTTCAGTTGGTTCGTCCTTTCTTCGGCCGATTTTCCGTTTGTTGGTTCGGTTCTTCAGCTCCTTGTAGTAGCTTCGAGCGAGCCGGACCAGCTTAGTTTGATCTCCATCTTCTTCTTCTGAGTCTGAGTCAGAGTTAGACTCAGGTTCGGGTTCAGGCTTCTTCTTCGTTGTCCTTCCAGTTTTACCTGCAACGAAAGCAATACCTTTCTCGACCATATTGGTGTTAGTTTGTTCGTGCAGTTCTAGTTCGGAAAACAATTCATCTAATTTTATTTTAGAAAGATCTCTAGAGACCTTGTATACATCTACCATAGATGCCCACAAGGTGTTTCTAGGGAAGGCGTTTAGGGCATACCTTATTAGGTCACGGTTTTCAATCTTGTGACCTATTGTGTGAAGACCGTTCATTACCTCTTGGATTCGTGCGTGGAGCTGGGCTGCTGTTTCGTTGTCGGCCATCTTGATGGTGTAGAGTTTGTTTAGTAGCAGATCCCTCTTGCTGATCCGAGTATCTGAAGTCCCTTCGTGTAGCTCGATCAGTTTTGTCCACAGCTCCTTTGCACTGTTGAAGGGGCCCACGCGGTTCAGCACCTCTTTCGTCAATCCGCATTGAAGAGTCTGAGTAGCTTTTGCGTCGGCTTCTATCTTGCGTTTTAGGGAGTTGTCCCATTCGGAGTAGTTCTAAGGAAGTCCATCAGCATTTCGGGGGATCTCCAGACCGGACTAGATAATGATCCACATGTCCACCTGAGTTTTCAGGTGGACCTCCATACGACTTTTCCAGTAAGAAAAGTCTTCTCCATTGAAGAGTGGAGGTCTGGCGGTGCTGAATCCCTCTTGCATTGCCATTTAGTCTGAAAAAGAAAACTTAAAAGATTTTCCAAGACTAGGTCTTGGATTAGCAGTGCTGGATAGATTTAAATAACGAGGGGTGTTGCACCAACCTCGCTTAACAAAAAAAATCGAATAAAATATTTAACGAAAAATTCGTCAGAAAAAAATAGAAAAATAAAAATCCGAAAAAAAATTCAAATTGGTGGTTGCACCAGGTTTGAACTTCCCCGCTCTGATACCACTTGTTGGATTGTGAAAACCGATAGAGGGGGGGTGAATATCGGAAATCGTTCGGATTTTCGTAAAGAGCACGTACGCAGCAGAAATAAAATAAAACAATCACAGCACAAAGACACAGTCGATTTACTTGGTTCGGAGCCTGTGTCGACTCCTACTCCAAGGCCCACGGTCGTTGACCGTTTACTTTGGGCAATTCTATTTACGCACAAATCAGTTTACAATAATTTATTACAAGTAAGTGCACTAACAATAATAATAAAAAATTCGATCTTCGTTACCGACGTCAGGAGTGGATTGACTCTTTCGGGGCAGCGGGACATCGTCGGCTCGAGTTGGAGTATTTCCGGAGCAAGGCACGAGCGTAGAAGATCTTTGGGGCATTGAGAGAACAGTTGTTTGAAGCCTGGGGTCGAGGGCACTTTATATAGGGCCTGGGGGCGCCCGGGACGTCGGGGGTGCCCCCCACGTGGCCTCTGATCCGCAGAGCTCTCGGTCGCGTCTGATCCTCTGGATCCGCTTTGACCGGGGCGCCCGGAGCGCTCGTGGCGCCCGCATTGATCGGTCAAAGTTTATCTTCACGGCTTCGCAAGGGCGCGCTTCGGCAGCTGGTAGTGAGTCATCCATCCCTCCATTTTTAATTACCTCACCAACCATATTTTCATATGGGCTCCACCTATTATGAGTCATCCATCCCTCCATTTTTAAGATATTGAATAACCGTCGATTAATTTAAATTACCGACAATTTTAATTAATCGACTTCTGACTCCTTGACTAGTACCACTCAGCCTTATCATTATGTCGGATCAAATCCACCTGCAGGGTTTAACATGATGAACCTATTGAGCTCATCAAGGGGGCATCATCATCCCAACTCACTAGGACACGGATTCCGTCAATAATCAATAGCACACCATATAATTAATATTATTTCCCAACTTACCCGTCCTATTGATTTAACAGAATAAATCTCGCTCATTGGTAAATCAATGAAATAATTATTAACTATATGTACCCGTTATTATATCGGGATTTAGGGATTGTACTACATAATAAATCTGAGATCCAATCCAATTATTAAGTCAGTAGAAATTGGATGATCTCTAGTTTTGGTCCTGCTTAATACACACAAAGCACACTAGTGTAATTCTATGGTCAAGATAAACCACACATAATTACACTACAGCCATCCCGATGGTTTGGCCAAATCCATCTCGGTTGTGAGCCTCTTACTTATACTATGCAAGGGACTGACAACACGATCTTTCATGTGTCACCACACATCATGTTATCTACAGTGTACAGTATTGGACTTTTATGCATATACTAATGTAAACATGCATCTAGTATTGTTGTGATTCTCTTTTCAAAAATATAGATGATCTCATATAAAAAGAGTAAGTCTTTTAGTATACACATCTATCATAATTCTATGGTCAAGATAAACCAATATCAAATTACACTACAACCATCCCGATGGTTTGTCCAAATTCAGCTCGGTTGTGAGCCTCTACTTATACTTTACAAGGGACTGATAACATGATCTTCTGTGTGACACCACACACCATATTATCTATAATGTAAAGTATTAGACAATATGCACATAAATATGCAAACAGTGATCATGTGATTCTCTTTCAAAATGTAGAAGTCTATATAAAAGCAAGGCTTTTAGTATACATCCCAACAATCTCCCACTTATACAAATGGGCTTTGCTGTCCTCACAATATCATACATCTGACTCTCATATCCTCCACATGTCTATCAAAATCTCTCGCCGGAAGGGCCTTACTGCAAGGATCCGCCAGGTTGTCCTCTGATGCAATCTTGGCGACAACAACTTCTCCTCGCTTTACGATTTCTCGTATCAGATGGTACATGCGCTCTATGTGTTTACTCGCCTTATGGGCTTATGGTTCCTTCAAGTTTGCAACTGCACCACTGTTATCGCAATAAATTGTGATAGATCTGGGCAAACTAGGAATTATATCCAAGTCCATCATAAAGTTCCTGAGTCATATAGTTTCCTTGGTTGCCACAGAGGCTGCCACATACTCAACTTCCATGGTGGAGTCCTCCATGCATTTCTGCTTGACACTCCTCCATACTATGGCTCCACCTCCTAAAGTAAACACATACCTCGAGGTAGACTTTTATCCCTATCTGATTGGATGTCTGAATCCGTATAACCCACAGGGAGTAATTGATCTGCCTGGTAAACTAGCATATAATCTTTAGTCCTTCTTAGGTACTTCAATATATACTTTACCGCAGTCCAATGTCCCTGTCCTGGATTACTCTAATATCTGCTAACCATACCCACGACAAAGCAGATATCCGGTCTCGTACATAGCATAGCATACATGAGACTTCCTACAACCAAAGAATAAGGAACCGCCTTCATCTCCTCTATCTCCATTGATGTTTTAGGGCTCATCTCCTTAGATAGAGGAACTCCATGCCTAAAAGGTAGAAAACATTTCTTAGAGTTTTCCATGCTAAAACGAGCTAGGATAGTATCTATGTATGAAGATTGAGATAAGCACAACATCCTTTTCTTGCGATCCCTTATAACTTTGATCCCAAGGATGTGTCCCGCTTCTCCCTAGTCCTTCATATCAAATTGTTGCCAATGAGCAAAATATCATCTACGTATAGTACAAGAAATACCACTACATTTCCGTCACATCTCTTATATACACAAGACTCATCCGAACTTTGAATAAATCCATATGACTAGATTACCTCATCAAACCAGATGTTCCAAGATTGTGAAGCTTACTTCAATTCATAAATGGACCGATTAAGCTTACATACAAGATGCACTTTGCCCTTCGCAATGAATCCCTCTGGTTGCTTCATATAGATGGATTCCTCAAGACTTTCGTTAAGGAAAGCTGTCTTGACATCCATCTGCCAAATCTCATAATCCATATGAGCAGCAATAGATAAGAGAATCCGGATAGACTTAAGCATGGCTACCAATGAAAAGGTCTCCTTAATTGATACCCTCTTTCTGAGTATACCCTTTCGCAACAAGCCTAGCTTTGAATGTCTCAGCCTTCCCGTCTGATCCTCTCTTTCTCATGTAGATCCATGCATCCAATGACTTTTATACAATTGGGTGGTTCTACAAGCTCCCAAACATGATTGGAATCCATAGATTCTATCTCAGAATTCATCGCCCTTTGCCAAGATACTGCATCTTTATCTTGGAGTGCCTCATCATAGGTCCAGGGATCAGGTTCATGTTTGCCAAGGACCAAGTCCGAAGACTCTCCCAAGAACATAAATCTATCAGGTTGTCTAACAACCCTCCCTCTACGACGAGGTACCGCCTGTGTATCTTCTATGACACGCGGTGCAGTCACTTGTGGTATGTCCTCTTGTACTGTTGGTACTAAAGTCGGAACTTCCCCTCTTAATTCCTTAAGAATAATTCTACTCATGGGCTTATGGTTCATCACATAGTCTTCCTCTAAAAATCGGGCATCGTGCTAATGATCACCCTCTAATCTTTAGGACTATAGATTAAACCATATTTCGTTCCTCTAGGATAGCTTACGAACAAGCGTACTTTTGTATGAGATTCCAACTTATCAGCATCTCCCATTAGCACATGTGTTGGACTATCCCAAATCTGAATATGTCTCAGACTAGGCTTTCGCCAAGTCCATAATTCTGTGGGAGTAGAGGGTACTGACTTAGATGGTACCAAGTTCAATATGTACATCGTCGTTTCCAGAACATATCCCCAGAATGAATCTGGCAACTCGGAGTAACTCATCATCGATCTAACCATCTCCATAAGAGTCCTATTCCTTCGCTCTGCTACATCGTTCTGTTGGGGCGTACCAGGTGCAGACAATTAGGATTGAATCTCAGCCTTTGATAAGTAAGTCCTAAAATCTCCCAAGAGGTACTCACCACCACGATCTGCTCGTAGTATCTTGATACTTTTATCTTGATGTTTCTCCACATCAGCCTTGAATTCGTCAAACTTATCAAAGCATTCAAACTTGCAGCCCATTAAGTAAATGTATCCATACCTTGAATAATCATTTATAAAAGAGATAAAATATTCAAAGCCACCTCTAGCCTGGATAGACATAGGACCACACAAATCAGAATGAACCAATTCCAACACATCTTTGGCTCTATACCCCTTGGCCTTGAAAGACCTCTTGGTCATCTTACCTTCCAAGCACGATTCACAGGTTGGGAAGTCTTCCACCGCCAATGAACCCAAGGGCCCATCGGCTATCAACCTTTGAATCCTACTAAGGTTAATATGATCAAGTCTTAGATGACAAAGATATGTTTGGTTCATCTTCGAAGGTTCTTTTCTCTTATGGTTAGATGATGAGTTATTTACTTCTATTTGCATCGTGGGAGATTTTGGTTTAAGAGTGTACAAATTGCCAATCAACGCACCTGAACAGATAATCTCTCTATTCCTTTTTATAACAACCCTGTCATTAAAAGAAATAGAATATCCATCCTTTATTAATTTAGAAACTGAAATAAGGTTCTTTCTAAAAGTAGGTACATAAAGGCAATTCTTCAAAACCAAAATTTTATTCCTATCAAACGATAAATAAATATCTTCCACTGTAATAGTCGCCACCTCCGTAGCATTGCCCATGTAGACGGTAATCTCTCCATCAGCTAGTCGTCGGGTTTCCTGGAACCCCTACAAAGAATTGCAGACATGATCAGTGGCTCCCGTATCTACACACCTGGTACCGGTAGATAACACTGCTAAGCATGTTTCAACAACTAAACAAAAGGATATACCTTTATCCTGACGACGAGGACAGTTCGCCTTCTAGTGTCCAGTCTGCTTGCACGTGAAGCACTTGCCTTTCGGGTTCTTCACGCCAGCCTGAGGTCCCTGAGATCCTGCCTTCTTTGTCCCACCTTGTTTCTTCTTCTTCCTCTTGCCTTTCGGCATAGAAGTAGAAAGAAACCTTCTGAGCAACCAAAGCATGAGCACTGTGATGAAAAAGCCCCTCTACCGCCTGATGTTCTGTAAGAAGTTCCGCCAACGACTATGTACGTTTGTTCATATTGTAGTTCAGGCGAAACTGATCAAAACTCCTAGGCAGAGACTAGAGTATGATATCGACCTAGGATTCCCCATCGATCTCCGCTCCAAGGACTTCCATCTCATTGAGATGTGCCATCATCTTAAGGACATGATCCCTTATGGGTGTCCCCTTAATCATGTTGGTCGTCATCAAGTTCCTCATTGCCTCCTGTCTAGCGGCTCAATTCTGATGTCCAAAGAGTTCCTTGAGATTGAACATCATATCATAAGCAGTGGAAAAAGTCTGATGTTGATATTGCAATACATTTGACATGGAAGCCAAAATATAACACCGCACCATCTCATCTTCTTTAATCCACTTCTTATAGCGTTCCTTCTCCTCTTTATCGGAATTTTCGCTAGGTTTTTCAAGACAGAACTCAAAAAGTACAAATTTGTACTTCTCAGCAGTTAGGACAATGTCCAGGTTTCGTTTCCAATCTATGTAGTTAGGGCCCGTAAGTTTATTTTCCTTCAGTATTACTACTCGTGGGTTGAATGCCATTTTGAAATTTCCTGGGAATCACAATGATCACAAACTTTAGATTTTAAAAAATATTAATTCCTCAAACAATAAATTTTAAAATCAACTAACACCTCAAAACACCGAGAATATCGTATGCCATGATAGTGTGGACGTATACGAATTCTACATTTGTAAGAGGAGGTTTTACCCATTAATTTTACTATCTTGTCAACCTAACTTTTTAACAAATAAAATTAATAGTTTGTTCTTCTTCAGCCCTACAAATAATAGCAGTGACTCCGATGGAGAGGATACTATTATTTGCTTCTAAGTGTTTACCATTACACGATACTAAGAAAATTATCTCGGATTTTGTGTCGTCCGATGGGGAAAATCACACGCTCCACAATAATTTCCTATAATCATATCTGACCTAGTGATCCACAGAATAAGCTCATCCGATATGGAGGAAGGCACTCAGAGCCAACGCGCAAGCTTGTTCGCATCACATGTCAAATTAGTAATGGAGGTCATGGGACCCTTAGAGTCCCTCTCCCACTTAGTTAGTTATAATTGAGGAATTTTCATGCATGCACGACAAGCATATAAACCAAAAGCAATAAATAAGAAAAAAACTAATTTTTCCAACTATTATGGCTTTAGTCTTCAATATGCCTCTAGTAGTGTCGCCACCTCGTCTCCATCTCCTATCACCATGCGCAAGCTCCATGAAGGGGTTCTTCGAGCCGAGATAAAATGCTATTTAATTTACATCCATCGAACATTTACTCCACAAAGGAGTGTACATCAAATCTAGATCGAAAGTAAATCAAAAAGCGCGGCTAAACAAGTGTCGTTTTTAATTACAAAAATTAAATACCAAATTTAGCCTCGTCAACTCCAAGAATTTAAATAATATTACATACATGCACAACCAATCACATACAATGATATTTAGCCATAATAGTCAGATCTCGTGCCTACAACCAAAGAGTTAGCCTACGCACATCCTACTATTATCCGGCAAAATAAAATACATGATAAGTACAAAAATGCAACCGAATCCAAAACACACAAATCTGAAGAGCATTGGCTCTGATACCAATTGTTGGGTTTCGAGGCAGATAATTCCGGGTTGCGCATGGGAAACCTCTCCATGTCCACGGATTAAAATTTTTCAATCCAAATGGAGACCTCCCAAACGATTGTCTTATCATCGTGCTAACCGATTCGAGCGACCGCTTGAACAAACGTGTTGTTCTAGTGATCAATTTCGTCCAACCGATTAGCCACGGAATAGACGATGAGTCGATCGTCGATTTTTGTGTTTATCATCGGGGTCCAAGATTATTATCAACATAAAATGATGAACAATAATCAAACATTAATTAAACAAGAACAAACATGATCAAAGGAACCATGAGACAAGATATACCTTCCCTTTTACCTTGCAATCTTCTACTGTAATACCCCACCCTTCTTAGATGTCGTGTGGGCGACGATCTAGCAAGAACCAAAGTCACCATGGCACAATCTCCTTCTCCTTTACATGCACTGAATGTAGGGATCTCCCGGTGACATAATCACAAAAATGTAGCGGAAAAAAGATCCCTCGAGCGATCCATATGAAAGAAAAACTCATACGAAATTCATCTTGCTAATAGAGCTATCTATGTGTATACATTTGAAGCATGCCCTTGCGTTTATCCCGCTCATCCAAGCTACGCCGGATCTCTTGCATGTTCAACTGTCCGTGCCTCTATGCGTACACGAACACGATCTCACAATTTCGGTGAAGAACTACCTTAGTTGTGCTAGCAACTTGAGATAGTTCACAAAAGCACCAAGAACCCCAAAGAAAGGGTTTCGACCAAGAGGGAGAAGAGGAGGAAAAGAGGAAGGAAAGATGACTTAATTTCATCCAAATGACAAGAAAAAACTTTTATACTCATCCCATGAATATGAAGAGTTTTTTTCCCCTTTAGCTTCCCTTCATTAAAGCCAATAAAGAGCACATCTTCTCATGTGGCTCTTCAACTTCTCTCCATTTAATGAAGAGAATCTTTTCATCCTCCTCTATTATTAATTTATTAAACATTTTAATTAATTAATATCTCATCCAAATGTGGTTGAGTCTAATCTAAATGAGTCTAACTCAAATTAGACCTCAATCTCATAATCCAATTGGATTCACTTGAGTCTAACTCAATCAATCCAATTCGGATCAAATCTTAGTCAAACTAAGATCAATTAATCTCCGAAGAATCATGTCCTTAGTGTTAGTGATATAAGAGAAGTGTCCTAAGGCAATCACCTTATGATTGTAATCATTTATTTTAATAAATGAATATTCACTATTTGAGTATACATGTTCGTGTATTTGATTGAGATCTTAAACTCATTTACTTAATGTCTGCAATACAATTCACAGCATGAGAGAATTTGTGATGAATTCACAACTAGTGATTATCTCTACATGTGCAATTATGAAGTATTGAAATTGTCCCTAGTCGATGAATTGATAAATACGGACACTATCAATTCTGTTGAGACTAGCATGGGTTATTCTCTAATCAGCTGATTCTCACTGGCTGGTGACATTGAGATGTCCGGAGATAAACATGAATGCTAGTTCTTAGAACTAGTTCATTGGAGTGACTGGCTGTAAAACTTCATATGGTAATCTACATATAGATATGTCAGTGAAGTTCTTACTGCAGCTTAAGTGTGATGTTCCTTTGACCTACGATGTTCAAGTCATCTTGGTCATGGAGACATATACTTTGACATCTTAAGCAAGCATCTCCAAGGAGGTGTGGACCCAGGATGATTGGGTATAAGCCGAAGTGCCCGAAGATGTTTGAACAGCCTACAAAGGATTCACCACTCCTTGCGAGGAGATGTATACCCGAACCCTATCGTCGGATTGTTACTCGAAGCCTCTGGCCAGAGCATGACATGTTCAGAGTATGAATCTCTTAAATACATGAGAGTAATTAGAATCCGTAGGACGAGAAAACGTTACTTGGGCTAGGTGTGACGTAGTCAGCCTAGTGGGGACTGACACACATAGACCATGTCCTGAACCAAGTGGGTATAAGATGGTGAAGGGAATGGGGCACGATTCATTATAGCTGCTGAAAGGTTTCAGAATTGTTTCTGAGGTCAACCGTTGATTTTTCGATTAATTGGGGATCATGACGTACTACTAGGTGTCACTCATGATCATTTTATAATTAATTGATTAATTATAGACGGCCAACATAAATCGAAAGTCTATTTAGTCACACGCACTACGAGTAATCCGAGGGATTTAAAACGAGTTGAAACTTGGATTTTCCAATCAAGAAAGATTAAGTTTGGTTGAGCCAAACGATTAGTCAAAACTGAATTTATTTCAGACGCATCGGAAGCATAGAATGGCTAAGTCATTAAAGACTTAATGGGTGAATTAAATAAGTTTAATTCATTAAGGGATTTGATCCAAGGTGGTATGTTTTATTATAAGCTTAAAATAATCCATGGGATTATTTGAATTAAAATAAACCAAAGAGTTGGTTTGTTTTATAAAAATTTATAATAAATCAAAGATGACAAAATTTAATCCATTGGTGGGTTTTGAACCATGGACCTATGGTTTGGATGAAAACTTAGCCGATCACTTGAGTTAAATTCTCTTCTATGTAAATTTTGACCCGTAATTTATTTGAACCAAGATGGGCCGGCCAAGGAGAATATTCTCCTTGGTTTGGCCGGCCCTCTCTCTCCTTCTCTTTTGTTTTGTTTTAATCAATCATGGATTGATTGGAGATTTATTCCATAAGATGGAAGAGGCTTGATCGATTTTTATCATGAATTAAAATTTGATTTTAATCATGAGATAAAAATCAATTATGGTTTGATATAAAAATTATGTCAAAATTAAAAGGCTTGATTGTTTTATCATGAATTAAAATTTGATTTTAATCATGAGACAAAAATCAATTATGGTTTGATATAAAAATTATGACAAAATTGAGAGGCTTGATTGAGGAGGAGCTCCCTATATAAAGGACCCAAGGGGTGCCATGAAAGATGATCCATCCAAGTATTCTTGCCTGGGGCTCTCTCCCTCTCCTCCCTTCTTCCTCTTGGCCGGCCACAAGGTTCTTCTCCCTTCTTCTTGCCGTGAGCACAAGGAGAAGCACTGAGGTGACGAAGTTCTTCCGTTGGGACAATCTTCCTCTCCAGCCATCATCACCTTGGGATTGGGTGCAAGACATCTTCCTCCTTCTCGCCGGAATTGTGATTCCGGCCAACCTTGGTAGTGAGTTTTTCCGATGTGATTACTTCTTTCTTGGTTTTTCTTGTCGCGTTCTCGGAGAATCTTGTAGTTCTCGAGAACATGAAACTCGTGGCTTTGCGAAGTCATCCCGAAGATACTCAGCGTGGATGCGAATAGAGGCGGAGCTTCCGAGGGACGCTTACGGTTGGATCTCGTCCCTTCCTTCGAGTTACGCGAGGTAATAAGTGTTAGTAATATGAGAGAAGTGTCCTAAGGCAATCGCCTTATGATGTAAACATTTATTTTAATAAATGATAATTCACTATTTGAGTATACATGTTTTGTGTATTTGATTGGGATCTTAAACTCATCTACTGAATGTCCGCAATACAACTCACAGCATAAGAGAATTTGTGATGGGATCACAACTAGTGATTATCTCTAATGTGCAATTGTGAAGTATTGAAATTATCCCTAGTCGATGAATTGATAAAAATGGACACTATCAATTCTGTTGAGACTAGCATGGGTTATTCTCTAATCAGCTGATTCTCACTGGCTGGTGACATTGGGATGTCCGGAGATAAACATGGATGCTAGTTAAGGGAACTAGTTCATTGGAGTGACTAGCTGTAAGACTTCATATGGGAATCTACATGTAGATATGTCAATGAAGATCTTACTGCGGCTTAAGTGCGATGTTCCTTTGACTTGCGGTGTTCAAGTCATCTTGGTCATGGAGACTTATACTTTGACATCTTAAGCAAGCATCTCTAAGGAGGTGTGGACCCAGGATGATCGGGTATAAGCCGAAGTGCCCGAAGATGTTTGAACAGCCTACAAAGGATTCACCACTCCTTGCGAGGAGATGTATACCCAGGCCTATCGTCGGATTGTTACTCAAAGCCTCTGGCCAGAGCATATCATGATAAGAGTGTGAGTCTCTTAAATACATGAGAGTAATTAGAAATCCAAAGGACGAGAAAGACACTACTTGGGCTAGGTGTGACGTAGTCAGCCTAGTGGGGACTGACACCATAGACCGTGTCCTGAACCAAGTGGGTATAAGGTGGTGAAGGGAATGAGGCACGATTCATTAGAGCTGCTGAAGGGTTTCAGAATAATTTCTTCTGGGGTCAAACCGTTGATCTTTCGATTAATTGGGGATCATGATGTACTACTAGGTGCCACTCATGATCGTTCTATAATTAAATGGGTTAATTATAGACGGCCAACATAAATCGAAAGCCTATTTAGTCACACGCAATACGAGTAATCCGAGGGATTTAAAACGAGTTGAAAATTGGATTTCCGATCAAGAGAAACAAGTCGAATCTGAATTAATCAGAGGCGCAATGGAAGCTAAAAATGGCTAAGTCTTTTGAAGGCTTTTTGGGCGAATTAAATGAGTTTAATTCGCGACCGGTTCGGGTCGATTTGGGCCGGCCAAAGAGGGTGTTAACCCTCTTTGGGTGGCCGGCCAAGAGAGAGAATAAAACCAATTTAATTGGTTTAATTAATAAAATAAATCTAGTGTGATTTGTTTTATAAATTATGGATAAATAAATTTGTATAAAGAAATTTATATAAATAAAATTTATAGAAATTTATTCTTTTATGGAAGATTAAAATAATCCATGAATTGGTTTATTTTAATTTTATAAAATCAATTATGAATTGATTTATCCATAATAAGAAAGTTTATAAATTTCTTATAAAATTTATTCCATAATTTAAAGAGAAGAAGAATTAGTTTTATTATAAATTAGTTTATAATAAAACTTGGTTTAAACGGAATAATTAGTTAAGAAAATTTATAGGATAAATTTCTTATAACTAATTCCGTTTAGAGGGAGACTTAGCAAAGATTTGCTACTATATAAAGGACCCAAAGGCTAGCCCTTTAAACACATCAATCAATTAATCAATAGTTGATTAATAGTTCCCTCTCTCTCTCTCTCTTTTATTCTTCTCCTTCCCTTCTCCCCACCTAGGGCCGGCGCCCTTCTTGGAGCTTAGGGCCGGCGCCCACTTGAAGCCTAGGGCCGGCGCACAACCAACTCCTCACCTTGAGGTGTTGCCGTGAGCTACAAGGAGAAGAAGAACTCGAAGACGAAGAAGAAGAAGCGGATAGCGACTCCTCTCTTCTCGGAATTTGATTCCGTTACTTCGTTGGTTAGTTTTTCCATTATTTCTCTTATTCTTCTAGTTGTACCTTCCGAGGATCTAGTAGTTCTCGTTGGCACAAAACTCGTGACTTTGCGAAGTCATCCCGAAGAGAACTCGGCGTGGACGCGAATAGAGGCGAAGCTTCCAAGGGACGCTACGGTTGGATCTCGTCCCTTACTTCGAGTTACGAGAGGTACTTAGTAAATTTGTTTACTATTCCGCAATGTTTTATTTTATGATTATGTCAACACACCATAAGATTGCATGCTAGATACGAAGTTAAAATAATTTAGGAAATTATTTTATGCAAACTCTTCCGCTGCACGTAAAAATTTTAAATTTTACGAACTCGTATCCTTGTCGACATGCACCCGGTCCCAACAGTGGTATCAGAGCCGGTTAGTGTTCGACTTAATCATATAATTGTTTTGTGGAAAACTTTGTCATGATCTCAATTTCGGAAAATTTTTCCAATTATGGAAACTTTCAAATTATAATAAATTTTAGAATTAGGAATTTCAAAGTTTGGAAATCGTCATGAAATTTCGCAAACGTTTGAAATTTTCTAGTTTCTAAATTTTTATAATAATTGTGAAATTTTCCCATCTTTGGAAACTTTCCAATTTTGGAAATTTTTCTATTTTAGAAATTTTCCAACTTTGGAAATATGTAAGTTTTCTTTGTACCAGAAACTTACAATTATTCTGAAAACCTATTTTCGAAATCTCGCAATTTTGGGCACTTTCTTTAAGAAAGTCTAGACAAATTCATGGACAGTTAATTGACAATTAAATTTGAATTGGTTTTTAAATTGACAACAAAATTCTTTATTTTGGATTAAGCCTCAGGGAGCCGTCCAATTTAAAGTTAGATGTTGTAATTTAATTTCCCAATTTTTAATTGAGATTGTCATGTTTGATTTGGATTGAGCCTCGGGGAGCCGTCCAATTGGATTTACAACACTTTACTTTTCTTTGGGTATCTGAGCCTCGGGGAGCCACCCTTAGAAAACGATTTGTTGTAATTAATCAATCCATGAATAAAATATGTTTTAAGAGGTAATGCTCTTACATATTGTTGTCTCCAAAATTAATTAGGAAAATGGTTTCCTATAGAGTTTTCTTAAATAAGATTTTCATGAAAATAATATGTAGTTGAATTAAGGGATTTGTCTCTTAATTTAATAAGACTTGATTTAGAGAAATCAAAGTCTTGAACATATTATTTCCGAAATTAATTATGACAATTTAGGAAATTGTTTCCCAAAGCAATTCCTTTAATAAAGTGTGAAATTAGAATTAAGGAAATCCGGTTCCTAATTCAATTCATGAGACTTGATAAATTAAGTCACATACATACTTTATTAAGGAAATCGTTAGTCATGACACATGTCATGAATGTGCTTAGAAAAGATGAGACCAAAACCCCTTACAAAATATTAAGGCAAACACCTTCCATTAATATGGTTAGAATCGGAGTTTTGTTTCTCGCTTGGGTTGATGGACACATCCATGCCCGACTTGAACCTTAACATGTTCAAACCATGGAATTAGTTTATGAATAATATAGTTGGAGTCAGAGGTCAATCCTTAGTTTTGGTTGTTGGACACATCCAAGCCTGACTAAACGGTTGAATGAGCTCCAACCATATTAAAACTATTTCTTGATTAATGGGTCAGCCTTAAGCTTGGAGCATCGATTTGTTGTGCCACAGCCAAGGTCGATGTGAAGAGAGGTGCAGTTGGGTGCTATGTATATGATGCATACTTGATAATGAGTTAACAACCCAATGATTTATGCAAACATTCAATTAGTTGATAGCATAACGTGATAGTTACATATACGTGATATGTAATCGGTATAATTACCTACCTTCATAGCTAAGAAAAACTTGATGGCCACAGCCATGGTGATTCTTACCTATGGTTGGATATCAACCTATTTGGAGATGTTCCTACGATCTCCCGAATTGATAATAAGGGTTATTCAATTTGAAAAATAAATAGGATTTTATTTATGTATGTTGATACATTCTTTAATAAATCTTCTCACATAATCTCAATTTGTATTTCTAGGATAATCACTCGATCATGTCTTCTCTGAACTTGCGTTCCATTTTGGACACCAATAAACTGACTGGGCCAAACTTCATGGACTGGCTTCGAAACCTGAGGATAGTCCTCAAGGCAGAGAAGCTTGCTTATGTCCTTGAAAATCAACTTCCCAACCATCCTCCAGAGAATGCAACTCCAGACCAATTGTTGGCCTATCAGAAACATGTGACCGATTCTGAAATGGCGGGTTGCATCATGCTAGCGTCTATGGTACCTGAGCTGCAAAAGCAGCATGAGCATATGGATGCTTATACCATCATCTTCCATCTTCATGAGTTATTTGAAGAGCAGGCGAGATCCGAAAGGTTCGAGGTCTCCAGACTCCTCTTCACCTAAAGATGCAGGAAGGCACTTCTGCCTCGCAGTTTGTGTTAAAAATGTTGGGGTACATTGAGCGACTGAGCGCACTCGGTTTTGCGATGGATCATGAACTAAGTATTGACTTAATTCTGAGTTGTTTGTCCAAGAGTTGTTCACAATTTGTGATGAACTATCGGATGAACAAACTGGAAACTACCATTCCTGAGTTGATCAACATGCTGAAGACTGTGGAGCCTTCTGTAAAGCCAGATCAAAAAGCAGTACTGTTAGTTGGTTCCTCGAAGAAAGGTTCTAAGAGGAAGGCCAAAGAACAGAACAAAGGGAAGAAGAAAAGGCCAAGAAAACTGAAAAGAAACCAAAAGGAACTTGCCATCACTGTGGCAAGGAAGGTCACTGGCGAAGAAACTGCAAGATTTATCTTGAGTCCATGAAGAAGAAGGCATCCGATGCCCCATCCTCTTCAGGTATCTTCTTATTGAATGTCACTCTATTTCCTCGGATACCTGGGTACTTGATACTGGGTGTAGCTCACATATATGTAATGACATACAGGGGCTAAGGAATAGAAGAAGGCTCGTCAAGGAGAAGCGAATTTGCGGGTTGGAAATGGAGCAAGGATTGCTGCTATTGCCATCGGAACATATTTGCTAAAGCTCCCAACTGGACGTGTCTTAGAATTGGATAATTGTTATTTCGTTCCTTCGTTAATAAAGAACATTGTATCTATTTCATGTTTGAATGAAAAAGGTTATCATTTAACTTTCAGTAACAATTGTTGTTACATAACTTTAAATGGCGTTCTTTATGGAAATGGAACTTTGTGCAATGGCATCTACACGTTAGATTTATCCAATGACGTTTTCAATATCGAAGTAAGCAATAAACGTGCTCGAATAGATAATCAAATAGACTCCTACACGTGGCACTGTCGTCTTGGCCATATAAGTAAGAAACGCATGACCGAATTACACCGATGTGGAATTTTGGAATCATTTGAACCCGGTTCATTTGATACATGCGAATCGTGCTTAAAAGGCAAGATGACCAAATTACCCTTTCTCGGAAAAGGTAATCCAGTGGGAGAATTGCTTGGTCTAGTACATACCGATGTATGTGGACCAATGTCAACTCTTTCACAAGGAGGCTATAGCCACTTCATCACCTTCATCGATGATCACTCACGATTCGGGTATGTGTTCTTGATGAAACACAAATCTGAAGCCTTTGAGAAATTCAAAGAATTCAGAAATGAAGTAGAGAAACAGCTTGGCAAAAGTATTAAAATACTTCGATCCGATCGAGGTGGTGAATACTTAAGTCAAGAGTTTCAAGATTATCTAAGGCAATGGG
>JAGFNQ010000375.1:336883-596352 GCA_024364735.1 Boesenbergia rotunda | reverse complement strand
GAGACTTGATAAATTAAGTCACATACATACTTTATTAAGGAAATCGTTAGTCATGACACATGTCATGAATGTGCTTAGAAAAGATGAGACCAAAACCCCTTACAAAATATTAAGGCAACACCTTCCATTAATATGGTTAGAATCGGAGTTTGTTTCTCGCTTGGGTTGATGGACACATCCATGCCCGACTTGAACCTTAACATGTTCAAACCATGGAATTAGTTTATGAATAATATAGTTGGAGTCAGAGGTCAATCCTTAGTTTTGGTTGTTGACACATCCAAGCCTGACTAAACGGTTGAATGAGCTCCAACCATATTAAAACTATTTCTTGATTAATGGGTCAGCCTTAAGCTTGGAGCATCGATTTGTTGTGCCACAGCCAAGGTCGATGTGAAGAGAGGTGCAGTTGGGTGCTATGTATATGATGCATACTTGATAATGAGTTAACAACCCAATGATTTATGCAAACATTCAATTAGTTGATAGCATAACGTGATAGTTACATATACGTGATATGTAATCGGTATAATTACCTACCTTCATAGCTAAGAAAAACTTGATGGCCACAGCCATGGTGATTCTTACCTATGGTTGGATATCAACCTATTTGGAGATGTTCCTACGATCTCCCGAATTGATAATAAGGGTTATTCAATTTGAAAAATAAATAGGATTTTATTTATGTATGTTGATACATTCTTTAATAAATCTTCTCACATAATCTCAATTTGTATTTCTAGGATAATCACTCGATCATGTCTTCTCTGAACTTGCGTTCCATTTTGGACACAATAAACTGACTGGGCCAAACTTCATGGACTGGCTTCGAAACCTGAGGATAGTCCTCAAGGCAGAGAAGCTTGCTTATGTCCTTGAAGAACAACTTCCCACCCATCCTCCAGAGAATGCAACTCCAGACCAATTGTTGGCCTATCAGAAACATGTGACCGATTCTGAAATGGCGAGTTGCATCATGCTAGCGTCTATGGTACCTGAGTGCAAAAGCAGCATGAGCATATGGATGCTAATACCATCATCTTCCATCTTCATGAGTTGTTTGAAGAGCAGGCGAGATCCGAAAGGTTCGAGGTCTCCAGACTCCTCTTCACCTCAAGATGCAGGAAGGCACTTCTGCCTCGCAGTTTGTGTTAAAAATGTTGGGGTACATTGAGCGACTGAGCGCACTCGGTTTTGCGATGGATCATGAACTAAGTATTGACTTAATTCTGAGTTGTTTGTCCAAGAGTTGTTCACAATTTGTGATGAACTATCGGATGAACAAACTGGAAACTACCATTCCTGAGTTGATCAACATGCTGAAGACTGTGGAGCCTTCTGTAAAGCCAGATCAAAAAGCAGTACTGTTAGTTGGTTCCTCGAAGAAAGGTTCTAAGAGGAAGGCCAAAGAACAGAACAAAGGGAAGAAGAAAAAGGCCAAGAAAACTGAAAAGAAACCAAAAGGAACTTGCCATCACTGTGGCAAGGAAGGTCACTGGCGAAGAAACTGCAAGATTTATCTTGAGTCCATGAAGAAGAAGGCATCCGATGCCCCATCCTCTTCAGGTATCTTCATTATTGAATGTCACTCTATTTCCTCGATACCTGGGTACTTGATACTGGGTGTAGCTCACATATATGTAATGACATACAGGGGCTAAGGAATAGAAGAAGGCTCGTCAAGGGAGAAGCGAATTTGCGGGTTGGAAATGGAGCAAGGATTGCTGCTATTGCCATCGGAACATATTTGCTAAAGCTCCCAACTGGACGTGTCTTAGAATTGGATAATTGTTATTTCGTTCCTTCGTTAATAAAGAACATTGTATCTATTTCATGTTTGAATGAAAAAGGTTATCATTTAACTTTCAGTAACAATTGTTGTTACATAACTTTAAATGGCGTTCTTTATGGAAATGGAACTTTGTGCAATGGCATCTACACGTTAGATTTATCCAATGACGTTTTCAATATCGAAGTAAGCAATAAACGTGCTCGAATAGATAATCAAATAGACTCCTACACGTGGCACTGTCGTCTTGGCCATATAAGTAAGAAACGCATGACCGAATTACACCGATGTGGAATTTTGGAATCATTTGAACCCGGTTCATTTGATACATGCGAATCGTGCTTAAAAGGCAAGATGACCAAATTACCCTTTCTCGGAAAAGGTAATCCAGTGGGAGAATTGCTTGGTCTAGTACATACCGATGTATGTGGACCAATGTCAACTCTTTCACAAGGAGGCTATAGCACTTCATCACCTTCATCGATGATCACTCACGATTCGGGTATGTGTTCTTGATGAAACACAAATCTGAAGCCTTTGAGAAATTCAAAGAATTCAGAAATGAAGTAGAGAAACAGCTTGGCAAAAGTATTAAAATACTTCGATCCGATCGAGGTGGTGAATACTTAAGTCAAGAGTTTCAAGATTATCTAAGGGACAATGGGATATTGTCCCAATGGACTCCGCCGTATACACCACAGCATAATGGTGTATCTGAGAGGCGCAACCGAACCCTGATGGACATGGTTAGGTCTATGATGAATCATGCAACTCTTCCAAAATCCTTTTGGGGCTATGCACTTAAGACAGCTGTTTACTTGCTAAACAGAGTCCCGACCAAGGTAGTCTCTACTACTCCATATGAGATTTGGAATAGTAAGAAACCTCACTTAACTCACCTTAAGATATGGGGTTGTCCTGCTTATGTGAAGCGGGTTGTATCAGACAAATTGGATGCTAAGTCTGATAAATGTCTATTTATTGGATACCCTAAGGAAACGAAGGGTTACCAATTCTATCATCCCTTGGAACAAAAGGTGTTTGTTTCAAGGCATGCTGTATTTCTAGAGAAAGAGTTTCTCTTGCAAGAAAACAGTGGGAGTGGGATTGAACTTGATGAAGTTCAAGAAACTCCAATAGACATCACAGAGACACCTAGTCTAGGCCCACAACCGATAATTCATAGTGATGAGCTATCAGTTGAACCTAAAACTACACCTCCTCTTCGTAGGTCTGATAGGACACGCAACATTCCAGAGAGATATGGATTTCTCGTAAGTGAATCGAACGACGTGTTGCTCATTGGCGATGACGAACCTATCAGTTATGAAGATGTTCTGAAAAATTCAGAAAGGGACAAATGGCTCGAGGCCATGAAGTCGGAAATGGATTCCATGTATGAAAATCAAGTATGGGACTTGGTTAACCCACCTGAAGGGATTAAGCCCATAGGGTGCAAGTGGGTTTTCAAGAAGAAAACCGACATGGAAGGTAATGTTGTTACCTTTAAGGCTAGATTAGTGGCAAAAGGGTATCGTCAAAAACAAGGAGTTGATTATGACGAAACCTATTCGCCAGTAGCTATGCTTAAATCCATTCGGATGCTCCTAGCCATAGCAGCTCATTATGATTATGAGATATGGCAAATGGATGTGAAAACAGCTTTCCTTAATGGAAACCTACTTGAGGATGTATACATGATACAACCTGAAGGTTTCACATCGGTTAATAAAACCAAGGTATGCAAGCTTCGACGATCCATATATGGACTAAAGCAAGCATCTAGGAGCTGGAACATCCGTTTTGATGAGACTGTCAAAGAGTTTGATTTCTCACAAAATCCTGACGAACCTTGTGTGTACAAGAAGGTTAGTGGGAGTGCAGTCGTATTCCTAGTATTATATGTCGATGACATCTTACTTATAGGAAACGATATATCAGTTTTACAGACAGTTAAGATTTGGTTGTCCAAAACTTTCTCCATGAAAGACCTGGGAGAAGCAACCTATATCCTTGGGATTAGAATCTATAGAGATAGATCAAAACGGTTGCTTGGTCTTTCGCAGTCTACATATATAGACCGAGTGCTAAAAAGGTTTAGCATGTCGGAATCCAAGAAAGGTTACCTTCCCATCAGGCATGGGATCAACCTTTCGAAGTCTATGTGTCCGCGCACAGAAGACGAGAGGATTAGCATGAGTAAGATTCCCTATGCATCCGCAATAGGATCTATCATGTATGCTATGTTATGTACTAGGCCCGATGTATCGTATGCTCTGAGCGTCACGAGCAGATACCAATCTGATCCAGGAATGGATCATTGGGCGGCTGTTAAGACAATCCTTAAGTACTTAAGAAGAACTAAGGATGTATTTCTAATATATGGAGAAGGAGATTTGAAAATACGTGGGTATACAGATGCCAGTTTCCAGACAGATAAGGATGACTCCAAATCACAGTCTGGATACGTATTTACTTTGAATGGAGGCGCAGTAAGTTGGAAGAGTTCCAAACAAGACACTGTAGCGGATTCTACCACGGAAGCGGAATATATCGCAGCTTCGGAAGCAGCAAAGGAAGCAGTCTGGATCAAGAAGTTTGTCTCCGAACTTGGCGTGGTTCCAACCATTGATGAAGCAGTGCCGGTATACTGCGACAACAATGGAGCTATTGCACAAGCGAAGGAACCAAGGTCTCATCAGCGATCCAAACACGTGCTTCGACGCTATCATCTGATCAGAGAGATTATAAGTAGGAATGACATACAAATTGAGAGAGTTCCCACTGAAAGGAATATAGCGGATCCTTTAACTAAGGCCTTGCCTCAAAGCAAGTTTGAGGGACATGTTAGAGCCTATGGTATTGGATACCGTAGCGATTGGCATTAGGCCAAGTGGGAGTTTGTTAGTAATATGAGAGAAGTGTCCTAAGGCAATCGCCTTATGATGTAAACATTTATTTTAATAAATGATAATTCACTATTTGAGTATACATGTTTTGTGTATTTGATTGGGATCTTAAACTCATCTACTGAATGTCCGCAATACAACTCACAGCATAAGAGAATTTGTGATGGGATCACAACTAGTGATTATCTCTAATGTGCAATTGTGAAGTATTGAAATTATCCCTAGTCGATGAATTGATAAAAATGGACACTATCAATTCTGTTGAGACTAGCATGGGTTATTCTCTAATCAGCTGATTCTCACTGGCTGGTGACATTGGGATGTCCGGAGATAAACATGGATGCTAGTTAAGGGAACTAGTTCATTGGAGTGACTAGCTGTAAGACTTCATATGGGAATCTACATGTAGATATGTCAATGAAGATCTTACTGCGGCTTAAGTGCGATGTTCCTTTGACTTGCGGTGTTCAAGTCATCTTGGTCATGGAGACTTATACTTTGACATCTTAAGCAAGCATCTCTAAGGAGGTGTGGACCCAGGATGATCGGGTATAAGCCGAAGTGCCCGAAGATGTATGAACAGCCTACAAAGGATTCACCACTCCTTGCGAGGAGATGTATACCCAGGCCTATCGTCGGATTGTTACTCAAAGCCTCTGGCCAGAGCATATCATGATAAGAGTGTGAGTCTCTTAAATACATGAGAGTAATTAGAAATCCAAAGGACGAGAAAGACACTACTTGGGCTAGGTGTGACGTAGTCAGCCTAGTGGGGACTGACACCATAGACCGTGTCCTGAACCAAGTGGGTATAAGGTGGTGAAGGGAATGAGGCACGATTCATTAGAGCTGCTGAAGGGTTTCAGAATAATTTCTTCTGGGGTCAAACCGTTGATCTTTCGATTAATTGGGGATCATGATGTACTACTAGGTGCCACTCATGATCGTTCTATAATTAAATGGGTTAATTATAGACGGCCAACATAAATCGAAAGCCTATTTAGTCACACGCAATACGAGTAATCCGAGGGATTTAAAACGAGTTGAAAATTGGATTTTCCGATCAAGAGAAACAAGTCGAATCTGAATTAATCAGAGGCGCAATGGAAGCTAAAAATGGCTAAGTCTTTTGAAGGCTTTTTGGGCGAATTAAATGAGTTTAATTCGCGACCGGTTCGGGTCGATTTGGGCCGGCCAAAGAGGGTGTTAACCCTCTTTGGGTGGCCGGCCAAGAGAGAGAATAAAACCAATTTAATTGGTTTAATTAATAAAATAAATCTAGTGTGATTTGTTTTATAAATTATGGATAAATAAATTTGTATAAAGAAATTTATATAAATAAAATTTATAGAAATTTATTCTTTTATGGAAGATTAAAATAATCCATGAATTGGTTTATTTTAATTTTATAAAATCAATTATGAATTGATTTATGCATAATAAGAAAGTTTATAAATTTCTTATAAAATTTATTCCATAATTTAAAGAGAAGAAGAATTAGTTTTATTATAAATTAGTTTATAATAAAACTTGGTTTAAACGGAATAATTAGTTAAGAAAATTTATAGGATAAATTTCTTATAACTAATTCCGTTTAGAGGGAGACTTAGCAAAGATTTGCTACTATATAAAGGACCCAAAGGCTAGCCCTTTAAACACATCAATCAATTAATCAATAGTTGATTAATAGTTCCCTCTCTCTCTCTCTCTTTTATTCTTCTCCTTCCCTTCTCCCCACCTAGGGCCGGCGCCCTTCTTGGAGCTTAGGGCCGGCGCCCACTTGAAGCCTAGGGCCGGCGCACAACCAACTCCTCACCTTGAGGTGTTGCCGTGAGCTACAAGGAGAAGAAGAACTCGAAGACGAAGAAGAAGAAGCGGATAGCGACTCCTCTCTTCTCGGAATTTGATTCCGTTACTTCGTTGGTTAGTTTTTCCATTATTTCTCTTATTCTTCTAGTTGTACCTTCCGAGGATCTAGTAGTTCTCGTTGGCACAAAACTCGTGACTTTGCGAAGTCATCCCGAAGAGAACTCGGCGTGGACGCGAATAGAGGCGAAGCTTCCAAGGGACGCTACGGTTGGATCTCGTCCCTTACTTCGAGTTACGAGAGGTACTTAGTAAATTTGTTTACTATTCCGCAATGTTTTATTTTATGATTATGTCAACACACCATAAGATTGCATGCTAGATACGAAGTTAAAATAATTTAGGAAATTATTTTATGCAAACTCTTCCGCTGCACGTAAAAATTTTAAATTTTACGAACTCGTATCCTTGTCGACATGCACCCGGTCCCAACAATAAGTAAATTAGTTTACGTTTCTGTAAAATTTTAAATATATGATCAAGTCTACACAAGATAAAGTTGCATGATTAGATGTGTGGTTAAATAATCTGAGAAATTATTTATGCTAAATCTTCCGCTGCACGTAATTAATTTTAAAATTACGAACCCACATCCATGTCAACATGCACCCGGTCCCAACACTTAGTGTGTGACCCAATAGGTTCTTGTAACGTTGGCAATGTGTCTAAACCGCTTTAGACACATAAGAAATGAGCGGCATCTAGCAATACATCATTACTACCCATGTAACAAGAAAGTCGAGATCCAACTTAACCTCTGTGACTGTGTCATCCTCGATCAATCTTTGTGTTTCTTGATCCCCAAGTTGACTCACTCAAACAAATGAGCTCAATATCTCATATTGACTCATTTGAGCATAACCATGAGTTTTAGCAGTCCTACTGGATCAAGGGGCCCACAGATATCACTCCCGTCATATGGGAGGGATAGATCTCATCTACATCACTCACATCCCTCCGCATAATTCATTATATACCCAGTGATTGCCTTTATAGTCCACTCTATTATGGGTGACTTTTGACGATACCAAAGTACATAAATCCTCATGTAGGGAACCGTAGTGACTTCAGGTCTAAGGACTCTTCATACTAATAGTCACATGAGAAAGTTTATGACACTCATATGACAATCTATGAAACTTTCTCATGGCAGGTCAATTCAGTACACATTCTCTAATGTATACCCATGTGTCAACTTGATATCACATATCCATGACTTGTGAGCTCAAGTCATCAATTGACCTACATGTTAGTCACCATGCATTAATATTGCCCTTGAATATTAATGCTTGACTAGGAATGGTTTACTGTAATGTCTCTACATTATCTCACTATTGATTCAACCAATCGATATGATGTAGATAAGAACCTACTACCCAAGGACATTATTATACTTAGTTATTTGGCAAAACTATAAAGTATGTATAATAACCAAATATATCTTTATTAATGATAGAATATGATACAAAAAGTCTCTAGTCAAACATCAAATAATTGGCTCTAGAACTTCTACTATCACCGAACCCTAACACCAAGTTTGGTGTTGCACCGGCCACCAAAGAAAGTGATTTCTTCCTCCTATTCTTGCGCCGACCACCAAAGATGGGCCACCTTCTTCACGCCAGCCCAAAGGAGGAAGAGAGGAAGAAGAAGAAGAGAAATAAACTCTTCTTCCTCCCAAAACCCTAGCCGCCGAAACCCTTCCTCCTTTCTCAATCCTGCCGGCGTTAACAAGGAAGAAGAAGCCTTGATTTCCAGCCGCCGACCACTCTCCCTAGCTCTAGCATAGTGCACGCCCAAGAGGAGGATGAGAGGATGATAGGTGAGGGAAAAATCCACACCCAAAAACCCCTCTTCTTCCTTCACCTTGTCGCCGACACCACCTTGACCTAGGAGAGAGAGAGGTTGAGAGAAAAGAGAGAAAGAAGCCTAGGGTTTATTATGTGTGGGATGCCTTGGTCTCATGACTGCATGGGTATATATAGGACTACAATAAGGACCATGAGGAGGAGTTGGATCTTGGCCACCTAATGGATCAAAGCCCGATCAATTAACAAAGATCCATTCCACTAAAGGATCCTCATTGATCGACCTCACCAACCCCCATATTTAAATATGGACTCCACCTATTATGAATACAAGAATCTCCCCGTGTTTAAGATATCAAATGTCTGTTAATTAATTAAATTACTGATAATTTAATTAATTAACATCTAACTCCTTGAGTAGTACTACTCAACCTTATAATCATGTCGGACCAAGTCCACCTACAGGATTTAACAAGATGAACATTATGAGCTCCTAAAGGGGACATCATCAACCTGACTCACTAGGACACGGTTTCCTTCTATATCAACGACACACCATGTAAATAATATTATTTCCCAACTTACTGGGTCAATCAATTTAACCAATAAATCTAACCCATTGGTAAATCAAAGAAATAAATATTTAGTATATGTGCCCGTTATTATATCGGGATTAAGAGCATGTACTCCATAATAACTGAGGTCTGATTCAATTATAAAGTCAGTATAAATTGAATCACCTCTATGTCGGTCCTGCTCAATACACACAAAGTGCACTAGTGTAATCTATAAGTGCACTAGTGTAATCTATGGTCTGTTGGATCGTCTCCGTCTTGCTAGAAGGGGGGTGAATAGTAATTTCTCGATTTCTTCTTCCTACAACCGTTAGTGCGCAAGCGGAATAAACTAAAACTAAACTAAACAAGGAAAAACTCACCGATATACATGGTTCGGAGATAAAACTCCTACTCCACAGCTGCCCGTAAGGTGGGTGATCCCTAATCCATCGGTGGATGATTCCCCGGAGCACCTCCGGCTAGATCGCGTAGCTCCTTGTGGGTGGAGAAACCTCACCACAATCGTTGGACACTACCTGAGCATAACAGGCTACTAGCTCACTCTATCCAAACAAGTTTCGCCAAGGAACAGTAGCCTTAAATGAGCTCCTTTAAATAGAGCTCGAGTACTAAATGGACGCTACCAGTCAACTGCTCCTGGAGCAGTCGACCAGTCCCACTCAGATTCGACCGTTACAGCCAACGTTCCAATCACCACCCATTACCAGTCGACTGCTGCTGGGGTAGTCAACTGGTACCCTCCTAAGCCTAGGGTTCCCTTTCCGAGTACATTTCTCTCCGCACTCAAACCCTCCAGGCTTAGTCCCTGAGTATAAACACTCACACTCGAACCCTCACGACCTAGTCGACTCTTCACCAGCAGCCTCGATTGTTGCCTTCACGCCCTCTTCGTCTTCGACCCTCGTACCTCAGATGCACACACAAGCCTCCAGCTTGCCTCCATGCCATCCTTCACATATGCCTCGAAGTCCGTGTCCCTCGGCTCATCGTCCCTGCTATCCATGGTCCCTCAGGTGTGCACACAAGCCTAGCTCCAGCTTGTCTCCATGCCACCCTTCACCTGAAGACATCAACCAAGTCTATGTGTACCTGCAAACCTGCACACTCACATACACATATAAGTCCAACAACAAACCCTAACGTAATCATATTGACCACACACATCAAAACCTATGATCCTCCAGATCATACTTGGACCGATTGCCCAATAATCTCCTCCTTTTTGATGTGTGGCAATATGCTTAAGTTAGGTAAACAAAAGCAATAATAGCAACAGCAATTGAAAATCAAAGCATAGCAAACAAAAGACAACCTCCCCCTTAACCTATGCTCTTTCCCAATTTTCTATTCTCACTCACACTCCAAGTTAAGTTATACTCAACTTAACACCATAACACGAAGTTAAGTTTTATCCAACTTAACATCACAAATTTTCTCATGTCAAGTTAAACCTAACTTAACACCATAAGTTCTCTCACGTCAAGTTAAACCTAACTTAACACACAAGTTCTCCCCCCTTTGACACCATCAAAAAGATTGCCCCAAGCAATCCTATCCCTAGCGCCAAAAAGAACTCAACCTATTTCTGAAAAAAAACCTTCAGAAATCAACATACAGCCTTACTAGTCGACTGTCCTCTGTTATTCTCAAAACACAAAAACATCAATCGACTCCCCCCAGGGCAGTCAATTGATACAGTCAATTCTGAAATTCCAGCCCAATTTCAGAAATTCTAGAAAATTCTAGAAAATTCAGAAAAATCTAAAAATTTGCAAGCACACTTGTTAGAATATACTCTACCCTAGAAAAATATGGTTCCATAAAAAATATCAAATGTGCTTGACTTTTGGTACAAAACTCTAATTTCCTCAAAAATGGTCATCCTGTATCAACTTTTAAACCTATACATAATTCCATGTGTCTGCCAACTCCATTCATTAATAGTTTACACATATAACTGCCTTCAATTCTCCCCTTTTTCTTATATATTCTTAATATGATAAAAACCTCCCCCTCTTTATATCTTAACCATAGATACATATGCACTTATCAACCCTCCTTAAATTTCATGATATCAACAAAGCCTCATTCCATACAATCAACATTAAATCATAAAGTAAGACTTTATATAATGAATATGAAAGCATAAACAAAGATTTTAAGTTAAAACCATAACTTATTATTCAATAGCAATCCATGACTCTCAAAAAAATATAAGCAATATCAAGCCATAAAATATCACGAAAGCATAGGCAAATGTATCATACATGACTTGAAAATAACCATGAAAGTGGCACAAGGGGTTATCAGTCGACTACCCCTGAGGCAGTTGACTGAGAAAACGAACAAAAGGTTCCCAGTTTCGAATTCACCTGGACCAGTCCTAAATTTAGAAATGCCTAATTAATTCCACAAATCTCCAAAAAATCTGAAATTTCGTGGAGAGATTTGTGAAGCCTATGTCTACTTGGGAAAAATATATTTTCAAACAAAACTACTTCGGATCCCAAGATTGGTACTAAATTTAAAACTATCTAAATTGTCTCATTGAAACTTATCCAAAAGTCTTAATTTTGGCCTCTCCTTGATGTATCTTCTCATACCTAATCATAATACATTTCTAGCACTGAGTTATATAGCATTTACACATTAAACCCTAATTTTTATCAAATATAATCCCATTTTCATCTTTTTCTCCATGAATTTCCTTTTAATGTGTCAATTCCTTAGGATTAAGACTCACCTTAGTATTCCAAACCCTTTGGCACATTCCATAGTTCACCTAATCTTCTAGGAGAAATCCTCCTGAGACCCATTGATCATGGATCCCATTTTGACTTCTAGAGCTCTCCCTTGAGCTCCAAGCCCTAGTTACCTCCCTAGGTAACTCACTTACAAGTGCAAGCCCACACCGGTGTTTCTCCGGTGCTTCTTAACCTTCAACTATGACTCTTTTAACTCTATATACCTTTTTCTTGGTCAAATCTCTCTTTTCTCCTTTAAATGGCATTTCCTTGCCATTTTTGGTCTTTCCTCTCTCATAATCATAAGGCATCCTTGAATATGATTTCTTACTAACATTTGACCTCCTAGGGTGATATCCTAGACACGGCCTATCATTTCTAATATGTTGATCCTTTGGTATCACACTCAATCCCTTGGACCCTCTAATGAGTCTATCTAGGTTCTTTTCCAATTTATCAAGTTTTACTCTTAAAACTTGATTTTCCTTTTCTAAATTTCTAACCTTAGTATCACCATGCCTATTTTGATCATTCCTAGATCTACCTATCTTCCTAGGCATGTGTCTCCCTTTCTTAGGGTTGATGCCTTGATCCTTAGGTCTAGAAACCCTAGATTTGTCATGCAACATAGATTCTTTGGTATTTTGGCACGCAATAATATTTATATTTCTATCATAATATTTAAAGCCAAAAGTACGCATGGGCAAGCAATAATTATTATTTCTAGCATTCATAAAAGCATTTGGAGCATAAGTAAAGTTAGGGATTACCTCCCTTACCCTTGTAGCTCCCCCTTGATGTGAGCTTCTCCTCTTTTTTTCTTTCTCCCATCTTCTTAAATGCTCCATCTTCTTGAGCTCTCTTTTTCATGGACATTGAGTGTGATAATGTCCTAGCTCCCCACAAGTATAGCACCTAATGTGATTCTTTTCTTTCTTTTCCTTATAACCTGTTGGTGCAGGAAGTACCATATCGAACCTTGTTTTGATATTGGCAAAGGATTCAAAGTTAAGTATTATTTGTTGTCTAATGTGATTACTAAGTGTGTAGAAAGAAGTCCTAGCGAAGGGCTGCTAGGCACCTGGCGAAGGACTGCCAGGAAACAATGTCCTAGCGAAAGGATGCTAGGCACTTGGCGAATGACTGCCAGGAAACAAAGTCCTAGCAAAGGGCTGCTAGGCACCTGGAGAAGGACTACTAGGCATCGAAAACCTAAGACCTGGCGAAGGGCTGCCGGGCACCTAGAGAAGGGCTGCTAGGAGTCGAAGACCTAGCGAAGGACTGCTAGGCACCAGGCAAAGGACAGCTTGGAACCGAAGACCTGGCGAAGGATTGCTAGGCATCAAGCGAAGGACTGCTTGATACTGAAGACCTGGCGAAGGACTACTAGGCACCTGGCGAAGGACTGCTGGGCAAAAGTCCAACTGGAGGAGCCGGTTGGCAACAGGTAAATTCTCCTGAGAGGAGTAGGTGAGGACGTGTTCCCCGTCGAGGGAACAATAGGCGTCGGTTCGACCTAGGGCTCCATGTTGGAGACCCAAAGTCAGAACCAAGACAGCTACGGCTGTAAGACTCACTAACATACTTGCTTTATCATGTTTGGTACTAACCCTGGATGCAGGACCGAAGGAAAGAGTTTCTGCAGCTCAGAACGCCTCAAAGAAGAGAGGCAGCAGCTGGGTTGCGCGCCCGGGAGGTCCCGGGCGCCCCAGGTAAAAGCCAAACAAGAGTTGAGCAAGAAAACGCTTCGGAAGCTCACTGGGCGGGGCGCCCCCATGCTCCCGGGCGCCCTGGGTCTAAGCTAACGAAGCAGATAGAGTTCAAGCCAGTGAGAAGCCAGCAAACCGAGTCAACCCGGGCGCCCCCTGCGTCCCGGGCGCCCCTGTCAAACCTCAGCCCGATCCTGGAGTGATAATGGCTAACCGATAGTTTGCCGGATCAAGTGACACGTGGAGGGCGCCCCCAACGTCCCGGGCGCCCCCAGGCTCACTATATAAGGAGCTCGACCCCCAAGGCTTCTCAACACATTCTTCCAACGCCAATACGCTCTTCGACTCAAGCGCTCTGCTCTGGAAACCTCCCATCTCAAGATACAAGCGCCTACGATGACCCTCTGCTCTAAAGTACAATCCACACCGGGCGTCGGTAACGAAGAGTTTTAAGTTTCAGTTTACTATACTACAACTGTGATATTCTGCTGTAAATATTTTGCGCACATATAGAATTGCCCGCAGTAAACGATCAACGACCGTGGGCCTTGGAGTAGGAGCCGACCGCGACTTCGAACCAAGTAAATCCTTGTGTTCGCGTTTGGTTTTCGTATTAATTTTTCACTGTGCATTCTCTCTCTAAATCCGAAACGGTTTACAATATTCACCCCCCCCTCTATTATATTCTATCGATCCAACAAGTGGTATCCGAGCGGGGAAGCTCAAATTTGGTGCAACCACCAATTTGAGAGTTTTTCGAATTTACGAAATTTTTTTTCATTTTATTTCTTTTTCATTAATCGAGGTTGGTGCAACACCACTCGATCTTTTTCGCCTTATATTTTGCCTTATATTTCAATTTTGAATTCTCATTTTTTCACCATAAGTTAGAATTGATAAAACAATCATTTTTTGGAAATTTATCATAATTTTTTTTCATTATTTTAATATTTTTTTCGAAATTCGTGCTACCTTAATTCGAGCAAATTTTTTACACAACATTGAATTCTTATTTTGTTCAGAATTAATAAAAGTAACATTTTCTAAAAATTTGTAACATACTTTTTATTATTATTTTTATTATTCCGCCTCGAAACTCGTGCAATAATTACTTTGGGCTATTTTTTTCTCTTCTCCCGCACTACTAATCCAAGACCAAGTCTTGGTACATTTCTAGTTTTTCTTTTTGTGTGCAAGATTTATTCTTAATGGCCAATCAAGAATGGAACAGTGTTCATCCACCTCTATTCTTTGGCAAGAACTTCAATTATTGGAGAAATCAAATGGAGTTCCATCTGAAGGCCCATATGGACATATGGATGATCATTCAAACAGGGTTCTCCCTGCCTACAGAAGATGGACTATTAATTACATGGGACCAACTGGATGAACCAACCCTGAGGAAGATCGAGACAGATGCAAGGGCGATTGCAATCCTACAATGTGGCCTAACCAATGAAGAATTAAAGCGGGTCGGATCCTTCAACTGTGCTAATGAGATGTGGGAAAAGTTAATCAATCTACACGAAGAGAGCTTCGATATTGAGATCTTAGAAGATTTTGCATTTTTGGCTCAAGCACAAGTAGCTAAGACAAACTCGACACCCGACGTCGAAATCGAACCAGAGTCAGGCGACGAGCTTTCTGAGACAAAATCGGTAACTAATTTTAAATCAGTTTCTGAATCAAGACTAAATAATCAAGTTGATACTGTAAGGGTCGAGGAAGGTTTAGTTTTCATTGCAGGGAAAACTCCAAGAGATATGCAAAAGAGGCCTCAACCAGTACCTGAGTCCAACTCAAACTCAGAATTTGACAACAAAGAAGGAGATCGAACCAAACGGGTCCAATTAGCTCGTGATCACTACAAGATGATAAAGAAACAATAAAGAAAGACGTCAAGTATCAAGGGGGAGATTCCCAACCGGGAATCAAAAGGTAAATTTATGATATTTGAAAATCTAATATTTACCTCAAAGAACGTAATTAATTCATATAAATTAGTAAAGGCTAATATGTTAGAAAACTTAATTCACAACCTTGCTAATTTTAAGAACCCAGAGTATTATTTCAATTATGATATAACTTAGATCATTTTTTGTCATGTTTGCTTGTTTTTTTATGCTTAGAATTAGGATTGATTAGTTTAAGGACTAGAGAGTTACTTAAAACTTGAAAACCTAGTATTGGGAGGCGGTGAGATGATAGTACGTTAGGGAAGCCTTTTCTAATAAGGTCATGTATACACTACTTAGTCTCTTTAGACTGGTGAAACTAGCCGAAGCTACCGATCCAAGACCCAAACTAGTTAGACCAAAATCTTTCAAGGAGTAACTTGAAGATGAATTTTCTATAAAAGGCTTTGTCAAGGAAAGGGTTGATGATCCAATAAGGCTACGGCCAAAGAAGGCCTAGTGTCTCGCCAAGACCTGGAAGCCAATTATAGAAAACCAAATTTACTTTACTATTGTCAGATTTGAATCTAACACAAATTTTAAGTAAATCTTAGATTCATAACAAATGTTTTCAAAATTAATAAACTTCACCATTTTTTTAAATTAAAATGGTTATCTCACAAAACCCATAAGGTTAACATGTTTGATCACGTAGAACTGGGTGAGATATCTAGGACCTAAGAATATATGTCACTATCCTTTTAAATAAAACTTAAAGTGCTTTCAAAAGTTATTCAAAATTATCTCTATTTTTTCAAACTAATTTAGTTTACTATACCCCACTTTTTCATCTCTAACATTTTTTTTTCAAAATATTGAATTTCATGTTAGATATCACAATAGACTCGTTTTAAATAGAATTTAGGGTTTGTTTGATTTACTTATTTGATTGGTCAAACATAGTCAACTGAGTCAAACCTAGTCAACATAGTCAAACATGGATAACACTGAGGTCCCCTAGGACATTAGATTGAGTTAAACGGTACAGGGGGAGTAGTTTATTCTTTTTAATTTTCTTTCAAAATATCTTTGAAAAATTATTATCATTTCAAAATGGTTTTCGAAAACTGTGCTATCATACCAAGTTGTGTTTTCAAAAATCTATCTCCTTGAAAATTATCATACTCAAAAGACATGTTCAAAATTGTTCCTTTAATTTTGACAAACACTAAGACTAAGAGGAGGATTAACTTGTGGTCAACAAGCCTCCTAGGACTGTGTCAGATTTAGGGGGAGTTCAAATTAAAAGAAAAAGTTTAAAAATACTATGCCTTCAAATAATCACTATATTTTTCAAAAATTGTGCTTTACAAAAATCATTATCATTTCAAAATGTTTTTCGAAAACGGGGCTTATGCTTTAAAATTATCTTCATTTCAAATTGAATTTTCTAAAATTATATTACCATACTATTATTCAAAACTATTCTTTTGATTTTAATAAACCCTAAAGACACAGAGGAAGGCCCACTTCATGATCTATAAGGACTCCTAGGATGTGTCAAATTTAGGGGAAGTCTAAATCAAAAGAAGATTTTCTGACAAGTTTTTTGCAATTATTTGTTTTGAATTATTAAATAATTCCTGTGGGTTGAACCAACCCTAAAGACTCAGAGGAAGAGTACTTGTGGTCAACAAGTTTCCTTGGACTAGGTCAAGTTTAGGGGGAGGTCAAACTGAAGGATTTGCTAATTTCAAAATAATATGTTTGCATTATTTAAATCCATCTGAAAACATAAGGGAGTTTGTTTAAATACTTTCATTTTTTTTATTACATATGGAAAATAATATTTACTTGAGTTTGAAGAATTTCCAGGACACTTAGGAAAATATCCTTGTAGTTGACAAGATTTTCTAGGATTGTGTCAGACTGGAAAAGAAACCAAGTCAAGTATTATGTTTTCAAAATAAAATTAAAAATTTTTTTAATCTTTTAAAAAGTACTTATATTTTTCAAAATACGCATAACATCTTTCAAAAGTAATACTATTTTCAAAATATAATGTTTTCAAAAGCACTAATACTTTTTCAAAGAACTAATGTTTACAAAGTACGAATATTTTTTTAAGTGCAATACTAAACATGTTTCAAAGAACAGTTTTTTCAATCTTTTTCAAAATGAAAATGTGTTTCAAATTTTTTTTGCATAACTTTTTTTTAAGTATTCTTCCAAATATACTATTTATTAAATAAAATTATGAGAGCAATCTTTCAAAAAATCTTTTTTAAATGAAAATTTTTCTAAGGAAATAGTATGCTAAGTGCGTGAACTTTCTAAAAACTTACCTACAAATACAAAATATTTTTTTAAAATTCACAATACTTTTTAAAGTGAAGTTTTCTTTGGTACAAGTTAAGCTACCTGCTATACTTTCAGAATTATACTAAGTATTTTTATTTTCAAAACTCATAGGCTCTGATACACAAATTTAAAATGTCATTCAAAATATATTTTTCAAGAGTTCTTTATTGATAAATGGCCAAGGGGGAGAGTAGAAAAAGTGAAAATTAAATTCTTCCTTAAACTTTTTCCCCTTTTCAAAGAAAGTTTATCTTAGAAATGGACTAAAACATAAGGAGAAAATTTCACATTAAGGGGGGAGAGAAAGGAAAGAGAGAAAAGAATTCTTTTCTCTTATTCAAAAAGTGCTTCAAAAATTTCTATAGTATTTCTAAGTGCTTCAAAATTTTTTAGTGCATGGTTTTTCCTAAGTGAAAGTTTTCTTAGTAAACAAAATTTATCTGTGCAAAATTTTTTTAAAAATTTTGGCAAATGTTTCTAAGTAAAGGTTTTTTTGGTGAAAAACTTGTCTAGAAATTTCTTAAAGATTTTATTTTACACAAAGTATTTCCAAGCATATTCTTCTAAGTGTGCAAATTCTTTTAAAACAAATTTTTTTTCCAATTCTCAAAGTTGAACCCTTTTTTGGGAAATTTAGCTTCAAAATTTTGCCTGTGTAAAATTCTTTTTGCAAAGCCAAGTAAATTTTTTTTACAAAATTTAGATTTGTAAAACTTTTTAAAATTTTACCTTGTTCACCCATGTTTGTTTTTGATATATGTCAAAGGGGGAGGAAGGGTCAAAGTTAAGTATTTTATAACACAAGTATTCAAGGTTTTAGGGGGAGTATGAGAAATAAAGGATTTTTTTCAAAATCTTACCTTATTTTCTTAACTATTATAAGTTTTTACTTAACTTTGAATTGTGTTGCCATAAATCAAAAAGGGGGAGATTGTTGGTGTAGGAAGCACCATATCGAACCTTGTTTTGATATTGGCAAAGGATTCAAAGTTAAGTATTATTTGTTGTCTAATGTGATTACTAAGTGTGCAGAAAGAAGTCCTAGCGAAGGGCTGCTAGGCACCTGGCGAAGGACTGCCAGGAAACAAAGTCCTAGCAAAGGGCTGCTAGGCACCTGGCGAAGGACTGCCAGGAAACAAAGTCCTAGCGAAGGGCTGCTAGGCACCTGGCGAAGGACTGCCAGGAAACAAAGTCCTGGCGAAGGGCTGCTAGGCATCGAAAACCTAAGACCTGGCGAAGAGCTGCCGGGCACCTAGCGAAGGGCTGCTAGGAGTCAAAGACCTAGCAAAGGACTGCTAGGCACCAGGCGAAGGACAGCTTGGAACCGATGACCTGGCGAAGGATTGCTAGGCACCAGGCGAAGGACTGCTTGATACTGAAGACCTGGCGAAGGACTGCTAGGCACCTGGCGAAGGACTGCTGGGCAAAAGTCCAACCGGAGGAGCCGGTTGGCAACAGGTAAATTCTCCTGAGAGGAGTAGGTGAGGACGCGTTCCCCGTCGAGGGAACAGTAGGTGTCGGTTCGACCTAGGGCTCCATGTTGAAGACCCAAAGTCAGAACCAAGACAGCTACGGCTGTAAGACTCACTAACATACTTGCTTTATCATGTTTGGTACTAACCCTGGATGCAGGACCGAAGGAAATAGTTTCTGCAGCTCAGAACGCCTCAAAGAAGAGAGGCAGCAGCTGGGTTGGGCGCCCGGGAGGTCCCAGGCACCCCAAGTAAAAGCCAAACAAGAGTTGAGCAAGAAAAAGCTTCGGAAGTTCACTGGGCGGGGCACCCCCATGCTCCTGGGTGCCCCGGATGCCTCGGGCGCCCTGGGTCCAAACTAACGAAGCGGATAGAGTTCAAGCCAGTGGACCGAGTCAACCCGGGCACCCCCTGTGTCCCGGGCGCCCCCGTCAAACCACAGCCCGATCCTGGAGGGATAATGGCTAACCGAGAGTTTATCGGATCAAGTGACACGTGGAGGGCGCCCCCAATGTCCCGGGCACCCCCAGGCTCACTATATAAGGAGCTCGACCCCCAAGGCTTCTCAACACTTTCTTCCAACGCCAATACGATCTTCGACTCAAGCGCTCTACTCCGGAAACCTCCCATCTCGAGATACAAGCGCCGATGATGACCCTCTGCTCCGAAGTACAATCCACACCGGGCGTCGGTAACGAAGAGTTTTAAGTTTCAGTTTACTGTACTGCAACTGTGATATTCTGCTGTAAACATTTTACGCATATATAGAATTGCTCGCAGTAAACGGTCAACGACCGTGGGCCTTAGAGTAGGAGCCGACCGCGACTCCGAATCAAGTAAATCCTTGTGTTCGCGTTTGGTTTTCGTGTTAATTTTTCGCTGTGCATTCTCTCTCCAAATTCGAAACGGTTTATGATATTCGCCCCCCCCCCTCTATCGTAGTCTATCGATCCAACATAACCCACATTAGATTTTAAATTAATGGATTTGGGTTTAGAGATTCCTCCTTCTTACCTAGTGGACACTTGTCCTTGTAGTGCCCCTTCTTGTTGCATCCAAAACATATGATGTGTTCTTTTGATCTGACTTTGGTGGAGGTTGGAGCTTTTTCTTGCTCTTGTATGGATGAGGGTCTCTCCTCCCCTCAATTCTTGAAGTTATCACCTCTTCTTCTTCTTTTGATGAAGTTGATGATCTCTCACTTAATTGTGCCTCTTCACTTAACAAGGTTGATAATTCTTCTTCCTTTTGATCTTTTTGAACCATGGAACTTATCTCTTTGGACTTTTCAACTATTTGAGCTTGAGTAGGGTTTTAATGAAATCCTTCCAACTTGTTCCACAACTCATGTGCTCTTCTATACTCCCCTACACCACTCAAAACATCATTAGGCAAAATATTAACTAATAAACTAATAACCTTCTCATTTGCCCTAGAATGTGCTTGTTGCTCCTTAGTCCAATATCTCGGTCGGAGCTTCTTTCCGTGCTTATCCTTTGGAATCTCGAAGGGCTCTTCTAGCACCATCATGCATTCCCACTGCATTCCAAACCACATCTTCATCCTTGCCTTCCAATAATCAAAGACTTCATGATCGTAGGATGGTGGAGTGTTGATATCATCCCCTAGATTATTTTCCATCATTCTTCTCCCGATCAGTTGCTGAAATCCGAGATGGAAACTTGCGACAACTAAGAATTCAATAACGAAAGATTACAGAAAATTAACACCAAACCCTCCCTCAATCCGAGATCTTTCTCACCGTCACACAAGAACCGGCTATGAACCCCCTAGCTCGACAAATCAGTAGAGAAATTACTCCCCAGATCAGTTATCAGCAGATCAATGTTGTTGCTGAAATACTCTTCCGATCTCCTCCTTCTCGATCAGCCGGATTGCAGATGTGACTCAAGAACCCTCAGACCCCTTTAGAGAACCCCTCTGAATGATTCGGCAGCTCCAATTGATGAAGATCAGCGATCGAACAATAATAGATCAAAAAAAGCAGAGCTTCAGCTGAAACCCTCACCCGGGCCCTTCCAGCGACGAGATTGCCTTCGAACTTCACCGGAATCCTTCCACTAGGACTCGAGATCTTGAGATGAGGTTGATCTGGTGTGGCCGCGTGTGATCGAAGAAGAAGAAGTGATGAAGAACTGGAATACAGAAGCAGAATTCGCGACAACCCCAGCTCAGGCGGAAAAGTTTGTTTAAATTAATCCCATTTGAAATTGGACGGCTGTGATCATCCTCGCCTCATCTGACGGTTGGATCATCTCAGATCTGAACCAAACTCCCCAGATCTCCATCAATGGTCAGGATCAGCTCCTCCTCAGCTGGGATCGATCATTTCTGCAACGGATGACTCAGATATCCTTGCCTTTGAATGGATGGTCTACACTCCTCTTAAGCTCGATCCAACAGTCAGATGGACTCTGATTTGGCTCCAAGCTTCAGATCTTGATCTACGGACTTGATTAACTCTATCTTGAGCTTCGATTGATTGGAAGATGACAGATGGCTCAGATCTCACCGTGTCTTGATTGGACGACCGATATTAATCTAATGCTTGATCGTCTTGATCCTAATCCAATTCTGGCTCAACTCGTTCCAATCCAATCCAAGTCCATGATCATTCAAAGCCTACAAAATTAGTTCAAATTTTAATGCCACAATATCTCGAATATAGAAAGAATTGAATTCAAAAGCTAAAATAGACATATATCATGGAACCTAATGTAAATACAAGATTAAGCATATAAAAGAGATCAAAACATGAATTTGAGAGCCTAAAATTATTAACAAAATGGTAATTATCAACTCCCCCACACTTGCTCTTGGGCGTCTCGCACAAGCTAACTAATCATGTATCCCCTAGATTATTCTCAATCATAGTTAGAAGCAATTGAAATGAAATTACCTAGGGTTATTAATTTTAAAAATCTAAACTCAATAGACTAGAATATTGTCCTTAGTCAACAACTTAGTATACTTCATCCTTCATGACTCATTGAGATGAATTCAACTCATAAATCCTTTCAAGTGAAATTTTGGGGTGGCTCTCTTCCTAAGTTCTATGTTTTGATGAAAGTGGAGCTCACTCAAACACAATCATGGTTCTTGCACTACCATAAGCTTGCTTATGCTCTACTCTCCACCATCATTCTTGACTTGGATCCACACCTACAAAAGCTTATTCAAACAAGTTTAGGAGACATGTAATGATAAAAATGACATAGAAGTTTAGACAATGAAAAAGTTAAGGAAGTGGAAGACTTGGATGCTCAAGAATGTAACATAATGTACATTGCCCTCTCTTTTTGTATTATCCTGCATAAAACGAAGCTAAATTGAGTAAGGATCAGACAGTGCCTCTGATTTCATTGAAGTCTGTAATTCACCCTCTACTGATTGGTCAAGGGATCGATCAGACTCTTTTTGATCGGTCAAGAGATCGATCAGGCTCTTCCTTATCTTTCTGGCCTTCTTCTGATCAGTCTGGAGACCGATCAGTCACTGCTCTGATCTTTCTGGACTGCATTGGATCGGACTGAGCTCCTTTTGATCGGTCAGAGCGACCGATCAGACCCCTCCCTGATCGGATTGGTGACCGATCGAGTTTGATCAGTAGCTGAACTGATCTGAACAGTCTGAAACTGATTTCTGCCGAGGTTTTTCTTCTTCTCAATCAATAACATCTTCGGCTAGCTTCTTGTTCTCCTCTTCCAATTCAGAAATCTAACCCTTCTTCTGACACTTCATTCTTATTTTCTTTTATTTCTGTTTTATTTCTGTTTTTCTTTATCTACTTTTTGTTTTTTTCTGCAGCCAATGTTTCTGTTTTTTTCTCTATTTTTCTTCTTCTTTTTTTCAGTCATTTTGTTACAGCAATCTTTTCAGCTCGCAATTGCACTACCATTAGAAAAACTGTAGAATGATCAAATTCTTGGACTGCTCTTTAATCCAAGTTATGCCAGCTCCATCTCTTTGGCATTCCCCAATTCATCTTCAAACCACATAATTGAGACCTCATTAATTGAATTAGTAAGCAAGCTTGATTCCATAGATGAAGATGCTATCAATACAATTTCCGAATGACAGTACACAATTCTGATTTGGTTATCATCAACTTAAAAGGTGTCTTTGTCTACAATCAGTTTAGTATTGCCCTTTTAGCTAATGCTCTCAGCTTCCTTCGGGTTATGCTATCAGTAACTTGAAATGTCAAATAGCCATTAGGAATTAACATGCTCCAAATGTAACCTTCACTACCCAATACTCGCAACTCACCTTTGATACACCACTCCATTAAATTGGCACACCTCTTCATTCTAAACTTCATTTTCTATTTTCTGTTTTTTTTCTTTTCTTCTTCTTTTTTTTTCTTCCTATTTTTGAGTTGCATCCTTCATACTTCTTCATCTCTTAAGATCCATCAAAATAGATTTCCACTATAATTCAACAAAAAGTAAACTTCCAAAATGCATCAATCCTTCTAAAACACTTCCAAAACACTAGCCACCTCCCCCACACTTAGCTTTTTGACCGTCTCGGGCAAAGTAACATCAAGACAAATCCAAAACAACCAAGTCCATGGAGAATATGGTTATGAACAGAAAAATAGAGAAAGGAAAATGGAATATAAAGTAGATTAACAAGCAATGTTGCAAAAATTGATATGAAAAAGGGAACAAAGTGATTCACCTCTATAAATATGGTCCAATCATAGAAATATAGTTTTGAAAGAACCTAAGCAAGTTCTAGAGTACAATCACATGTGTGTATCACAAAAATTAGGCCAAATCCTCACTAGGTAAAAAAAAAAAATTCATCTCAAGTCATCAATTTAGAGTCCATAACTAAGTAGTACTCAAGCATCCAAGAATTTTTCATCCATTGGCTCAAATCTTAAGTTTTAACAACCAAATTTAATTCACTTTCAAGGGACTCTAAAATGATATAGAGAAAATCTAGAGGGATACATTTATTCCTAATCATGCAAGAAATAAGGTGTCAAAAAGGATAAAATGGTATCTACAATTACTATTTATTCATTCTACATTACCTAAGCATTTATTAACAAGAACTCATTGTAAAAGAAATATTTATTGCTAGAAAACATAAAAATGATATATACAATGAAATAAAAATGCAAGAAAGAGAAAACTCCCCTTTAGGTTGGGTAGATAGCATCTTTGATGTCCAATCCATCCACATCTAGCTCCTTCACTTCTTCAAAGTATTTCTTGAGTCGGTGGCCATTTACTCTCCAAACAAAACCATTAGCCTCATTCTTTATCTCAACAACACCATAAGGGAAAACATTAGTAACAAAAAATGGACCTTCCTATCTAGACCTCAACTAACCTTTAATCAATTTGAGTCTTGATTTGTACAATAGAACCTTGTCGCCAATTTGGAACTCTTTCTTCACTATATGTTTATCATGAAAATTCTTAGTCTTCTCCTTGTATATTCCTGAGTTTTCATATGCTTCTAGTCTTATCTCCTCAAGTTCTTGAAGTTGAAGCTTCCTTTCTTCTCCCACTTTAGTAGCATCAAAATTGCAAGCTTTCACCGCCCAATAAGCTTTATGCTCTATCTCCACGGGTAGATGATAAGTTTTCCCATAAACTAACAGGTAGGGAGACATTCCAATTGGTGTCTTATATGCCGTACGATAGGCTCATAATGCATCATCAAGTCTCTTGCTCTAATCTTTCCTATTAGGCCCAACGGTCTTCTCCAAAATTGCTTTGATTTCTCTATTTGATATTTCGGCTTGTCCATTAGTTTGGGGATGGTAGGAAGTAGACACTTTATGCACAACCCCATACTTGCTAAGTAGAGCCTTCATGTGTTTGTTGCGAAAATGAGAACCTTGATCACTTATGATAGCCCTTGGAATTTCAAACCTACAAAAAATGTGTGACCTGACAAAACTAACAACAACACAAAAATCATCAGTCCTGGAGGGAATGACCTCCACCCATTTGGAAACATAATCAACAACAAGTAAAATATACAAATATCCACAAGATGTAGGAAAAGGTCCCATAAAGTCTATCCCCCATATATCAAAAATCTCATAGAAAAGCATAGTTTGTTGGGGCATTTCATTTCTAGCTCCTATGTTCCCTGTTCTCTGACATCTATCATAGTTTTTATAAAATAGATATGCATCATGAAATAATGTAGGCCAATATAATCCACACTCCAAAACCTTCCTAGCAGTTCTCTGTGGTCCAAAATGTCCCCCACAGGCTGATGAATGGCAAAATGTAAGAACTGAATAAAACTCATGATCAGGTATGCATCTTCTAATTATTTGATCACTACAAAATTTCTACAAGTAAGGGTCATCCCACACATAAAATTTAGCATCACTCTTAAATTTGTCTCTCTGAGCTTTAGTAAATTGTGTAGGAAAAACATGGCTACTAAAAAGTTAACTAGATTTGCATACTGGGGCGACTCACCATGTATCACTAGAAGGTGCTCATCTCTAAAATCATCATCAATAGTGGTAAGGGGTCTATCTCCCTCTATTCTGCTCAAATGGTCTGCCACCAAGTTCTCCTTGCCACTCCTATCTCGAATTTCCAAGTCAAACTCTTGAAGTAGAAGCATCCATCTAATTAATCTAGGCTTCACATCTGGCTTCTTCAAAAGGTACTTCAAGGCTGCATGATCAGAAAACACAATAACGTGAGAATATAACAAATAAGATCTAAATCTGTCTAAAGCAAAAACAATAGCAAGGAGCTCTTTTTCTGTGGTGGTGTAGTTGGCCTGGGTAGCATCTAAGGTCTTGGAAGTATAGTAGATAACATGAGGCGCTCCATCCACTCTTTGTGCAAGTACAGCTCCTACAGCAAAATTAGAAGCATCACACATTCAAAAGGTAAATTCCAATCAGGGGGTCTAATAATAGGAGCTGAAGTAAGAGCCTCCCTTAATCTCTAAAAAGCTTCTTGGCATTTTTTATCAAAACAAAATTCACCATCTTTCTGCAAAAGTCTAGTCAATGGCCGAGCTATCTCACTGAAGTCTCTAATAAATCTCCTGTAGAATCCTGCATGGCCAAGAAAAGCTTGAACATCCCATATGCATACAGGGTAAGATAAAGAAGATATAACACTCACTTTAGCAGGATCTACCTCAATGCCTTTCCTAGAGACTATATGACCTAAAACAATACCATGCTCTACCATAAAATGACAGTTTTTCAAAATTAAGAACAAGATTAGCTTCAATGCCTCTATGTAAAACCCTAGACAAATTAGCTAAACATGTGTCAAATGATGTGCCAAATACAGAAAAATCGTCCATGAAAATTTCCATACAGTGTTCTAATAACTCACCAAAAATACTTATCATACATCGCTGGAAAGTTCCTAGAGCGTTGCAGAGTCCGAATGGCATCCGTCTATAAGCAAATGTGCTGAAAGGATAATTGAAAGTGGTCTTCTCCTGATCCTCCGGGTCTATGCAAATTTGAAAATATCCTGAGTACCCATCTAAGAAGCAATAATGAGACTTCCCTGCCAACCTCTCTAGCATCTGATCAATAAAAGGCAAGGGATTTAGTGTCTTGATTTAACTTCCTGTAGTCAATACAAACTCTCCATGAATTCTTCACTCTGGTGGGTACTAACTCATTGCTCTCATTTTCCACCACTGTCACTCCTGATTTCTTAAGCACCACATGGATAGGGCTAACCCACTTACTGTCAGAAATACGGTATATGATACCTGCCTGTAAGAGTCGAGTCACCTTTTTCTTTACAACATCTAAAATTAGTGGATTTAGTCTTCTCTGTAACTGCCTGACTGGCTTGACATTCTCCTCCAAAAATATCATGTGCATGCAAATGGCTGGGCTAGTACCAGGTATATCAGCTAATGTCCACCCAATGGCACTCTTGTGCTGCCTCAGAACTTGCAATAATTTGTCTCTTGCTCTGAATCTAAGTTCTGGGCGATAATGACAGGTAAATTCTGTTCCTCTCCTAGATAAGCATACTTCAAATGATCTGGCAATGGCTTTAGCTCAATCTGTGGTTGTTTAGTAGGTATGGGTGATCCCTGGGACTCAGTCCAATCCCCTACACTCTCACACCTAACCTCTGAGTCTCCTGAAATATCAATCAATATAGGTGATCCCTGGGGCTCAGTGCAATCCCCTACACCTAGAGAGTCCTCTCCAGCTGTAAATAAATCTGATACACCCTCTAAATCAGCCTCCTCTATAGAAAATGTCTCCTCAGCCTCCTCTGAACTAAAATATCCTCTGAAAATATCAAGTGGAGCTCCCTCAACTAATAAATTTGCATCCTCCAACTCATCTAGAATGTCCATGCTCATGATAGAATGATCTTCTCTGGGGTGCTTCATAGCATCGAAAATACTGAACTGGACTACTGTGTCTCCTATCTCCATGGAAAGTGTGCCTGCATATATATCAAGTTTTGTCCTTGCAGTCTTCAAGAATGGTCTCCCAAGTATGAGTGGAGATCTATGTACTAGGTAATCCCCCTCCATGTCCAAGATATAGAAATCCGCAGGAAAAATCAGCTCCTTCACCTTCACTAATACATCTTCAATAATTCCAGCTGGGTGGGTCTGACTCCTATCTGCTAACTGAATCACCACTCCTGTAGGCTTCAGAGGACTAATACCAAGCATCTAAAAATTGATCTAGGCATCACATTAATAGAGGCTCCCAAGTCCAATATAGCATCATGAAAGAGAGTCCTCCCAATCTCACAAGACACAGTAAATACCCCTAGATCTTCATATTTCTGAGGAATAGAATGGATAAGGGCTGAGACATTCTTCCCTAAACTGACCATTTCATTTTCCTTCAGCTTCTTCTTGTGAACACACAAATCCTTGAGAAATTTAGCATACTTGGGAATTTGCTTGATCATGGTCAACAAAGGCACATTAATCTCCACCTTACTGAAAAGTTTAACAAGTTCATTATACTCCTTGGCCTTCTCCTCCTCTACATGCTTTTTGGCTTGAGTCTTGCGTTGTGGAAAGGGTAAAGGAACCCATGATTCCTCCACTTGAACCAAAACTTTTAGAGTTGAGACTTGAGCTGGAATTCCACAAGATGTAGCTACTGTAAACTCACTTCCCTCACTGATTTCTCCTTCATTTTCCACCAAAATCACAGGATCAATTAAAGAAGGAGTTTGGCTTGAACTGGAATGCAACCAACTGAGTTAGAAGACTTTTCAGGGCTGTTTTGAGCTGGAAAACTAGGTGATGTTCGATTTCTAGAAAAATCAGCCCTTGGAACATTTGAACTTGAAGCAACCTTCCCACTCTTCAATGTGATGTCACTAACGTTCCCCTTTGGATTAGGAGTAGCTTGAGAAGGTAATTGACTTGATCCTTGGGCTTGCATTTAATTCATTCCACTAGCTAATTATCCAATGTGTCTCTCAATGTTTTGAATGTAGAATCCTTTTTTTATTGACCTTGTTGTTGTTGCAAAATTTGTTGTTGTTGAAGAATTTGTTGCATTATCTCCTCTAGCCTTTGTTGTTGAGCATTCACCCCACTAGAACCTCCATAGCCTCCTTGATCAGCATGGGTCTTCGGTTGGCCTTGAAATGAAGGTTGAGGTTGCTGAAATCCTTGATGTTGCTGTGAATTTTGAAAATGGGGTTGTTTGGGCTGATTAAATGGTTGATTTGGCTGCTGAAATTGCTGAAATTGGGCTGGCAACTTGGTTAAAATTGCTGAAAATTGTACCTCTAAAAATTTTGGTTTTGGGGTTGAAATTGTTGGTTGAAAGGCTGAAATTGTTGGGGCTGAAATTGTTGGCTTGAGGGCTGGAAATTTTGATTGTATGGCTGTGAAGATTGAAAACCTTGCTGTGAGGGTTGAAAAGATTGCTGAAAATTCTGGTTTCCTTGAAAACCTTGCTGATTTCCTTGAAAAGGCTGCTGAAATTGCTGAGCTTGCTGGAATTGTGGCTGGAATTGATGATTAGCTTGTTGAAAATTCTGGAAATTAGGCTGGAATTGTTGTAGGGGCTGTTGTGAAGGGTTTTGTTGATAGAATGAGTTTCCATACTTCAAATTTGGATGATCCCTCCAACCCGGATTGTAAGTAGACGAATAGGGATTGTTCTTTGCTTGAAATTGCCCCCTAGTCAAAGCGGCTAAGGACTCATCTTGTTGCAAGTTAGGACACAAATCCAAGTAATGTTCTTGACTTGCACAAATGCTACACAACCTCATCACTTGACTTGTAGGTGGAGGTACTGAAAAATTTTGATTTTGGCTCACATTGTTCAATGTCATTTGCTTCACTAACGAGGTAAGCTCCATCAAAGAACTCTTGATCTCCTTTTGTTCATTAGAAACCATTTGGACCTCATTTACCCCTGTAGTGGAAAGAGCTCTACTTCCAAACTGTTGTGTATTTTCTGCCATGTTTGAAATTAATTCCCTAGCCTGATCTGGAGTCTTGTTCACTAAAGCTCCTCCAGCTGCAGCATCAATCATAATCCTATCCATCTGAAGTAGACCCTCAAAAAATACTAAATAAGGAGCTGCTCACTGATCTGGTGTTGTGGACAACTTGAGCACAACTTGTTAAATCTCTCCCAATAATCATATAGGGTCTCTCCCACTACTTGCTGAATACCACAAATGCTTTTTCTGATAATAGTTGTTCTGGAGGTTGGGAAGTACTTCTCTAAGAATGCCTTCTTCATGGCTATCCAACTTGAAACATGTCCGGTAGGAAAATAATAAAACCAATCCTTAGCTGCTCCAATCAAAGAAAATGGAAATGCCCTCAACTTGATATCCTCTTCAAAAATCTCGTGAGGCTTCATGGTAGAGCATACTACTTGAAACTCATGCAAATGTCGGTTTGGATCTTCTCCAAATTGTCCTTGAAATTTAGGCAGTAAATGAATAAGGCCTGATCTCAACTCAAAGTCACCAACTAACTCTGGGTAGGCAATTCATGAATATTGGAATGCATCATCAGGTGCTGCAAGGTCCTTCATAGTTTTCTGGTGTTCTGCCATAGGACTGCTTACTTGAGTAGAAATAGACTGAGTAGAAATAATCTCAATAGCTTCTGAAACTCTGCCTTGGTTTCTCCTTGCTCTGAAAGTTCTCTCAATTTCAGGATCAAACTCCTCAAGATTACCACCTGCAGTCCTAGTCATAAACCAAACAAGAAATGGCAGCAAATGTATATAGCAAAATAAAGCAAATGAAATAGATCACAAATTATGAAAATGAACACACAAGCTAAAATCAAACAAACTCAACTAGTGTTCCCCGGCAACGGCGCCAAAAATTTGATGACTAGCCCAATAGCAAGTGTCACGAATGAGCCTCAAATTTAGATATTTATAAATTGAAAACCCTAGCTCACAAAGTTAAAATGTAGTATAGGGGCCTCAAGTCATATTTTTCAACTGGTCAAGTGTGTTTAATTCAAGCTTGAAGTTGTCGTTTAATGTTTTTAGGTTTTCAAATAAAGTTGGGGGTTGTTTGTGAATAAGAATGAAATGAAAGTTTATAACAAAGTAGACTTAGCTAAGTAGGAGTTAAACTAGTAGATTGTGAAAACTAAACTTAACCTACTTGGGCATTGAACAATTCAATACGAAATTATGAAATTGAAGGACAACTAGCATCAAAGGCAAGCAAGCAATAAATCTGTAGCTAAGTTGCAGAAATGAAATTGGATTCACACACTACAAATCGAATGCTAGAAACAGGGCTATAATGTGCTAGAAAACTACCTGATCGGTCGACAGACAGATCAGATACAAGTCTGATCGGTCACAACGACCGATCAGATGCTGTCTAGATCGGTCAAACAGACCGATCAGTTGCTGAAATCTGATGGAAACTTGCGACAACTAAGAATTCAATAACGAAAGATTACAGAAAATTAACACCAAACCCTCCCTCAATCCGAGATCTTTCTCGTCGTCACACAAGAACCGGCTATGAACCCCCTAGCTCGACAAATCAGTAGAGAAATTACTCCCCAGATCAGTTATCAGCAGATCAATGTTGTTGCTGAAATACTCTTCCGATCTCCTCCTTCTCGATCAGCCGGATTGCAGATGTGACTCAGGAACCCTCAGACCCCTTCAGAGAACCCCTCTGAATGATTCAGTGATCGAACAATAATAGATCAGAAAAAGCAGAGCTTTGGCTGAAACCCTCACCCGGGCCCTTCCAGCGACGAGATTGCCTTCGAACTTCACCGGAATCCTTCCTCTATGACTCGAGATCTTGAGATGAGGTTGATCTGGTGTGCCCACATGCGATCGAAGAAGAAGAAGCGATGAAGAACTGGAAAACATAAGCAGAATTCGCGACAACCCCAGCTCAGGCGGAAAAGTTTGTTTAAATTAATCCCATTTGAAATTGGATGGCTGTGATCATCCTCGCCTCATCCGACAGTTGGATCATCTCAGATCTGAACCAAACTCCCCAGATCTCCATCAATGGCCAGGATCTACTCCTCCTCAGCTAGGATCGATCATTTCTGCAACGGATGGCTCAGATCTCCTTGCCTTTGAATGGATGGTCTAGGCTCCTCTTAAGCTCGATCCAACGATCAGATGGACTCTGATTTGGCTCCAAGCTTCAGATCTTGATATATGGACTTGATTAACTCTATCTTGAGCTTAGATTGATTGGAAGATGACAGATAGCTCAGATCTCACCGTGTCTTGATTGGACGACCCATATTAATCCAATGCTTGATCGTCTTGATCCTAATCCAATTCTGGCTCAACTCATTCCAATCCGATCCAGATCCATGATCATTCAAGCCTACAAAATTAGTTCAAATTTTAATGCCACAATATCTCGAATATAGAAAGAATTGAATTCAAAAGCTAAAATAGACATATATCATGGAACCTAATGTAAATACAAGATTAAGCATATAAAAGAGATCAAAACATGAATTTGAGAGCCTAAAATGATTAACAAAATGCTAATTATCATACGCCTCGAAGTCCGCATCCCATGGGTCATCGTCCATGGTCCCACATGTGCGCACACAAGCCTCCAGCTTGCCTCCATGTCACCCTTCGCCTGAAGACATCAACCAAGTCTATGTGCACCTGCAAACCTACACACTCACATACACATATTAGTCCAACAACAAACCCTAACTTAATCATATTGACCACACACATCAAAACCTATGATCCTCCAGATCATACTTGGGTCGATTACCCCAACATGGTCAAGATAAACCAATACCAAATTACAATACAATCATCCCGATGGTTTGTCCAAATCTGTCTCGGTTGTGATGATCCTCTACTTATACTTTATAAGAGACTGATAACATGATCTTCTGTGTGACACTACACACTATGTTATTTACAATGTAATGTATTTGACAATATGCACATAAATATGCAAACAGTGATCATGTGATTCTCTTTCAAAATGTAGATGTCTATATAAAAGCAAGGTTTTTAGTGTACATCCAAACATATCAGTCCTATTCGCAGTCATAATCGAGATCGACTATAGAAGCTTTTAACCAGTTGACACCTTGCAAATTCAACCTTGATGAAGAAAATGTTGATTCTCTTATAGCGCCAACTAACTAGTCAGAACGCGAGGGTTGAACCCGTCAACAACCTATTAGAGATCAAGGATTATAGTCTTGGTAATACCATCAACCCTACCAACCCCTACTACTATTAGCTTGGTAAAGGATAGAGGTTGCATACCATATTCCATGGGGATCTTGACCATGGGGATTGGTTTAGGTGGCTCGATTAATATAGGATTGATTTATCATATTCCATTGGGATCTTGACTATAGATCCCTCGTACTTGGTTAGATAACCTGGAAGACATGTTTTAGTATATGAGTATATGACCTACATTGATGTAGAAGAAGCTGAATTAGCTGAATACCAACCCAGTCCAAGAGGATCGATGGATTCTATTACATGGGGATTTTGACCATGAGTTACTCATACCTAGTTTGATAACTTAGAAAGTACATTCGGATGAATAACTTGCATAGATACAAAAAAAAGGTGTAAAGCTAGTTATACAATACTTACGAGATACCACTCGTACTTGGTTAGATAACCAAGAAGGTACATTCGGATTTATGATTTGCACTGATGTGAATCACTTACAAGACTAGGCCACCTTTTGGTAAAAGACACGAAGATGATCTTTGAAAAATAAAGAATCACTTAGTGATGACTTTGTGATATTTTGAAAGATAGTACATCTCTACCTCTTTTAGAGAGCTTAACGTCAAGAGTTCCTGAACCTTAACTAAAGGAATTGAAGTATAATGGCTTATAATCCAAATTGGTTCACATGCCTTATGTTATTCCATGGGAGATTTTGACTCATGGATCCGTCGTACATGATTAGATAACTTTGATGATACATTGGGATATATGACCCATAAGAGTGCAAAAGATGTGGTGTTAGCTGATTAACACCTTTGAGATCCAATCATAACTGGTGGAAGCTATAGAAGTTGATCTTAGAGTGATTGAGTGTTGATGGATAGTTATTTCCATATGATGTTTAGTGATATACCATTATGTGTATGGTTTACATCTTGTTAGTATCCCAGGATAGGCCTGGATATTGGGAAGCCAGATTTGTGAGCACATGATAGATCTACATCACAAATTGTAATAGACTTCCCATAAGGTATTATCTCATTAGTTGGTACAATAAAGATATACAATGTTGATCTATGGGGTAAATCATAGAATTTATTAGTAGTGGGTGTTGAATAATAGATGACTTGGTTTTACTCTATCATTGTTTAGGAAACTATCAATTTTAATTTATGACTAAGGATGAATTGGGATTTATGGATATTGTGAAACTAGATTTTTGATGATATGTTGCTTTATGATGATCTATTGGTGAATATATTATTTATGGTTTATTATTTAAAAGTTATCATGGATAGTAGCATGGGAAGTGACCTATGAGCAATGCTTATGGATTTGATGATTTGAGAATTAGATTGTGAACTAGGTGTCAGCAATCTTATGGATGTGTGTACATTGTGTACGATTTTGATAAATCTGGTTAGATGATAATCTCTAGATCAGTGATTTGCAACATAGGTTTATGTTGGTAACTCCAGACGATTGAGAGTTAATGATATATGTTCGCTTTTCAAACATCAATTGATAGATGGTTGGTTGATTCTTGTTTTGGGTAGAGTTGCCTCTATGTACCATGTTGCTGTTAGGATGTATACTAAAAGCATTGCTTTTATATAGACATCTGCTTTTTGAAATGAGAATCACATGATCACTGTTTGCATGTTTATATTAGTATGTGCATATTATCTGATACTTTACATTGTAGATAACATGGTGTGTGGTGTCGCACAGAAGATCATATTATCAGTCCCTTGTAAAGTATAAGTAGAGGCTCACAACCGAGATGGATTTGAATAAACTATCGGGATGATTGTAGTATAATTTGGTGTTAGTTTATTTTGACCAAAGAATTACACTAGTGCACATTGTGTGTATTGAGCAGGACCGACATAGAGGTGATTCAATTTATACTAACTTCTTAATTGAATCAGACCTCAGTTATTATGGAGTACATGCTCTTAATCTCGATATAATAACGGGCACAAGTACTTAGTATTTATTTCTTTAATTTACCAATGGGCGAGATTTATTCTGTTAAATCGATAGGCCCGGTAAGTTGGGAAATAATATTATTTACATAGTGTGTCGTTGATTATAGAAGGAAACTGTATCATGGTGAGTAGGGTTGATGATGTCCCCTTGAGGAGCTCATGAGGTTCATCATGTTAAATCCTATAGATGGACTTGGTCCGACATGATGATAAGGTTGAGTGGTACTACTCAAGGAGTTAGATATTAATTAATTAAATTGTCAGTAATTTAATTAATTAACGGGCATTCGATATCTTAAATATGGGGAGATACTTGTACTCATAATAGGTGGAGTCCATATTTAAATATGGGGGTTGGTGAGGTAGTTCAATGAGGATCCTTTAGTGGAATGGATCTTCATTAATGGATCGGTCCATGATCCATTAGGTGGACAAGACTCAACTCCTCCTCATGGTCCCTATTGTAGCCCTATATATACCCATGGAGTCATGAGACCAAGGCATTCAATCAACCTAAGGCTTGGGTTTTTCTCCTCCCTTCTCTCTCCTAGGGTTCGGCCGGCGCCACCTTGGCTTGGGCGGCAACACAAGGGGAGGAAGAGAGCTTCTTCTCACCTTTTCTCCTCATTGAAGCGTACGGCTAGGACAAGGAAGGAGAAGAGAAGTCTTCTCTAGGTTCCTTGTGGGCGTGCGAGACCTTCATAGGGGAGAAAAGTTGGTCGGCGCCACCTTGGAGGTGGATCCTTGGCCAGCGGCGAGAAGAAGAAGAAGGAGGAGTGGTAACCGGCGGTGCCTAGGGTTGAGGTGAAGGAGAAGGCTCCTTCCTCTTCTTCTTCATCTTCCTCATCTAGTTCTACCTCCTGTCTTCGGTTCTTGGTGGCCGGCGATCAACAAGGAGGAACAAAGGTTGGCCGACGGTAACCCTAGTGGCTAGGGTTTTGTTGCAACCTTGGAGAAAGGTGTTGGTGGCCTTGGTGACTTTGGTTCATGGAAGATCATTGCCCACACGACGTCCAAGAAGGGAGGGTCATACAGTATCTGATCACGAGGTAAAAGGGATGGTATAACTTCTCCTATGGCTCTTTGATCTTATCATTATTTCTTGTTTAATTAATTATCATGTTGTTAATTATTTGTTAATTAATTGTGATAATTAATTGTCATGGACCCCAATGATAAACACAAAAATCGACGATCCACTCATCGTCTATTCCGCGGCTAATCAGTTGGACGAGATTGATCGCTAGAATAACTTGGTTGTTCAAGCGATCGCTCGAATCGGTTAACACGATGATGAGACGGTCATTTGGGAAATAGGTCTCTATTCGGATTGAAAAATTTTAATCCATGGACATGGAGAGGTTTCCCATGCGCAACCCATTATCCGCCTCGAAAACCCAACCAACAACTGGTATTATAGCGAGGTTTTCCGATTTTGTGTGTTTTGGATTCGGTTACATTTTATACTTTATCATGTATTTTATTTTGCCAGATAATAGTAGGATGTGCGTAGGCTAACTTTTTGGTTGTAGGCACGAGATTCCAACTGTTAATAGCATTTTATCTCAGCTCGGAGATCCCTTCATGGTGGCTTGTGCATGGATAGGGAGGAGCGGACGAGGTGGCGACATGACTTGAGGCATATTGAAGACTAAAGTCATAATGGTTGGAAAATTTTGTTTTTTCTTATTTATTGCTTTTAGTTTATGTGTTTGTCGTGCATGCATGAAAATTCCTCAATTATAAATAACTAAGTGGGAGAGGGGCCCTAAGGGTCCCATGGTCTCTATTACTAATTAGACAAGTGATGTGAACAAGCTTGTGCGTTAGCTCTGAGTGTCTTCTTCCCCATCGGATGGGCTTATTCTGTGGATCACTGGGTCAAACATGATTATAGGAAATTATTCGGGAGCGTGTGATTTTCCCCATCGGACGACACATAATCCGAAATAATTTTCTTAGTATCGTGTAATGGTAAACACTTAGATGCAAATAATAGTATCCTCCCCATCGGAGTCACTGCTATTATTTGTAGGGCCGAAGAGGAACCAACTATTAATTTTATTTGTCAAAAAGTTAGGTTGACAAGATAATAAAATTAATAGGTAAAACCTCCTCTTACAAAAGTGGAATTCGTATACGTCCACACTATCGTGGCATACGAAATTCTCAGTGTTTTGAGGTGTTGGTTGATTTTAAAATTTATTATTTGAGAAATCAATATTTTTTGAAATCTAAAGTTTGTGATCGTTGTGATTCTTAGGAAATTTCAAAATGGCTTTCAACCCGCTTGCTTTAAAAGAAAACGAACTTACTGCCCCTAACTATAACGATTGGGAACCGAACCTGGACATTGTCTTAACTGCCGAGGAATCCAAATGTGTACTTTCAAGTTCTGTCCTGAAAAGCCTAGCGTGAATTATGATGAAGAGGAGAAGGAACGTTTTAGGCAGTGGATAAAAGCAGACGAGATGGTGCAGTGTCACAATTTGGCTTCTATGTCAAAAGTGCAGCAACTTCAACATCAGGCTTCTTCCACTACCTATGATATGACGTTCAATTTCAAAGAACTCTTCAGACATCATAATCGGGTCGCTAGGCAAGAGGCCATGAGGAGCTTGATAACGACCACCATGATTGAGGTTATGCCCATGAGGGAACATGTTCTCAAAATGATGGCTCGGTTAAATGAGATGGAAATCCTTGGAGCAGAGATCAATGGGGAAACCCAGGTCGATATCATTCTCCAATCTCTACCAAGGAGTTTTGAGCAGTTTCGCCTAAGCTACAATATAAACAAATGTACATATTCGTTGGTGGAACTTTTGACATAACTCCAGGCGGCAGAAGGGTTTCCTCCTTAGAGTGTACATGCTTTCGTTGTTCAGAAGGTTTCTACTTCTAAACTGAAAGGCAAGAAGAAGAAGAAACAAGCTGCGATGAAGCAAGTGGCTAGATTATAGGGATCTCAGGATGGCGTGAAGAAGCCTAAAGGCAAGTGCATCACGTGCAAGCAGACTGGACATTGGAAGGCGGACTGTCACCGCTGTCAAAAGAATAATCAAGGTATATCTTTTTGTTTAGTCATTGAAATATGTTTAGCGGTGTTATCTACCAGTACCTGGTGTGTAGATACGGGAGCCACTGATCATGTCTGCAATTCTATGCAGGGGTTCTAGGAAACCTGACGACTAGTTGATGGAGAGATTATTGTCTACATGGGTAATGCTATGGAGATGGCGGCTATTACAGTGGGAGACGTTTATTTATCTTTTGATAGAAATAAAGTTTTGGTTTTGAGAAATTGCCTTTATGTACCTAGTTTTAGAAAGAACCCTGTTTCGGTTTCTAAAATAATAAAGGATGGGTATTCTATTTCTTTTAATGACGATGTTGTTATAAAAAGGAATAGAGAAATTAGTTCAGGTAAATTGGTTGGTAATTTGTACACTTTATAACCAAAATCTCCCACGATGCAAATAGAAGTAAATAACTCATCGTCTAACCATAAGAGAAAAGAACCTTCAAAGATGAATCAAACATATCTTTGGCATCTAAGACTTGGACATATTAACCTTAGTAGGATTTAAAGGTTGATAGCTGATAGACCCTAGGGTTCATTGGTGGTGGAAGACTTCCCAACCTGTGAATCTTGCTTGGAAGGTAAGATGACCAAGAGGCCTTTCAAGGCCAAGGGGTATAGAGCCAAAGATGTGTTGGAATTGGTTCATTCTTATTTGTGTGGTCCTATGTCTATCCAGGCTAGAGGTGGCTTTGAATACTTCGTTTCTTTTATAGACAATTATTCAAGGTATGGATACATTTACCTGATGCGCCGCAAGTCTGAATGCTTTGATAAGTTCAAAGAATTCAAGGCTGATGTGGAGAAACATCAAGGTAAAAGTATCAAGATACTACGATCGGATCGTGGTGGCGAGTACCTCTTGGGAGAGTTTAGGACTTACTTATCAGAGGCTGGGATTCAGTCCCAATTGTCTACACCTGGTACGCCCCAACAGAACGGAGTGACATAGCGAAGGAATAGGACTCTTATGGAGATGGTTAGATCGATGATGAGTTACTCCGAGTTGTCGGATTCGTTCTAGGGATATTCTCTGGAAACGGCAGTGTACATATTGAACTTGGTACCATCTAAGTCAGTACCCTCTACTCCAAAATTGTGGACTGGGTGAAAGCCTAGTCTAAGACATATTCGGATTTGGGGTAGTCCAACACATGTGCTGAAGGGTGATGCTGCTAAGTTGGAATCTTGTACAGAAGTACGCTTGTTCGTAGGCTATCCTAGAGGAACGAAAGGTGGTTTATTCTATAGTCCTAAGGATCAAAGGGTGATCATTAGCACGAATGCCCGATTCTTAAAGGAAGACTATGTAATGAACCACAAGCCCATGAGTAGAATTATTCTTGAGGAATTAAGAGGGGATGTTCCGACTTTAGTACCAACTGTACAAAAGGACATACCACAAGTGACTGCACCGCGTGTCACAGAAGATACACAGGTGGTACCTCGTCGTAGTGGGAGGGTTGTTAGACAACCTGAAAGATTCATGTTCTTGGGAGAGTCTTCAGACTTGGTCCCTGACAAACATGAACCTGATCCTTGGACCTATGATGAGGCACTCTAAGATAAAGATGCGGTATATTAGCAAAGGGCAATGAATTCTGAGATAGAATCTATGGATTCTAATCATGTCTTGGAGCTAGTAGAACTACCCAATGGTGTAAAAGTCATTGGATGTAAGTGGATCTACAAGAGAAAGAGAGGATCAGATGGGAAGGTTGCGACCTTCAAAGCTAGGCTTGTTGTGAAAGGGTATAATAAGAAAGAGGATATCGATTATGAGGAGATCTTTTCGCCGGTAGTCATGCTTAAGTCTATCCGGATTCTCTTATCTATTGTCGCTCATATGGATTATGTGGTATGACAGATGGATGTCAAGACAGCTTTCCTTAACGGAAGTCTTGAGGAGACCATCTATATGAAGCAACCAGAGGGATTCATTGCAAAGGGCAAAGAGCATCTTGTGTGTAAGCTTAATCGGTCCATTTATGGATTGAAGCAAGCTTCACGATCTTGGAACATCCGCTTTGATGAGGTAATCTAGACATATAGATTTATTCAAAGTCCGGATGAGTCTTGTGTATATAAGAGATGTGACGGAAACGTAGTGGTATTTCTTGTACTATACGTTGATGATATTTCTCATTGGCAGCAATGTCAAAGTATTATCAGATGTAAGGGTATGGTTGTCCAAATAGTTTGATATGAAGGACTTGGGAGAAGTAGGACACATCCCTGGGATCAAAGTTCTAAGGGATCGTCAGAAAAGGGTGTTGTGCTTATCTCAAGTTTCATACATAGACACTATCCTAGCTTGTTTTAGCATGGAAAACTCCAAGAAAGTTTTTTACCTTTCAGGCATGGAGTTCCTCTATCTAAGGATATGTGTCCTAAAACATCAAAGGAGATAGAGGAGATGAAGGTGGTCCTTATGGTTCAGCTGTAGGAAGCCTCATATATGTTATGCTGTGTACGAGACCAGATATCTGCTTTGTCGTGGGCAGGTAAACAGATATCAGAGTTATTAGTGATATGAGAGAAGTGTCCTAAGGCAATCGCCTTATGATTGTATTCATTTATTTTAATAAATGAATATTCACTATTTGAGTATGCATGTTTGTATATTTGATTGAGATCTTAAACTCATTTACTGAATGTCCGCAATACAATTCACAGCATGAGAGAATTTGAGATGAATTCACAACTAGTGATTATCTCTACATGTGCAATTATGAAGTATTGAAATTGTCCCTAGTCGATGAATTGATAAATACGAACACTATCAATTCTGTTGAGACTAGCATGGGCTATTCTCTAATCAGCTGATTCTCACTAGCTGGTGACATTGAGATGTCCGGAGATAAACATGAATGCTAGTTAAGGGAACTAGTTCATTGGAGTGACTGGCTGTAAAACTTCATATGGTAGTCTACATATAGATATGTCAGTGAAGATCTTACTGCAGCTTAAGTGCGATGTTCCTTTGACTTGCAGTGTTCAAGTCATCTTGGTCATGGATACTTATACTTTGACATCTTAAGCAAGCATCTCCAAGGAGGTGTGGACCCAGGATGATTGGGTATAAGCCGAAGTGCCCGAAGATGTTTGAACAGCCTACAAAGGATTCACCACTCCTTGCGAGGAGATGTATACCCGAGGCCTATCGTCGGATTGTTACTCGAAGCCTCTGGCCAGAGCATGACATGTTCAGAGTATGAATCTCTTAAATACATGAGAGTAATTAGAACCCGTAGGACGAGAAAACGTTACTTGGGCTAGGTGTGACATAGTCAGCCTAGTGGGGACTGACACACATAGACCATGTCCTGAACCAAGTGGGTATAAGATGGTGAAGAGAATGGGGCACGATTCATTATAGATGCTGAAGGGTTTCAGAATTGTTTCTGAGGTCAACCGTTGATCTTTCGATTAATTAGGGATCATGATGTACTACTAGGTGCCACTCATGATCGTTCTATAATTGATTAATTATAGACGGGCAACATAAATCGAAAGTCTATTTAGTCACATGCACTACAAGTAATCCGAGGGATTTAAAACGAGTTGAAAATTGGATTTTTCAATCAAGAGAGATTAGGTTTGGTTGAGCCAAACGATAAGTCGAATCTGAATTTTTCAGAGACGCATCGAAAGCGTAAAATGGCTAAGTCTTTTGAAGACTTAATAGATGAATTAAATAAGTTTAATTCAATGGGGCGTGGCTTGAATGGGACGGCAAAAGAGGGCCTCCATCCTCTTTGCTTGGCCGGCCACAACAAAGGGAGAGAACCAAGTTTTTGGATCAATAAACCAAGTGTGGTTTGTTTTATAATAAACCAAGGTTTGGTTTATTTCTTCATGGAAATTAAAATGAACCATGGATGGGTTTATTTTATAAAATCAATCATGGATTGATTTACCATGATAAGAAAATTTATTCCATAGGAGAGAAGAGACTTGATTAATTTTTATCATGAATTAAAATATGATTTTAACCATGATATAAAATCAAACTTGGCATGATGAAATAAGTTATTCCATATTTGAGAGGCTTGATGATTGAGAGACTACTATATAAAGGACCCAATGCAAGGCTTGAAAAATAATCATAGAGATGAAGGCATAGGCTCTCTCCCTCTCTTTCTCTCCTCTTCTCCCCTTCTTGCCGTGCGCCAACCAGCCCCAAGAAGTAGCACTGGTCGGCCGCCCCTGCCCTTTCCCTGCCGACCACCACCTGCTGCCGGAGAAGGAAGCTCCGGCCATCTCTTGGCCGGAAGAAGGTGCTACCGGAATTAGAGTTTGCCGCGAGGATCTTTTTGCCGCAAGCCTCTTCTTTTGCTTCGCCGGAATTTTGATTCCGGCCATCCTTTTGTGGTTAGTCTTTCGACTTCTCTCTTGGTTTTTCTCGTCACGTTCTCGGAGAATCTAGTAGTTCTCGAGACCACGAAACTCGTGGCTTTGCGATTTCATCCCGAAGATACTCGGCGTGGACGCGAATAGAGGCAGAGCTTCCAAGGGACGCTTACGGTTGGATCTCGTCCCTTCCTTCGAGTTACGCGAGGTAATACGTAAATTAGTTTATGTTTCTGCAAAATTTTAAATATATGATCTTGTCTACACAAGATAAAATTGCATGCTTAGATGTGTGGTTAAATAATTTGAGAAATTATTTATGCTAAACCTTCCGCTGCACGTAATTAATTTTAAAATTACGAACCCGCATCCATGTCAACATGCACCCGGTCCCAACAGTGGTATCAGAGCGAGGTTTGTGTTCGACATAATCATATAATTATTTTTGCGGAAAGCTTTGTCATGATCTAAATTTTGAAAAATTTTCCAATTATGGAAACTTTCTAATTATGGTAAATTTTCGATTTAGGAATTTCAAAGTTTGGAAATCCTCATGAAATTTTGCAAACTTTTGAAATATCTCTGTTTCTGAAATTTTATGATAATTGTGAAAACATTCCATTTTTGGAAACTTTCAAATTTTAGAAAATTCCCATTTTGGAAATTCTCCAATTTTGGAAATACATAAGTTTTCTTTGTACCAGAAACTTACAATTATTCTGAAAACCTTTTATTTTCAGAAACTTTTCATTTATGGAAAGCTCTGAATTTTGGGCACTTTCTTTCAAGAAAGTCTAGACAAATTATGGAAATATTAATTGACATTTAAATTCATAATTGGAAATTAAATTATTTACAAAATTATTTATTTTGGATTGAGCCTCATGGAGCCGTCCAATTTAAAGTTAGTTGTTATAATTAAATTTCCTAAATTGGATTTAAGCTGTCAAATGTTTAATTTGAATTGAGCATCGGGGAGCCGTCCAAATTAAGTTATTGATATTAATTTTTCATAAATAAAATATGTGATCAAATCTTAGAAATTTTTGAGGTGATTCTCAAACGATAATTTCCTTATTTGATTTATGAGGTGATGCTCTTACATATTATTGTCTCCATAATTAATTAGGAAAATTATTTCCTATAGAGTATATTTCCTTAAATAAGATTTTCATGAAAATAATATGTGGTTGAATTAATGGAATCTGTCTCTTAATTTAATAAGATTTGATTTAGAGAAATCAAAGTCTTAAACATATTATTTCCGAAATTGATTATGATAATTCAGGAAACTGTTTCCCAAAACAATTCCTTGAATAAAGTATAAAATTAGAATTAGGAAATCCGATTCCTAATTCAATTAATGAGACTTGATAAATTAAGTCACATACATACTTTATTAAGGAAATCGTTAGAACATGACATAATTATATGTCATAAATGTGCATAAAAGAAAAGGATGAGACGCAAAACCCCTTACAAAATATTAAGGCCAACACCTTCCATTAATATGGTTAGAACCAAAGTTTTGTTTCTCGTTTGGGTTGATGGACACATCCATGCTCGGCTTGAACCTCAACATGTTCAAACCATGGAATTAGTTTATGATTAATATAGTTGGAGTCAGAGGTCAATCCTTAGTTTTGGTTGTTGGACACATCCAAGCTTGACTAAACGGTTGAATGAGCTCCAACTATGTTAAAACTATTTCTTGATTAATGGGTCAGCCTTAAGCTTGGAGCATCAATTTGTTGTGCCACGGCCAAGGTCGATGTAAAGAGAGGTGCAGTTGGGTACTATGTATATTGTTGCATACTTGTTAATGAGTTAACAACCCAATGATTTATGCAAACATTCAATTAGTTGATAACATAATGTGATAGTTACATATGATTAATATGTAATCGGTATAATTACCTACCTTCATAGCTAAGAATAACTTGATGGACTCTAGCCATGGTTGTTCTTATCTATAGTTGGATATCAACTTATTTGGAGATGTTCCTACGATCTCCCGAATTGATAAAAAGGGTTATTCAATTCGAAAAATAAATAGGATTTAATTAATGTATATTGATGCATTCTTTATCATTCTTATCACATAAGCTCAATTTGTATTTCTAGGATAATCACCTGATTATGTCTTCTCTGAACTTGCGTTCCATTTTGGACATCAATAAGCTGACTGGGCCAAACTTCATGGACTAGCTTCGAAACCTGAGGATAGTCCTCAAGGCAGAAAAGCTTGCTTATGTCTTTGAAAACAACTTCCCAACCATCCTCCTGAAGATGCAACTCCAGACCAGTTAGTGGTCTATCAGAAACATGTGGTCGATTCTGAACTTGCGAGTTGCATCATGCTGGCCACTATGGTACCTGAGCTACAAAAGCAGCATGAGCATATGGATGCTCATACCATCGCCTTCCATCTTCATGAGCTGTTTGACGAGCAGGCGAGATCCGAAAGGTTTGAGGTCTCCAAACTCCTCTTCACCTCTAAGATGCAGGAAGGCACTTCTGTCTCACAGTTTATGTTGAAGATGTTGGGGTACATTGAGCGACTAGGCACAGTCGGATTTGCAATGGATCACGAACTAAGTATTGACTTAAATCTGCATTGTTTGCCCAAGAGTTACTCACAGTTTGTGATGAACTATCGGATGAACAAACTTGAGACTACCACTCCTGAGTTGCTTAACCTGCTAAAGACTGTAGAGCCTTCTGTAAAGCATGATCAGAAGATGGTACTATTAGTTGGTTCCTCAAAGAAAGGCTCTAAGAGGAAGCCCAAAGAACAAAATAAGGGAAGGAAGAAACAGGCCAAAAAGATTGAAAAGGCACCAAAAGCCACTTGCCATCACTGCGGCAAGGAGGACCACTGGCGAAGAAACTGCAAGGTTTATCTTGAGTCCTTGAAGAAGAAGGCATCTGATGCCCCATCCTCTTCAGGTATCTTCGTTATTGAATGTCACTCTATTTCCTCGTACACCTGGATACTCGATACTGGGTGTAGCTCACATATATGTAATGACATACAGGGGCTAAGGAATAGAAGAAGACTCGTCAAGGGAGAAGCGAATTTGCGAGTTGGATATGGAGCAAAGATTGCTGCTGTTGCCATCGGAACATATTTGCTAAAGCTCCCTACTGCACTTGTCTTAGAATTGGATAATTGTTATTTTGTTCCTTCATTAATAAAGAACTTTGTATCTATTTCATGCTTGAATGAAAAGGGTTATCATTTAATTTTTAGTAACAATTGTTGTTACATAACTTTAAATGGTGTTCTTTATGGGACCGGAACTTTATGCAATGGTATCTACACGATAGATTTATCCGGTGACGTTTTCAATATCGAAGTTAGCAACAAACGTGCTCGAATAGATAATCAAATAGACTCCTATACGTGGCATTGTCGTCTTGGCCATGTAAGTAAGAAACGCATGACCAAATTACACCGATGTGGAATTTTGGAATCATTTGAACCCGGTTCATTTGATACATGCGAATCATGCTTAAAAGGCAAGATGACCAAATTACCCTTTTCCGGAAAAGGTAAACCAGTGGGAGAATTGCTTGGTCTAATACATACTGATGTATGTGGACCAATGTCAACTCTTGCACAAGGAGGTTATAGCTACTTCATTACCTTTATCGATGATCACTCACGATTCAGGTATGTGTTCTTAATGAAACACAAATCTGAAGCTTTTGAGAAATTCAAAAGGTTCAGAAGTGAAGTAGAGAAACAGCTTGGCAAAAGTATTAAGATACTTCGATCCGATCGGGGTGGTGAATACTTAAGTCAAGAGTTTCAAGATTATCTTAGGGACAATGGGATATTGTCTCAATGGACTCCGCCATATACACCACAGCATAATGGTGTATCTGAGAGGCGTAACCGAACCTTGATGGACATGGTTAGCTCTACGATGAATCATGCAACTCTTCCAAAATACTTTTGGCGCTATGCGAATAAGACAGCTGTTTACTTACTAAACAGAGTCCCGACCAAGGTAGTCTCTACTACTCCATATGATAGTAAGAAACCTCATTTATCTCACCTAAAGATATGGGATTGTCCTGCTTATGTAAAGCGGACTGTATCAGACAAATTGGATTCTAAGTCTGATAAATGTCTATTTATTGGATACGCTAAGGAAACGAAAAGTTACCAATTCTATCATCCCTTGGAACAAAAGGTGTTTGTTTCAAGGCATGCTGTATTTCTAGAAAAAGAATTTCTTTTACAAGAAAACAGTGGGAGTAGCATTGAACTTAAAGAAGTTCAAGAAACTCCAATAGACATTACAGAGACACCTAGTCTAGACCCACAACCAATAACTCATAATGATGAGCTATCAGTTGAACCTAAAACAATACCACTTCTTCGTAGGTCTGATAGGACACGCAATATTCCAGAGAGATATGGATTTCTCATAAGTAAATCGAATGACGTGTTACTCATTAACGATGACGAACCTATCAGTTATGAAGATGTTCTGAAAAATTCAGAAATGGATAAATGGCTTGAAGCCATAAAGTCGGAAATGGATTCCATGTACAAAAATCAAGTATGGGACTTGGTTAACCCACCTGAAGGGATTAAGCCCATAGGGTGCAAGTGGGTTTTCAAGAAGAAAACTGACATGGAAGGTAATGTTATTTAAGGCTAGATTAGTGGCAAAAGGATATCGTCAGAAACAAGGAATTGATTATGACGAAACCTATTTGCCAGTAGCTATGCTTAAATCCATTCGGATGCTCCTGGCCATAGCAGCTCATTATGATTATAAGATATGGCAAATGGATGTGAAAACAGCTTTCCTTAATGGAAACCTACTTGAGGATGTATACATGATACAACCTGAAGGTTTCACATCGGTTAATAAAACCAAAGTATGCAAGCTTTGACGATCCATATATGGACTAAAGCAAGCATCCAGGAGATGGAACATCCGTTTTGATGAGACAATTAAAGAGTTTGATTTCTCACAAAATCCTGACGAACCTTGTGTGTACAAAAAGGTTAGTGGGTGTGCAGTCGTATTCCTAGTGTTATATGTCGATGACATATTACTTATAGGAAACGATATATCAGTCTTACAGTCAGTTAAAATTTGGTTGTCCAAAACTTTCTCCATGAAAGACTTGGGAGAAGCAACCTATATCCTTGGGATTAGAATCTGTAGAGATAGATCAAAACAATTGCTTGGTCTTTCGCAGTCTACATATATAGACCGAGTGCTAGAAAGGTTTAGCATGTCAGAATCCAAGAAAGGTTACCTTCCCATCAGGCATGGGATCAACCTTTCGAAGTCTATGTGTCCGCGCACAGAAAACGAGAGGATTTGCATGAATAAGATTCCTTATGCATCCGCAATAGGATCTATCATGTATGCTATGTTATGTACTAGGCCCGATGTATCGTATGCTCTGAGCGTCACAAGCAGATACCAGTCTGATCCAGGAATGGATCATTGGGTGGCTGTCAAGACAATCCTCAAGTACTTAAGAAGCACTAAGGATGTATTCCTAATATATGGAGAAGGTGACATGGTAATACGTGGGTATACAGATGCCAGTTTCTAGACAGATAAGGATGACTCCAAATCTCAGTCCGGATACGTATTTATTTTGAATGGAGGCACAATAAGTTGGAAGAGTTCCAAGCAAGACACCGTAGCGGATTCTACCACGGAAGCGAAATATATTGCAGCTTCGGAAGCAGCAAAGGAAGCAGTCTGGATCAAGAAGTTTGTCTCAGAACTTGGTGTGGTTCCAACCAATGATGAAGCAATACCGGTTTACTGCGACAACAATGGAGCTATTGCACAAGCGAAGGAACCAAGGTCTCATCAGCGATCCAAACATGTGCTTCGCCGCTATCATCAGATCAGAGAGATTATGAGTAGGAATGATATACAAATTGAAAAAATTCCCACTGAAAGGAATTTAGCGGATCGTTTAACTAAGGTCTTGCCTCAAAGAAAATTTGAGGGTCATGTTAGAGCCTGTGGTATTGGGTATCATAGCGATTGGCATTAGGCCAAGTGGGAGTTTGTTAGTGATATGAGAGAAGTGTCCCAAGACAATCGCCTTATGATTGTAATTATTTATTTTAATAAATGAATATTCACTATTTGAGTATACATGATTATTTGATTGAGATCTTAAGCTCATTTACTGAATGTCCACAATATAATTTACAGCATGAGAGAATTTGTGATGAATTCACAACTAGTGATATTATCTCTACATGTGCAATTGTGAAGTATTGAAATTGTCCCTAGTCGATGAATTGATAAATACGGACACTATCAATTCTATTGAGACTAGCATGGGTTATTCTCTAATCAGCTGATTCTCACTGGCTGGTGACATTGAGATGTCCGGAGATAAACATGAATGCTAGTTAAGGGAACTAGTTCATTGGAGTGACTACTGTAAAACTTCATACGATAGTCTACATATAGATATGTCAGTGATGTTCTTACTGCAGCTTAAGTGCGATGTTCCTTTGACTTGCGGTGATCAAGTCATCTTGGTCATGGAGACTTATACTTTGACATCTTAAGCAAGCATCTCCAAGGAGGTGTGGACCTAGGATGATTGGGTATAAGCCGAAGTGCCCAAAGATGTTTAAACAACCTACAAAGGATTCACCACTCCTTGCGAGGAGATGTATACCCGAGGCCTATCGTCGGATTGTTACTCGAAGCCTCTGGCCAGAGCATGACATGTTCAGAGTATGAATCTCTTAAATAAATGAGAGTAATTAGAATTCGTAGGACGAGAAAACGTTACTTGGGCTAGGTGTGACGTAGTCAGTCTAGTGGAGGCTGACACACATAGACCATGTCCTGAACCAAGTGTGTATAAGATGGTGAAGGGAATGGGGCACGATTCATTATAGCTGCTGAAGGGTTTCAGAATTATTTCTGAGGTCAACCGTTGATCTTTCGATTAATTGGGAATCATGATATACCACTAGGTGTCACTCATGATCGTTCTATAATTGATTAATTATAGACGGCCAACATAAATCGAAAGCCTATTTAGTCACACGCACTACGAGTAATCCGAAGGATTTAAAACGAGTTGAAAATTAGATTTTCCAATCAAGAGAGATTAGGTTTGGTTGAGCCAAACGATAAGTCGAATCTGAATTTTTCAGAGACGCATCGGAAGCGTAAAATGGCTAAGTCTTTTGAAGACTTAATAGATGAATTAAATAAGTTTAATTCATTGGGGCGTGGCTTGGATGGTCCGGCTAAAGAGGGCCTCCATCCTCTTTTCTTGGCCGGCCACAACAAAGGGAGAGAACCAAGTTTTTGGATCAATAAACCAAGTGTGGTTTGTTTTATAATAAACCAAGGTTTGGTTTATTTCTTCATGGAAATTAAAATGAACCATGAATTAGTTTATTTTATAAAATCAATCATGGATTGATTTACCATGATAAGGAAATTTATTCCATAGGAGAGAAGAGACTTGATTGATTTTTATCATGAATTAAAATATGATTTTAACCATGATATAAAATCAAACTTGGCATGATGGAATAAGTTATTCCATATTTGAGAGGCTTGATGGTTGAGAGGCTACTATATAAAGGACCCAAGGCAAGCCTTGAAAAATAATCATAGAGATGAAGGCATAGGCTCTCTCCCTCACTTTCTCTCCTTCTCTTCTCCCCTTCTTGCCGTGCGCCAACCAGCCCCAAGAAGGAGCACCAGCCGACCGCCCCTGCCCTTTCCCTGCCGACCACCACCTGCTGTCGGAGAAGGAAGCTCCAGCCATCTCTTGACCGGAAGAAGGTGCTGTCGGAATTAGAGTTTGCCGCAAGGATCTTTTTGCCGCAAGCCTCTTCTTTTGCTTCGCCGAAATTTTGATTTCGGCCATCCTTTTATGGTTAGTCTTCCGACTTCTCTCTTGGTTTTTCTCGACGCGTTCTCAGAGAATCTAGTAGTTCTCGAGAACACGAAACTCGTGGCTTTGCGAAGTCATCCCGAAGATACTCGTCGTGGACGCGAATAGAGGCGGAGCTTCCAAGGGACGCTTACGGTTGGATCTCGTCCCTTCCTTCGAGTTACGCGAGGTAATACGTAAATTAGTTTATGTTTCTGCAAAATTTTAAATATATGATCATGTCTACACAAGATAAAATTACATGCTTAGATGTGTGGTTAAATAATTTGAGAAATTATTTATGCTAAACCTTTCGCTGCACATAATTAATTTTAAAATTACGAACCCGCATCCATATCAACATGCACCCGGTCCCAATAAGAGTAACCCAGGTTAGGGACAATGGACTGCGGTAAAGCATATACTGAAGTATCTGAGAAGGACTAGGGATTATATGCTGGTTTACCAGGCAGACCAATTACTCCCTGTGGGTTATACGGATTCAGGCTTCCAATCAGATAGGGACAAAAGTAAGTCTACCTCAGGGTATGTGTTTACTTTACGAGGTGAAGTCATAGTATGGAGGAGTGTCAAGCAGAAATGTGTGGCGGACTCCACCATGGAAGTTGAGTATGTGACAGCCTCTGAGACGGCCAAAGAAGTTCTATGGCTCAGGAACTTCATGATGGGCATGGATGTGATTCCTGGTTTGCTCAGAGCTATCATAATTTATTATGATAACAGTGGTGCAGTTGCATACTCAAAGGAACCACAAGCCCATAAGGCGAGTAAACACTTAGAGCGTAAGTACCACCTGATACGAGAGATCGTAAAGCAAAGAGAAGTTGTTGTCGCCAAGATTGCATCGGAGGATAACCTGGTGGATCCTTTCACTAAGGCCCTGCCGGTGAGATCTTTTGATAGGTCAGTGGAGGATATGGGAGTCAGATGTATGACGTTATGAGGACAGCATAGTCTTTTAGTATAAGTGGGAGATTGTTAGGATGTATACTAAAAACCTTGCTTTTATATAGACATCTGCTTTTTGAAATGAGAATCACATGATCACTGTTTGCATGTTTATATTAGTATGTGTATATTGTCTGATACTTTACATTATAGATAACATGGTGTGTGGTATCGCACAGAAGATCATGTTATCAATCCCTTGTAAAGTATAAGTAGAGGTTCACAACCGAGATGGATTTGGACAAACCATCGGGATGGTTATAGTGTAATTTGGTATTGGTTTATCTTGACCATAGAATTATACTAGTGCACTTTGTGTGTATTGAGCAGGACTGACATAGAGGTGATTCAATTTATACTGACTTCATAATTGAATCAGACCTTAGTTATTATGGAGTACATGCTCTTAATCCCGATATAATAACGGGCACATGTACTTAGTATTTATTTCTTTAATTTACCAATGGGCGAGATTTATTCTGTTAAATCGATAGGCCCGGTAAGTTGGGAAATAATATTATTTACATGGTGTGCTGTTGATTATAGAAGAAAATCGTGTCCTGGTGAGTCGGGTTGATGACGTCCCATTGAGGAGCTCACAAGGTTCATCATGTTAAATCCTGTAGGTGGACTTGGTCTGACATAATGATAAGGTTGAGTGGTACTACTCACGGAGTTAGATGTTAATTAATTAAATTGTCAGTAATTTAATTAATTAACGGGCATTCGATATCTTAAACATGAGGAGATACTTGTACTCATAATATGTGGAGCTCATATTTAAATATGAGGGTTGGTGAGGTAGTTTCATGAGGATCCTTTAGTAGAATGGATCTTCATTAATGGATCGGGCCTTGATCCATTAGGTTGCCAAGACCCAACTCTTCCTCATGGTCCCTATTGTAGCCCTATATATACCCATGGAGTCATGAGACCAAGGCATTCCATCAACCTAAGGCTTGGGTTTTTCTCCTCCCTTCTCTCTCCTAGGGTTCAGTCGGCGCCACCTTGGCTTGGGCGGCAACACAATGGGAGGAAGAGAGCATCTTCTCACCTTTTCTCCTCATTGAAGCGTACGGCTAGGACAAGGAAGGAGAAGAGAAGTCTTCTCTAGGTTCCTTGTGGGTGTGCGAGACCTTCATAGGGGAGAAAAGTTGGTCGGCACCACCTTGAAGGTGGATCCTTGGTCGGCGGTGAGATGAAGAAGGAGGAGTGGTAACCGGCGGTGCCTAGGGTTGAGGTGAAGGGGAAGGCTTCTTCCTCTTCTTCTTCATCTTCCACATCTATTTCTACCTCCTATCTTCGGTTCTTGGTGGTCGGCGATCAACAAGGAGGAAGATGATGATCGTGGATTCTGGGTCACGCATGGGAATCCTCTCCATGTCCACAGATTAAATTTTTCAATCCAAATGGAGACCTATTTCCCAAACGGCCGTCTCATCATCGTGCTAACCGATTCGAGCGATCGCATGAACAACCAAGTTGTTTTAGCGATCAATCTCGTCCAACCGAATAGTCACGAAATAGATGATAAGCATATCGCCGGTTTTTGTGTTTATCATCGGGGTCCAAATTAATTAATTATCATAATCAATAAACAAATAATTAGCAACAATGATAATTAATTAAACAACATGTAATGATAAGATCAAAGAGCCATAAGAGAAGGTTATACCTCTCGTTACCTCGCGATCTTCTACTGTATGACCCTTCCTTCTTGGATGTCGTGTGGGCGACAATCTACCAAGAACCGAAGTCACCAAGGCGTGTTCTTCTCCACCATAGCTTGGCCAAAACCCTAGGAAGGAAAGAAGATCTTCTTCTTCCTTCCTTTAAAGCCGCCAGAACCCTAGCTTCCAATGAAGAAGTCGCCGGCCACCATGTGATGAACACCACCTTCCCTTGCTTGTGTCGCCACCAAGAGAAGATGAAGAAGAGCAAGAAGAAGATGAAGAAGAAGAGGATGAGATCTTCTTCTTCCCCTAAACCTAAGCCGCTGCAACCTCTCTTCTTCCTCACCGCCGTCGGCCACCTTCAAGCAAGGTGGCACTGCCTCCCTTTTTTCAAGCTACTGTCATGACCTATAGGGAAGAAGAGAAGAAAAGGATGAAAGGAAGAGAAAGAAAGGATGAGTTTCTTCCTTCCCTAACTCCTTTGGCCACCTCTCTTACTTCCTATTGACGTCGGCCACCACTAGAAAATCGAGGAGAGAGAGGATGAGAGAAAAGAGAGAGAGGATCTAGGGTTAATTGGATGAAATTGGATGCCTTGGTCTCATGACTCCATGGGTATATATAATAGGGACCATGAGGAGGAGTTGGGTCTTGGCCGCCTAATGGATCAAGGCCCGATCCATTAATGAAGATCCATTCCACTAAAGGATCTTCATTGATCTACCTCACCAACCCCCATATTTACATATGGGCTCCACCTATTATGAGAACAAGTATCTCCCCATGATATCGAATGCCCGTTGATTAATTTAAATTACTGATAATTTAATTAATCAACATCTAACTCCTTGAGTAGTACCACTGAACCTTATCATCATGTAGGACCAAGTCCACCTGCAGGATTTAACATGATGAACCTTATAAGCTCCTCAAGGGGACATCATCAACTCAATTCACTAGGACATGGTTTCCATCTATAATCAATAGCACACCATATAAATAATATTCTTTCCCAACTTACCGAGCCTATCGATTTAACAGAATAAATCTCGACCATTGGTAAATCAAAGAAATAGCCCCCGCGAGCATGGCACGGTTGGTAATGGCTCACTTGGGTGATCCCTCACTTCCCGGGTTCGATTCCTCCCTGGTAGAACGCGCAGTATGCTGACGGAAGAAATCGCAACAGGCTGTTGCGTAGTCGGGCCATCAGGTACCGATATCTCAGTGGTGAAGTTACCACGTGTCTCCGTCCCGCGATTTACCCTCGTTGACCGGTGGGGACTCTCGTTGAAGGCTATGGGGCAGGACCGATTAGCCAAGCGGATTAGTCAGACATAAGCTTGGATACCCCTTGTAAATCAAAAAAAAAGAAAAGAAATAAATCCTAAGTACATGTGTCTGTTATTATATCAGGATTAAGAGCATGTACTCCATAATAACTGAGGTCTGATTCAATTATGAAGTCAGTATAAATTGAATCACCTCTATGTTGGTCTTGCTCAATACATACAAAGTGCACTAGTGGAATTCTATGGTCAAGATAAACCAACACCAAATTACACTACAACTATCCTGATGGTTTGTCCAAATCCATCTCGGTTGTGAGCCTCTACTTATACTTTACAAGGGACTGATAATATGATCTTCTGTGCGACACCACACACCATGTTATCTACAATGCAAAGTATGAGACAATATACACATACTAATATAAACATGCAAACAGTGATCTTGTGATTCTCATTTCAAAAAGCAAATGTCTATATAAAAGTAAGGCTTTTAGTATGCATCCTAACAGAAGAAAGGTTGGCAGGCGGCAACCCTAGTGGCTAGGGTTTTGGTACAACCTTGGAGAGAGGTGTTGGTGGCCTTGGTGACTTTGGTTCTTGGTAAATCGTCACCCACACGACGTCCAAGAAGGGAGGGTTATACAGTAGAAGATCACGAGGTAAAAGGGAAGGTATAATTTCTCCTATGACTCTTTGATCTTATCATTATTTCTTGTTTAATTAAATATCATGTTGTTAATTATTTGTTAATTAATTGTGATAATTAATTTTCATAGACCCCGATGATAAACACAAAAACTGGCGATCCACTCATCATCTATTTCGCGGCTAATCGGTTGGACGAGATTAATCGCTAAAACAACTTGGTTGTTCAAGCGATCGCTCGAATCGGTTAGCACGATGATGAGACGGTCGTTTGAGAAATAGGTCTCCATTCAGATTGAAAAATTTTAAGCTGTGGACATGAAGAGGTTTCCCATGCGCGACCCAGCATCCGCCTCAGAAACCCAACCAACAGTTAGATAGAGGATTTATTTGATCAACTCAAGGACACATATGTATACTCTAAGATCACAATAGGATTTGAGGGTCCTCAACTTGGAGTAAAGATTGCAGACATATAGAAGATGCAATTCTACATACGATACGAGTATTGTGAGTCCTAGGTGATGTCGTGTGGACTTACCAATGCTCAAGCTACTTCTTGGATTTGGTGAATCTGGTGTTCTTGGAGTGTTTGAATTGATTTTCTATCATTCATAGATGACATCTTGACATATTCAAGATCGAGGAAGAAGCTTTTCCTAATTGGGAAGATGAGCACTTATTAGTGATTATGGATGTTTAAGCACTTATACTTAAGCGAATTAAGGAAGCTCAAGCTTGTGATCAATATTTGCAGTTTCTATGTAGTCGAGTAGTCTCAGGACAGAAACAGAGTTTTCGTGTGAGGAGAATGAGATCCTTTACTATCACGGGCGATTGTGTGTTTCTGAGTCATATTTTGTCTAGGAGGATCTACTCTTGGAAGTGTATCGATCACGATATTGTGGTTCATCTGAGAAGTACCATAGATATTAGGATTAAGGATGCACTTTCGAGTCAAACGATGAGGAAAAGCACATTGAGGAACTTGTATCTCGACAACGTTGTGTGTCGATAAGAGTGTTAGGATGTATACTAAAAGTCTTGCCTTTTCTGTATGGACATCCACATTTTGAAAGAGAGTCACAACAACACTGATGCATATTTATATTAGTATGTGCATAAACGTCTAATACTTTGCATTGTAGATAACATGGTGTGTGGTGACACATAGAAGATCATGTTATCAGCCCCTTGCATTGTATAAGTAGAGGCTCACAACCGAGATGGAGTTGGACAAACCATCAGGATGGTTGTAGTGTAATTAGGTGTGATTTATCTAGATCATAGAATTACACTAGTGTGCTTTGTGTGCATTGAGCAGGACCAAAATAGAGGCGATCCAATTTGTACCAACTTTATAATTGGATCAGACCTCGGTTTATTATGGAGTACAATCTCAAAATCCCGATATAATAATGGGCACGTGTATTTAGTATTTTATTTCTTTGATTTATCAATGGGTGAAATTTATTCTATTAAATTGATAGGCGCGGTAAGTTGGACAATAATATTATGTACATGGTGTGTCATTGATTATTGACGGAATCCGTGTCCTGGTGAGTCGGGAGATGATACCCCCTTGATGAGCTCATAAGGTTCATCATGTTAAACCCTGCAGGTGGATTTGATCCAACATGATGATAAGGTTAAGTAATACTAGTCAAGGAGTTAGAAGTTGATTAATTAAAATTGTCAGTAATTTAAATTAATCGACGGGCATTCGATATCTTAAACACGGGGAGATGGATGTACTCATAATAGGTGGAGCTCATATGAAAATATGGGGGTTGGTGAGGTAATTCAATGGAGATCCTTTAGTGGAATGAATCTTCATTAATGGATCGGGTTTGGATCCATTAGCAAGCCAAGACCCAACTCCTCCTCATGGTCCCTCTCGTAGCCCTATATATACCCCATGTGGCATGAAACCAAGGATCCAATGGAACACAAGAAAACCCTATGTTTTTCCTCTCCTCTTCTCCTCTTCTCCTCTTCTCCTCCTCTCTCTCTCTCTCTCTCTCTCCCTCTCGGTGTGCGGCGCCGTTTCCTTCTCCAAAGAGCACTGCTCAAGGGTGAGCAATACAAATTGCTCATGCATCTTTTGCTCCAAGGGAGCACTGCTCACAACCGCCATCTTCTCCAAGATGGCAAAGTTGCGCACGACAACTTTGCTCACAGCCGAGAAGATGGCAAAGTTGCACACGACAACTTTGCTCACAGTCATTTTTTTTTCAAAGAGCACAAGTTGCTCACGTCATCTTGTTGGCTGGAGAATGGCTGAAGAGCACAAGTTGCTCACGGCAACTTGTTGGCTGGAGAAAGGCGGGAGAAAACAAGTTGCTCATGGCAACATGTTGGCCGGAGAAAGGCTGGAGAAAACAGGTTGCTCACAGCAACTTGTTGGCTGGTGCAACTTGTTTGTGGCGCAGAACACAGGTTGGAGTTGTTGGATCGAGAGAACCGATAGAGGGGGGTGAATATCGGAAATCATTTTTCTTTCGGAAAGCTTAGAGCAAGTACGCAACGGAAATTAGAAACACAGAGACACAGTCGATTTTACTTGGTTCGGAGCCTGTGTCGACTCCTACTCCAAGGCCCACAGTCGTTGACTGTTTACTTTAGGCAATTCTATATACGACGCAAACAAGTTTACAAAATTGATTACAAAAGTAAGTGCAGTAAACTTAAATAGCTCTTTTTACCGACATCCGAGGAAGATCGACTTTTTCGGAGCAGCAGGACGTCGTCGGCTTGAGTTGGAAGAATTCCGGGGCGAAGCGCGAGAGCAGAAGAGCATAGAAGCGTTGTTTTGAAGTTGTTGTTGAAGGCTTGGGCGTTGGGTGCTATTTATAGCACCTCGGGGCACCCTGGACGTCGGGGGCGCCCTGCCACGTGTCAGCCGATCCGGATTTAGCTCGGTCAAACGTTATCCCATCCGAATAGGGATAACTTTGACTCTGGGGGCGCCCTGGTCGCAGAGGGCGCCTTGGCTGACTTCTTCCGCGCAGAAATTTCGGCTGTGGATAAAGATGAAGCTTCGCAGACTTGGGCGCGGGGCGCCCTGGCTGCTGAGGGCGCCCTGGCTGCTAAGGGCGCCCTGGCTGCTGAGGGCGCCCTGGCTGCTGAGTGTTCCCTGGCTGCTGAGGGCGCCCCGCCCAGTAAGCAGCCAAAGCCCTTTTTGCTTCACTTGGTTCTGGTTCACCTTGGGGGCGCCCTGGACACTCAGGGCGCCCTGCTCAGCTGCTGCCTCACTCCTTTGAGGCTCTCTGAGTTGCAGACACATGTTCCTTCGGTCCTGCATCCAGGGTTAGTCCAAAACACAATAAAACAATTAATTATTAGTTTATACAGCCTTAGCTGTCTTGGTTCTGACTTTGGTCTCCAAAATGGAGCCCTAGGTCGAACCGACACCTACTGTTCCCTCGACGGGGAACGCGTCCTCACCTACTCCTCTCGGGAGAATGTACCTGATGCCAATCGCTCCTTTGGTTGGACTTTTGCCTGGCGGTCCTTTGCCAGGGCTTGGATGCCGAGCTGTCCTTTGCCCGGTGCCTAGCATTCCTTTGCTAGGGCTTTAGTCCCAAGCTGTCCTTCGCCTGGCGCCTAGCAGTCCTTCGCTAGGGCTTTAGTCCAAGTTGTCCTTCGCCTGGCGCCTAGCAGTCCTTCGCTAGGGCTTTTTACCATGGCATTCCTTCGCCAGGTGCCTAGCAGTCCTTCGCTAGGGCTTTTGACTCTGGCATTCCCTCGCCAGTGCCTAGCAGTCCTTCGCTAGGGTTTTTCCTGTACACTAGAGTAACTTGTTAGAAAACAAGTAAGACTTAACTTTTGAACTCTGTTGCCATTATCAAAACATATGTTTGACTTGGGTGCTTTCTGCACCATCAATCTCCCCCTTTTTAATTTATGGCAACCCTAGTTCAAAAAGTTAAGTTTAAGCAAGCATGAAAAGTTAAATTTCGTTCCCTCCCCCTGGAAGGAATCTCCCCCTTGATTTTTCAAAAATTCGTGGGGTTTTAGAAAAACTTTATTTGTACTTTAAAAACTTAAGTTTTAGGTACTTAGAAATCTTTTGATAACTTAAGTTAAAAGTACATAGGAGAGTTTTTGAAAGCATGATTTTAGAGTATTAAAAATGTTTGAAGCCTTAAGTTTTAAGGTACTCAAAAGTTTTGAAAGTGTTAACTTAAGTACTTGGTAAGATTTCAAAAGCTTAACTACTTAGTAAGACAAAACTTTAGTACATTTGGAAAACTTAAGTACTTAATAATTTTGAAGATTTAAGTACTTAATGAATTTGGAAGATTTAAGTACTTAATAAATTTGGAAGATTTAAGTACTTAATAAATTTGGAAGATTTAAGTACTTAATAAATTTTGAAAAACTTAAGTACTTAATTAATTAATAAATTTGAAAAACCTAAGTACTTAGTTAATAATTTGAAGAAGATTTGCTTAAGTACTTAGCTAATTTTGAAAAGGTTTTTGAAAAGTTTAAGTACTTAGAAAAAAAAAATTTTAAAAGCTTAAGTATTTTTGAAAGCTTTTTTTGAATAAAGGATAAAAAAATTTTGAAAACTTTTTGAATAAAGTATAGAGTAAAAAATATTTGAGCAAAAATGTTTTACTCTCTCCTTTCCTATCTCTCCCCCTTTGTCATATATCAAAAACAGATAAATATAGCAGAAAAAGTTACATAAAGGAAATAAGTAAGATTTTGCTGTACTGAACCAATTCATTATTAGATTTAAATCAAATCAGTCAATTTTCTCTGTAGGGACCTGTCTAATCCAATTAGCTACTTACTAACTGTTATAAACAGTAGCTTTTGCTAGGGTTAGTCAAGTTAAGTGTTTCTGTTCAAGTTAGATTTTCTAAACTTGACACTTAACTTGATTGCTGTGTAAGTTGTATTTAGTGCCCCAATTACTGCAGATGCACTGACTTAAAGCATCTTGAATTAAGGCAAATACCTAAGCATCTCAACCCATTCTAGGTTATCAATCAAAAGTACCCTAAGGTGCTTGTGAGATGCTGGCTTCTAAGTCTATAGGTGCATGCAGTTCTAGGGTTAGGGCCTAGGCTAAGTCCATTTTCAAAAAAAACCTTAGTTTTGAAAAGGGGTAGTTTTGAAATAAAAATAAAACTAAGTCGAAAAATGAAAACTGATTTTGAAATTAAGTAAAGCAGTTTTTCAAATTCTATTTTGAGTAACAATTTTTAAAAAGAAAGCTGAACAATAATAGAAAGAAATGTAGTTAACCTATTCTACTGAACATAATCCTAACTGCCTTCTTAGTGAACTGAACTCAGATTCAGGTAAGGGTTTTGTGAATATATCAGCTAAGTTGGATTTAGTGTCAATATGCTTAAGTACTATTTCACCCCTGGCTACATGGTCTCTTACAAAATGATGTTTGACTTCTATATGTTTGGTTCTTGAATGTTGGACTGGGTTCTTAGTTAAATTAATTGAACTTATATTGTTAATAAATACTAGAGTTTGTGTGTAGTTGAGCTGGAAGTCCTTTAGTGTATGCATCATCCACAAAAGTTGAGCTACACACTATCCTAAGGCCACATACTCAGCTTCAGTTGTGGATAGAGCTACACAGTGTTGTTTTCTGCTGTACCAACTAACTAGACTCTGTCCTAACAGTTGGCAGCTTCCACTTGTACTCTTTCTATCTAATTTACATCCAGCATAATCAGAATCTGAGTATCCTGTCAAATCAAAAGTTGAGGTCCTAGGATACCAAATTCCTACATTTAGGGTGCCCTTTACATATCTTAGTATTTTTTTTAGGGCTGCTAAGTGTGTTTCCTTAGCACAGGTTTGGTACCTAGCACACATCCCTACAGAAAAAAGAATGTCAGGTCTACTGGCTGTAAGGTACAGTAGGCTACCTACCATACTCCTATAGAGTTTGGGGTCCACTGGTTTGCCATCAGGGTCACTATCTATTTTTACATTAGTGGCCATGGGGGTACTTATACTTTTAGAGTTATCCATTGTAAATTTCTTTATCAATTCTTTAGCATACTTAAATTGATGAACGTAGTTTCCATCCTTAGTTTGTTTAATTTGTAAGCCTAGGAAAAAGTTAAGCTCACCAACTAAGCTCATTTCAAATTCATTTTCCATTATTTTGACAAACTCTTTTAGGAAGTTTGTGTTGGTGAATCCAAAAATTATGTCATCTACGTAAATTTGGGCAATGAATATATCTTTTCCTAGGGTTTTAATAAATAGAGTTGAGTCAATTTGGCCTTGTTTGAATTCTTTAGAAGTTAAGTAGGTTGATAAACGTTCATACCAGGCCCTAGGTGCTTGTTTTAACCCATATAAGGCTTTAGTTAGTTTGTAAACGTGGTTAGGTTTGTCTAAATCCTCAAACCCTGGGGGTTGTTCTACATAAACTTCTTCTTTAATGAATCCATTTAAGAAGGCTGACTTTACATCCATTTGATATAACTTAAATCCTTTATGGGATGCAAAGGCTAACAACATTCTAATGGACTCAAGTCTAGATACTGGGGCATATGTTTCATCGTAGTCTAATCCCTCTACTTTGCTGAAACCCTTTGCTACTAAGCGGGCTTTATTTCTGACTATTTCTCCTTGATCATTCAGCTTATTCCTAAAGACCCACTTAGTGTCAATGACGGATTTGCCCTCAGGTTTAGGTACTAATTCCCAGACTTGGTTTCTCTCGAATTGAGCTAGTTCTTCTTGCATCGCTATGATCCAATCAGGATCAGGTAGGGCTTCCTCTATAGTTTTGGGTTCAATTTTTGATATCATAGCTATTTGACTAAGGTTCCTATAGGAGGACCTAGTCCTGACTCCTAGAGTTGGATCACCCACAATTTTATCGGTTGGGTGACTAAGTCTGGGTTTCTTTGTTCTTCTAGAGCTTGGTTCAGCCTCAGGTCCGGCTGGTTGGTTTGGTTCGGTTCACTATTTAGTTCGACTCTTTGGGCTGGCTCATTTGTTGGTTCGATTCTTGGTTCAGTTAATTCATTAATTGGTTCAATAGTTAGTTCATTTAAGGGTTCAATTAATGGTTCAATAATTTGTTCATTATTTTCTTGGTCAGAGTTTGATGAAATTGGGTCTGGATTATTAGATGTTGAATTGATTTCTTCATCAAAAATTAAGTTTGTTGTTTCTTCAATTTTCTTAGTTTGTTTGTTGTAAACTCTATAGGCTCTACTTGTGTTTGAATACCCTAGGAAAATACCTGGGTTTGACTTGGATTGAAATTTTCCTAAATAGTCTTTGGTGTTTAGGATATGGACTTTGCACCCAAAGACCCTTAGGTAATATAGATTTGGTAGTCTATGGTAGTACAATTCATAGGGGGTTTTGTTGTGTCGCTTGTTAATCAAAGCCCTATTTTGGATATAACAAGTCGTACTAGTTGCTTCTGCCCAAAATTGGTTTGCTAAGTTGTATTCGTTGAGCATAGCCCTAGCGGCTTCTTGTAATGTTCTATTCCTTCGCTCAACTATCCCATTTTGTTGGGGGGTTCTAGGACATGAAAATTCATGTAAATACCCATTTACTTTACAGAAATCCTCAAATTTTTGATTTTCAAACTCTCCCCCGTGATCACTCCTAAGTCTTTTAATTTTAGTGTCATTTTGATTTTCAATTAGTTTACAGAATTCAATAAATAGGTTTAGGGTTTCATCTTTGGTTTTTAGGAACCTAACCCAGGTAAACCTAGAGTAATCATCAACTATTACTAAGCAGTATCGGTTCCCGCTTAGTGACTTAGCTCCATGTGAATCAAATAGGTCAAGGTGTAGGAGCTCAAGTGTGGTTTGAGTTAAATCAGACTGGATTAGTTTGTGATTGGATTTGGTTTGTTTACCTTGATTACATGATTCACATATTAGGTTTTCATTATTTTTGATTTTGGGGATGCCTTTGATTAAGCCAAGTTGGGTAATTTTTGAGATAGTTCTCAAATTGGTATGACCTAATCTCCTATGCCAGAGGTTTGATTGTTCTAATTGTGTTAACATACATTTGAGTATAAGGGGAAGATTTATAGTGTATACATTGTTTTTCCTAGTGCCCTTAAGTATGATTTCTGAGTCTTGTTCATTTCTAATCAGGCAGTTGGAATTGTTGAAAGTAACTATATAATCAGAATCACATAACTGACTTATGCTAAGCAAGTTAAAATTAAAGTTTTCAACCAATAGAACTTTCTTAATAATGAAATCATATTTGAGCTCAATATTACCTGACCCAATTACCTTGAGTGTAGCATTATTGCCAAATGCCACTGAGCCTAGGTTTTTAAGTTTGAGCTTGGTGAACTTCAATTTATCTCCAGTCATGTGTCTGGAGCAACCGCTATCCAACATCCATTGGTCCAAATCTTTATGTTCCTACGCATAAAGAATTTTCTTGATTTGGATCCAATTAGAATCAGGAATAGCTTAAATTGAGTTTCACTGCCTAGTCTGTCTCACCCAAATCTAGGGTTTTCAATCACGTTAACCTTATAGGTTTTGTGAGACAGGTTTTGATAATTTTGACAGTTTATTTTGAAAATAATTAAATTTTGAAAACTTAATTAATTTTGAAAAATGATTAAATTTTTGAAAAACTTAATTTTGAAAACAATTAAATTTTTGAAAAGATATTTAAATCTACAATTAACTGAAATTTTGTGTTAGATTCGAATTTGACAAAAATTAATTTGAATTTGAATTTCAAAAATTGGCTTCCAGGTCTTGGCGAGGCACTAGGCCTTCTTTGGTCGTAGCCTTATGGGATCATCCACCCTTTCCTTGACAAAGCCTTTTAATGAAATTTCATTTTCAAAATTATTTTTTGAAAAATTTCTGGTCTAACTAGTTTGGGTCTTGGATCGGTAGCTTCGGCTAGTTCCGCCAAATTGGCTTCCCTAACGTACTATCATCTCACCTCCACCCAATACTATATTGTCAAGTTTCAGTTAAGTGTGTTCAGTCCTTATACTAACCATTTCTAATTTTAAGCATGATAAATTGCAGAATTTTAAATAAACAATCAATCAAACAATTTGCAATCAAAAATTAAATTTTAATGAACAATAAATATTGTTTTCAGTTTGGCTCCCCCTGGACTAAAGCCACGGTGATGGTTAGGCAAGATGTGAATCTTGTCCTTGGGGATCCAATACTGATTTGATCCAGTTGGTTGGTTCAGGCACAGTCTAGGTACCCATGCCTGAATTTTTTCTCTGGACTGATTCAGTACAGCCAAATACGATCTTTGTCGGGATTTGGTTCGGTAGCCAAGTCCGAATCGATTTAGAACGGACTTCTGTTTCCCAAGAATCATGTCAAGATTTTTGGAACCAGAAGTAAATCGTTCTAAGGCTGATCTAAGATCCTTAACCTGAGTTTTTATGGAGGATTTTTCCTTTTCAAGTTTTTCAACTTGAGTAGGAGTTCCTTCCTGAACCTTCTCGGTTAAGGGTTTAGAGTCAGCTCCCTCTTTCAGGAGTTTTACTTCCTGTCGGAGGGATTCGACTCGGAGTTTGGCTTTTGCCAAATCTCGAGAAAGAAATGAAATTAATTCACTTAATTGACATCTATTAAAACCAGTTACCTTAATTTCGCCGTCTTCTGTAAAAGTTAGCTCGCCGTCGTCCTGTTCTGATTCTGACTCAGTCTCGACTTTTTCTGAGGCGGTCAGGGCTAGTAGGTTTGATTGGGGTGCTTCCTCTTCTTCTTCTGAGGAAGATTCGTCCCAGGTTGCTTGGAGTGTCTTTTTCCTTCTTGTCTTCTTGGACTCCTTCAGATTTGGACATTCTGTCTTGTAGTGGCCCTTCTTCTTGCACTCGTAGCAGGTTACGTTGGGCTTGTGTTTGTCATTTGCTGGTTCAGCTGGTTCGTCCTTTCTTTGGCTTGTCCTCCGTGTGTTGGCTTGATTTTTCAATTTTTTGTAGTAGCTTCGGGCCAATCGGACCAGCTCAGATTGATCTACTTCTTCATCTTCTACGTCTGAATCAGAGTTGAGCTCGGGTTCAGGTTGAGGTTTCTTTTTTGTCGCTTTTCTAGTTTTTCCTGCAAAAAAGGCAATACTCTTCTCGGCCATATTGCAGTTAGTCTGCTCATGAAGTTCTAACTCAGAAATAATTCATCTAATTTAATTTTGGAGAGATCCCTTGAAACCTTGTATGCATCTACCATAGATGCCCACAAGGTATTTCTAGGGAAAGCGTTTAGGGCATACCTTATTAGGTCACGGTTTTCGACCTTGTGACCTATCGTGTGAAGACCGTTCATCAATTCTTGGATGCGTGCGTGGAGTTGGGCTGCTGTTTCGTTGTCGACTATCTTGATAGTGTACAATTTGTTTCAGGAGCAGATCCCTCTTGCTGATCCTGGTGTCTGACGTTCCTTCGTGTAGCTCAATCAATTTTGCCCACAACTCCTTGGCACTGTTGAAGGGGCTTACTCGGTTGAGCTCTTCCTTTGTTAGCCCGCATTGTAGGGTTTGTGTTGCTTTTGCATCGGCTTCTATTTTGCGCTTTAGGGTGTTGTCCCACTCCGAGTAGCTTTGAGGTAGTCCTTCGGCGTTTTTGGGGATCTCCAGAACGGACTGGATGATGATCCACATATCCACCTGAGTTTTCAGGTGGACCTCCATTCGACTTTTCCAGTAAGAAAAGTCTTCTCCACTGAAAAGTGGAGGTTCTGGCGGTGCTGATCCCTCTTGCATAGCCATTTAAGCTGAAAAAGAAAACTACTAGAAAATATCCCAAGACTTGGTCTTGGATTAGTAGTGCGGGATAAGGGAAATAAAATATCGAGGGGTGTTGCACCAACCTCGATTAACGAAAAAAATTCGAACGAAAAAATATTTAAAAATTCGAATAAAAAAATAATAAAGNGTGCGTTTGATCCGGTTGTAGCTCGGTCGCCGTCTGATCCCCTTATCCTCGGGATCCGCTTTGACCGGGGCGCCCGCAGCGCTCGGGGCGCCCGGATTGACCGGGTCAAACTCTATCCTTTGGCTTCGCTTGGCTTCGAGGGGTTCGGGTTTGATGTATGCGCATGGGGCGCCCGCAGCACAGGGGGCGCCCGCGAGCAGCGGGGGCGCCCGGAAGCACGGGGGCGCCCGCAGCTTGTACTGTCGAAGCGCACTTTTTGATTGTGTGTTTGGTGTTCACCTTGGGGGCGCCCGGGACACTCCGGGCGCCCTGGTCAGCAGTTGCCTCACTCCTTTGAGGCACTCTGAGCTGCAGACTCACGTTCCTTCGGTCCTGCATCCAGGGTTAGTCCAAAACACTATAACATAATAAATTATTAGATTTATACAGCCTTAGCTGTCTTGGTTCTGACTTTGGTCTCCAAAATGGAGTCCTAGGTCGAACCGACGCCTACTGTTCCCTCGACGGGGAACGCGTCCTCACCTACTCCTCTCGAGAGAATTTACCTGATGCCAACCGCTCCTTTGGTTGGACTTTTGCCTGACGGTCCTTTGTCAGGGCTTGGATGCCGAGTTGTCCTTCGCCCGGTGCCTAGCATTCCTTCGCTAGGGCTTTAGTCCCAGGCTGTCCTTCGCCTGGAGCCTAGCAGTCCTTCGCTAGGTCTTGGATGCTGGCAGTCCTTCGCCAATTGCCTAGCAGTCCTTTGCTAGGGCTTCGGTCCCAGACTGTCCTTCGCCTGGAGCCTAGCAGTCCTTCGCTAGGACTTTCTTTCCTGGCATTCCTTTGCCAGTGCCTAGCAGTCCTTCGCTAGGGCTTTTCCTGCACACTTGATTAACTTGTTAGAAAACAAGAAAGACTTAACTTTTGACCTATGTTGCCATTATCAAAACACAGGTTTGACTTAGGTGCATTCTGCACCAACAATCTCCCCCTTTTTGATTTATGGCAACCCTAGTTCAAAAAGTTAAGTTTAAGCAACATATGAAAAAGTTTTATTCCCTCCCCCTAGAAGGAATCTCCCCCTAGATTTTTCAAAAATTCGTGGGGTTTTTTAAAGACTTTACTTGTACTTTGAAAACTTAAGTTGTAGGTACTTATAAGTAACTTAAAAGTACATAGTAGAGTTTTTAAAGCATAATTTGAGTACTTAAAAAAATTTTTAAAGTCTTAAGTTTTAAAGTACTCAAAATGTTAGCTTAGTAGTTTTTGGAACACTTTAGTACTTAACAAAAAACTTTAGCTTTAGAGTAATAGCTTAAGTAGAATCCTTTTGAAAGGCTAGAGTTTTTTGTAAAATTTGAAAGCTTGAAAAAAAATTTTGAAGCTCGAGTACTTTGCAAAATTTTGAAAGCTTATGTATTTTTCAAAAAAAATTTGAATAAGTAAAACTTTTTGAAAGCAACCTTTTTGAATAAAGGATAGAGTATAGAAAAAAATTTGAAAATTTTACTTTACTCTCACCTTTCCTGTCTCTCCCCCTTTGCTATATATCAAAACAAATAAGAATAGCATGGATAAAGGAATTAAATGAGAGTTTGTTGTACTGAACCAGTTTGATTTTCACTAAATCAATCAATTTTTGTCTATAGGGACCTGTCTAACCCAATTAGCTACTTACTAACTGTTATATACAGTAGTTTTTGCTAGGGTTAGTCAAGTTAAGTGTTTCTGTTCAAGTTAGATTTTCTAATCTTGACACTTAACTTGATTGATGTATAAGTTGTATTTAGTGCCCCAATTTCTGCAGATGCACTGACTTAAAGCATCTTGAATTGAGGCAAAGACCTAAGCATCTCAACCCTTTCTAGGTTATCAATCAAAAGTATCCTTAGGTGCTTGTGAGATGCTGGCTTCTAAGTCTATAGGTGCATGCAGTTCTAGGGTTAAAGCCTAGGCTAAGTCCATTTTCGAAAAAGCCCTAGTTTTGAAGGGGGTAGTTTTAAAATTAATATAAAACTAAGTCGAAAAGATTTTAAAATTGATTTTTGAAATAAAGCTAAGTTGAAAATAAAACAGTTTTTCAAAAATAGAAAATTTTAGAAAACTTATTTTTGAAATCAAGTAGAGTAAAAACAATTGAGTTTAACTATTCTACTGAACACAATCCTAACTGCCTTCTTAGTGAACTGAACTCAGATTCAGGTAAGGGTTTTGTGAATATATCAGCTAGGTTGGATTTAGAGTTAATATGCTTAAGTGCTATTTCACCCCTGGCTACATGATCTCTTACAAAATGATGTTTGGCTTCTATATGTTTGGTTCTGGAGTGTTGAATTGGGTTCTTAGTTAAATTAATTGAACTTATATTGTCAATGAATACTTGAGTTTGGGTGTAGTTGAGCTGAAAGTCCTTGAGTGTGTGCATCATCCATAAAAGTTGAGCCACACATTCTCCTAATGCCACATACTCAGCTTCAGTTGTGGATAGAGCTACACAGTGTTGTTTTCTGCTGCACCAACTAACTAGACTCTGACCTAACAGTTGGCAGCTTCCACTTGTGCTCTTTCTATCTAACTTACAGCCTGCATAGTCAGAATCTGTGTATCCTGTTAAATCAAAAGTTGAAGTTCTAGGATACCAAATCCCTACATTTAGGGTGCCCTTTACATACCTTAAAATTCTTTTTAGGGCTGCTAAGTGCGTTTCCTTAGCACAAGTTTGGTATCTAGCACACATCCCTACAGCAAAAAGAATATCAGGTCTGCTGGCTGTAAGGTACAGTAGGCTACCTATCATACTCCTATAGAGTTTAGGATCCACTGGTTTACCATCAGGGTCACTATCTATTTTTACATTAGTGGCCATGGGGGTACTTATGCTTTTAGAGTTATCCATTTTAAATTTCTTTATTAATTCTTTAGCATATTTGAATAGATGAACATAGTTATCATCCCTAGTTTGTTTGATTTGTAGTCCTAGGAAAAATGTGAGCTCACCAACTAAGCTCATTTCAAATTCATCTTCCATTATCTTAACAAATTCTTTTAGAAAGTTAGTGTTGGTGGATCCAAAGATTATGTCATCTACGTAAATTTGGGCAATAAATATATCTTTTCCTAGGGTTTTAATGAATAGGGTTGAGTCAATTTGGCCTTGTTTAAATTCTTTAGTAGTTAAGTAAGTTGATAGTCTTTCATACCAAGCCCTAGGTGCTTGTTTTAATCCATATAGGGCTTTAGTTAGTTTATAGACTTGGTTAGGTTTGTCTAAGTCCTCAAACCCGGGGGGTTGCCCTACATAAACTTCTTCTTTAATAAATCCATTTAAAAAGGCTGACTTTACATCCATCTGATATAACTTGAATCCTTTATGGGATGCAAAGGCCAATAACATTCTAATGGACTCAAGTCTAGCTACTGGGGCATATGTTTCATCATAGTCTAGTCCCTCTACTTGGCTGAATCGCTTAGCTACTAAGCGGGCTTTATTTCTGACTATTTCTCCTTGATCATTTAGTTTGTTCCTAAAGACCCATTTAGTATCTATAATGGATTTACCTTCAGGTTTAGGCACTAGTTCCCAGACTTGATTCCTCTCAAATTGGGCTAATTCTTCTTGCATAGCTATGATCCAATCAGGGTCAGGTAGGGCTTCATCTATAGTTTTGGGTTCTATTTTTGATATCATAGCTATTTGACTGAGGTTTCTATAGGAGGACCTAGTCCTGACTCCTAGAGTTGGATCACCCACAATTTGATCGGTTGGGTGACTAATTCTGGGTTTCTTTGTTCTTCTAGAGCTTGGTTCAGCCTCGGGTCCGGCTGGTTGGTTTGGTTCACTATTCGGTTCGACTCTTTGGACTGGTTCATTTGGTGATTCGATTCTTGGTTCATTAATTGGTTCAATGGTTAACTCGTTTAAGGGTTCAATTAAGGGTTCAATTAAGGGTTCATTATTTTCTTGGTCAGAGTGTGATGAAGTTAAATCTGGATTATTAGATGTTGAATTGATTTCTTCATCAAAAATTAAGTTTGTAGTTTCTTCAATTTTCTTACTTTGTTTGTTATAAACTCTATAGGCTCTACTTGTGGTTGAGTATCCTAGGAAGATACCAGGGTTTGACTTAGATTGAAATTTTCCTAAATAGTCTTTGGTGTTTAGGATATGGACTTTACATCCAAAGACCCTTAGGTAATGTAAATTTGGTAGTCTATGGTAGTACAATTCATAGGGGGTTTTGTTGTGTCGCTTATTAATTAAAACCCTATTTTGGATATAACAGGCTGTACTAATTGCTTCTGCCCAAAATTGGTTTTCTAGATTAAATTCGTTGAGCATAGCCCTAGTGGCTTCTTGTAAGGTTCTATTCCTTCGCTCAACTATCCCATTTTGTTAGGGGGTTCTAGGACATGAAAATTCATGTAAATACCCATTTATTTTACAGAATTCTTCGAATCGTTGATTCTCAAATTCTCCCCCGTGATCACTCCTAAGTCTTTTTATTTTAGTGTCATTTTGATTTTCAATTAGTTTACAGAATTCAATAAATAGGTTTAGGGTTTCATCTTTAGTTTTTAGGAACCTAACCCAGGTAAACCTAGAGTAATCATCAACTATTACTAAGCAGTATCGGTTCCCGCTTAGTGACTTGGCTCCATGTGAATCAAGTAGGTCAAGGTGCAGGAGCTCAAGTGTAGTTTGAGTTAAGTTAGATTGAATAAGTTTGTGATTGGATTTGGTTTGTTTGCCTTGATTACATGATTCACATATTAGGTTTTCATTATTTTTGATTTTGGGGATACCTTTGATTAAGCCAAGTTGGGTAATTTTTGAGATAGTTCTCAAATTGGTATGTCCTAATCTCCTATGCCAGAGGTTTGTTTGTTCTAATTGTGTTAACATACATTTAGGTATAATGGGAAGATTTATAGTGTATACATTGTTTTTCCTAGTGCCCTTAAGTATGATTTCTGAGTCTTGTTCATTTCTAATTAGGCAGTTGGAACTGTTGAAAGTAACTCTATAACCAGTATCACATAACTGACTTATGCTAAGCAAGTTAAAATTAAAGTTTTCAACCAATAGAACTTTCTTAATAATGAAATCAGATTTAAGCTCAATATTACCTGACCCAATTACCTTGAGTGTAGCATTATTGCCAAATGCCACTGAGCCTAGGTTTTTGAGTTTGAGCTTGGTGAACTTCAATTTATCTCCAGTCATGTGTCTGGAGCAACCGCTATCCAACATCCATTGGTCCAAATCTTTATGTTCATACGCATAAAGAGTTTTCTTGATTTGGATCCAATTAGAATCAGGAATAGCATAAATTGAGTTTCACTGCCTAGTCTGTCTCACCCAATCTAGGGTTTTCAATCACGTTAACCTTATAGGTTTTGTGAGACAGTTTTTGATTAGAAGTTATTTTGAAAAAGTTTGATTAATTTTGAAAACAATTAAATTTATGTTTAAATCTATAAATAACTGAAATTTTATGTTAGATTCGAATTTAACAAAAATTAATTTGAATTTGAAATTCAAAAATTGGCTTCCAGGTCTTGGCGAGGCACTATGCCTTCTTTGGCCGAAGCCTTATGGGATCATCCACCCTTTCCTTGACAAAGCCTTTTAATGAAATTTCATTTTCAAAATCAATTTCTGAAAAATTTCTGGTCTAACTAGTTTGGGTTTTGGATCGGTAGCTTCGGCCAGTTCCGCCAGTCTAAAGAGACCAAGTGAACTTGATCTTATTAGAATTGGTTTCCCCAACGTACTATCATCTCACCTCTACCCAATACTATGTTGTCAAATTTCAGCTAAGTTTGTTCAGTCCTTAACTAACCTAAGTCTAAGCATGGTATATTGCAGAAATTAAATAAACAATCAATTTAAATCAATAATGACAAGTTTATCTAATAATAAAAATGGTTTTCAGTTTGGCTCCCCCTGGACTAAAGCCACGGTGATGGTTAGGTAAGATGTGAATCTTGTCCTTGGGGATCCAATACTGATTTGATCCAGTAGGTTGGTTCAGGCATAGTTTAGGTACCCATGCCTGAATTTTTCCTCTGGACTGATTCAGTACAGACAAATATGATCTTTGTCAGGATTTGGTTCGGTAGCCAAGTCCAAATCGATTTAGAACTGATTTCTGTTTTCCAAGGATCATGTCAAGACCCTTGGAACCAGATGTAAATCGTTCTAAAACTGTTCTAAATTCCTTAACCTGAGTTTTCAGGGAGGAGTTCTCCTTTTCAAGTTTTTCAACTTGAATAAAAGTTCCTTCCTAAACCTTCTCGGTTAAGGGTTTAGAGTCAGCTCCCTCTTTTAGGAATTTTACTTCCTGTCGGAGGGATTCGACCTGGAGTTTGGCTTTTGCCAAATCACGAGAAAGAAAAGAAATCAATTCAGTTAACTGTAATCTATTAAAGCCAGTTACCTTAATTTCTCCGTCCTCTGTGAAGGTCAGCTCGCCGTCCTCTTGTTCTGATTCTGACTCTGTCTCGACTTTATCTGAGGCGGTTAGAGCTAGGAGGTTGGACTGGGGTGCCTCTTCTTCTTCTTCTGAGGAAGACTCGTCCCAGGTTGCTTGGAGCGCCTTCTTTCTTCTCGGCTTTTTAGTCTCCTTTAGGTTAGGGCACTCTGACTTGTAGTTGCCCTTTTTCTTGCACTCGTAGCAGGTCACATTGGGCTTGTTTGCTGGTTCAGTTGGTTCGTCCTTTCTTCGGCCGGTTTTTCGTTTGTTGGTTCGGTTCTTCAGCTCCTTGTAGTAGCTTCGAGCGAGCCGGACCAGCTTAGTTTGATCTTTATCTTCTTCTTCTGAATCTGAGTCTGAGATAGATTCGGTTTCAGGTTCAGGTTTCTTCTTTGTTGTTCTTCCAGTCTTGCCTGCAAGAAAAGCAATACCTTTCTCAACCATATTGGTGTTAGTTTGTTCGTTCAGTTCTAGTTCAGAAAATAATTCGTCTAATTTTATTTTAGAAAGATCCCTAGAGACCTTGTATGCATCTACCATAGATGCCCACAAGGTGTTTCTAGGGAAGGCGTTTAGAGCATACCTTATTAGGTCACGGTTTTCGACCTTGTGACCTATTGTGTGAAGACCGTTCATTACCTCTTGGATCCGTGCGTGGAGTTGGGCTGCTGATTCGTTGTCCGCCATCTTGATAGTGTATAATTTGTTTAGTAGCAGATCCCGCTTGCTGATCCGAGTATCTGAAGTCCCCTCGTGTAGCTCGATCAGTTTTGTCCATAGCTCCTTTGCACTATTAAAGGGGCCCACGCGGTTCAGCTCTTCTTTTGTCAGCCCGCATTGTAGGGTTTGCGTTGCTTTTGCGTCGGCTTCTATCTTGCGCTTTAGAGTGTTGTCCCACTCCGAGTAGCTTTGTAGAAGTCCTTCTGCATTTCGGGGGATCTCCAGACCGGACTGGATAATGATCCACATGTCCACCTGAGTTTTCAGGTGGACCTCCATGCGACTTTTCCAGTAGGAAAAGTCTTCTCCACTGAAGAGTGGAGGTCTAGCGGTGCTGAATCCCTCTTGCATAGACATTTGTTCTGAAAAAGAAAAGCTAAAAGAGATTTGCCAAGACTTGGTCTTGGATTAGCAGTGCTGGATAAATTAAAGATAAGGGGTGTTGCACCAAGCTTGCCAAAGAAAACGAATGAAATTTTTTCTTCGAAAAATTCGTAAGATAAAGAAAATAAAATGATAAAATTAAAAAGAAATCCGAAAAGAAATTTTCAAACTGGTGGTTGCACCAAGTTTGAATTCCCCGCTCTGATACCACTTGTTGGATCGAGAAGCCCGATAGAGGGGGGGTGAATATCGGAAAACATTCGGATTTACGTATGAGTAAGTGCACAGCGGAAAATGAAAAGAAAACACAGCACAAAGATACAGTCGATTTACTTGGTTCGGAGCCTGTGTCGACTCCTACTCCAAGGCCCATGGTCGTTGACCGTTTACTTTGGGCAATTCTATATCAGGCGCAAAAATCGTTTACAAAAGATTACAGGATTAGAATGAAGTACAGTAAACGTTAAACTAGCTCTTTTACCGACGTCCGAAGTAGATCGATTATGTCGGGGCAGCAGGACGTCGTCGGCTTGATTTGGAGAGTTTCCGGGACAAGGCGCGAGAGCAGAAGAGCTTTGAGACGTTGAAAGAATTGATGTCTTGAAGCCTTGGTCGAAGGTCCCTTATATAGGGCCTGGGGGCGCCCGGGATGTCGGGGGAGCCCCCCACGTGGCGCTTGATCCGGTTGTAGCTCGGTCGCCGTCTGATCCCCTTATCCTCGGGATCCACTTTGACCGGGGCGCACGCAGCGCTCGGGGCGCCCGGATTGACCGGGTCAAACTCTATCCTTTGGCTTCGCTTGGCTTCGAGGGGTTCGGGTTCGATGTATGCGCATGGGGGCGCCCGCGAGCAGCGGGGGCGCCTGGAAGCACGGGGGCGCCCGCAGCTTGTACTGTCGAAGCGCACTTTTTGATTGTGTGTTTGGTGTTCACCTTGGGGGCGCCCGGGACACTCCGGGTGCCCTGGTCAGCAGTTGCCTCACTCCTTTGAGGCACTCTGAGCTGCAGACTCACGTTCCTTCAGTCCTGCATCCAGGGTTAGTCCAAAACACTATAACATAATAAATTATTAGATTTATACAGCCTTAGCTGTCTTGATTCTGACTTTGGTCTCCAAAATGGAGTCCTAGGTCGAACCGACGCCTACTGTTCCCTCGATGGGGAACGCATCCTCACCTACTCCTCTCGGGAGAATTTACCTGATGCCAACCGCTCCTTTGGTTGGACTTTTGCCTAACGGTCCTTTGTCAGGGCTTGGATGCCGAGCTGTCCTTCGCCCGGTGCCTAGCATTCCTTCTCTAGGGCTTTAGTCCCAGGTTGTCCTTCGCCTGGAGCCTAGTAGTCCTTCGCTAGGTCTTGGATGCTGGCAGTCCTTCGCCAGTTGCCTAGCAGTCCTTTGCTAGGGCTTCAGTCCCAGACTGTCCTTCGCCTGGAGCCTAGCAGTCCTTCGCTAGGACTTTCTTTCCTGGCATTCCTTTGCCAGTGCCTAGCAGTCCTTCGCTAGGGCTTTTCCTGCACACTTGATTAACTTGTTAGAAAACAAGAAAGACTTAACTTTTGACCTATGTTGCCATTATCAAAACACAGGTTTGACTTAGGTGCATTCTGCACCAACATTCTTGCCCAGCCCTTTGTCAGGACTTTTTGCCTAGTGTACCTAGGACTTTTCCTGCACACTTAGTAAGCTTGTTAGATCACAATAACACCTTAACTTCTGAACCCTTTGCCATTATCAAAATCCAGGTTTGACTTAGGTGCTTCCTACACCAACAGTTTTGTCTTGTGTTTGTTTGTCTTGCAGGAACCTAGAGTTGGAGGAAAGAAAGGAGAGCAAACACAAGAAATCAATAGCCTGGGAAAGGGTTTCCTAGGCGCCTGAATAGCTCCCTGGTGCCTGAATAGCTTTTAGGCGCCTAACTGGCTCCTAGGCACCTGGGATGCAAACCTTATCTCTGCGTCGAGTATGCCAATTCGGATCAAGTTTTGATCGCAACGAGGGTGCTTGAAAGGTTATTCAGGTGCCTAAATAACTACTATATAATGGGGTCGAGTGTGGTAGTTCAGATCAGCAATTCATATATCCTCTTACTCATTCTGTGCAAAGGAAAAGTGATGAGATGAAGCTTTGCTTCCAAGGAGGCTCTAAGAGGAAGTGTATGTAGCGACCCGCCTTCTCCTACCTTTAGACGGACCGTTACTTTCTCTACTACTTGGCAAATCCTGCTATCTCTGGACAGGGGAGAACACGCCCAGGGCGTGTTGACTGACACGCCCGTGCGGGTCACCCGAGATTCGCCAGTGGACGGCACGCCCAGGGCGTGCTGAAGAGCACTCCCGTGCCTATAATTCCTCCTAAGAGCGCGCCCGTGCCTCGAGGGAGCACGGCCGTGCGCCCGTGCTGGATGGCACGGCCAGCCTGTGTCGTCCTCCAATGCGCGACTAAAAATGCAGAACTAAAATGCGGAACTTTATGCAACCCATCTAAGAATGACATCCTAACTTTAATGGTCATGCATGATGCGATGGCACACTTCCTTTCTCTAAAAATTCGTGGAGAAAATAAATGCAACTTTACAAGTATTGCTAACCATTTAAAGTCATCACGCAAGGTTCTATAATATTACTAAGCATTATGGAACATGAATGCAAAATATCTATAACTCAAATACTTAGATAAATTCTATATAATCTAACTTAAACTAAGACTCTATAACCAAATGGATTTGGAGTCTTTTATTCCTCTTGTCCAAGGACCTCTCCAAGGTCAGCCACCACACACACGTCACTCAGCGCCGCCTTGTCGCCTTCCTTCAGAATTGCTTGCCTTTACCTTTACCTGCAGTAAGAGAAAATGCATCTATAAGCGAAAAGCTTAGTAAGTACTATCTAGCTCACAAAAACTCGAAATATGCAAACATGCTTCTAGATCAAACTGAACATCATATGAGATACTAATATGCTTGAAAGAAAACTAAGAACATGTATAGCTCAAAACATGCATACTCAAGCAATAATAAATCTCAATTTACTTTTCTTAGCTCAACTGGAAACTTTAGCTATTCTTTACTTTTTGAAAACTCTTTAAATTTTCGAAACTTTGCTAAAGCATATACTTGAAAATAATAATCACTTGGATCCACTGAAGACGTAAGTACCATCTGATGCGCGTTCCCTAAAAGGTTGGGGTAGCGAGCCACCAATCCTAATAGAGCAGACCTTGGTCTACCAGGGCCAAGACCTTGGAATTGGACACCTGGATTTCTTTAACGACGCCCTTGGACGCCGGGTACTGGCCTTAGAAAATAAAATAGCTTTTCTTTCTTTTCTTTCTTATCTGTAAATGCCTTGGCATTTTCTCGAGCACCTTGCGTGCTAAAATCCCTAAGTCTTGACTTTTGGGGATTTCTTAAGGCCTTGGCCTTTTTTTTTTCTTTTCTTTATCTTCTCTTTTCTTTTCTCATAGCTTTTCTTGGACCCTAATCTCATATAGGGCACTCAATAAAATATATATAAGCATATAATGAACTAATATCACATGCAAAAACTCAAACAAAAAGGAAATAGCTCTTTTTAAAAACTTTTAAAGGAAATTCTCGCGGAAAAATCGCCTCTTACTGCAGGTGAGCAGTACTTACTTTGATATCTTGGACTTACAACCAAGATTAACGTCTAGAGCTCGGGAGAAACTTGAGATCTCGGAGAATTCTTCACGTCTACGCTTTCCTCTCGTCGCGGGGATCCCGAATATAGGAATATCCCTTGGAAGAAAGCTTTGGCCGGCCCTCTAGGCTTGGTGTGGCGTGCGCACAAGAGAGGAGAGGGAGAGGGGTCGGCGCAACCTTGGGAGAGGGAGAGGGTTTGAGAGAAAATAAAACTTCTCTCTTTAAGTATCTATTTATACTTATGGGGCGGATCGACCTAACTACAACTTATATATAGGTCTCTCCTTCCTTTTCTGTGCTTGATACCTAGCCCAGCTGGTCGCGCGCTCCCTTGGTCTCGTGGTGGTCGCAGGTTCGAGCCACCCGCTGCACTTAATTGGTTTTTCTATTTTTGGCTTTTTCCTTTTTCTTTTTCTTTTTCCAAAAATACCAAACGGACTCGGAAAATTCCATAAAAATACTCTAAAAATTCCTAAAAATATCTAGAATATTTCTAAACCATTTCTAAATAATTCTAAGGACTTTAAGAACTAAAAATGGAAATTTTGGGGCGTTACAATCCCCCATACCTTATAAAAAGTTCGTCCTCGAACTTAGAATAATTCTGGATATCTCTCTCTCATGCTGTCCTCACGTTCCCAAGTAGCCTCTTCGTGCTTTTGATTCTGCCAGATGACCTTCACTAGTGACACTTCTTTGTTTCTTAATCTCTTAACTGCTTTGTCCACTATCTGTGTCGGTCTGCTCTCATAACTAAGATCTTCTTGGATCTGTACTGACTGAGGCTGAATCACTTGGCTAGGGTCGTGAATACACTTCTTCAGCATAGAGACATGAAAGGTACTGTGGATAGCTGACATATCCTCTGGTAGGTCCAGCTCATATGCTACTTTCCCAACTCTCTTTATAATCTTGTAGGGTCCTATGTAGCGAGGACTCAGCTTGCCCTTCTTGCCAAATCTCACCACTCCCTTCATGGGAGCGACCTTGAGAAATACTGAATCTCCAACTTGGAATTCAAGTGGCCTACGGCGTGTGTCTGCATAACTTTTCTGTCTACTCTGGGCCGTCTCAATCCTCTGGCGGATCGTCTGGATAGCCTGAGTGGTCTCATCTATAAGCTCAGTCTGGCTGCCTAGTTCTGACTCCATCTCTTTCTTCTCACCGGCTTCTTGCCAACATATGGGTGATCTGCATTTCCTGCCATACAATGCCTCATAAGGTGCCATCCTGATGGTGGCCTGATAGCTATTGTTGTAGGCAAACTCAGCTAAGCACAGAAATTTGCACCAACTGCCTTTAAAGTCCAATGCACAAGCCCTGAGCATGTCTTCTAAAATCTGATTTACCCTCTCTGTTTGTCCATCTGTCTGGGGATGGAAAGCTGTGCTGAACTGAAGTCTGGTGCCTAGGGCGTCCTGAACACACTTCCAAAAATGGGAGGTGAATCGCCCATCTCTGTCAGAAACGATCGACTTCGGAACTCCGTGAAGCCTGATCACTTCTTTCACGTACAGCTGTGCTAATTGCTCTACTGAATGCGATAACTTGATGGCTATGAAGTGGGCAGACTTGGTCAACCTGTCCACTATCACCCAAATGGCATCATGTCCATGGGTGGTTCTTGGAAGACCTGTGATAAAGTCCATGGATATTTCTTCCCACTTCCACTCTGGAATGGGAAGTGGCTGTAGAACTCCTCCTGGTCTCTGGTGCTCTGCTTTGACTCTCTGGCAGGTCAAGCAGGTACTGATATATCTGGCCACGTCTCGCTTGAGTCCAGACCACCAGAATCCTTTCTTTAAATCTTGATACATCTTAGTAGAACCAGGATGCATAGAGTACGGGGTACTGTGGGCTTCTTCTAAAATATTCTTTCTTAGTTCCTCATCATTGGGGACGCAAAGGCGGTCTCCAAAATAGAGTATGCCACTGTCTGATACTCGAAACTCTGAATTTTCTGCCTCTTGGATCCCCTGCTTGATCTTCTGGATCTCTGGGTCTTGATCTTGCTTTTCTTGTATATCTTTAAGCAGGGTTGACTCTAGGGTCAATGCAGAAAATTGCCCAACTATTACTTCGACTCCAAAATCTTTTATTTCTTTCTGAAGTGGTAGAGACAGTGATGAAAGGGACATCAGTGCTGCACCGGATTTTCTGCTCAGTGCATCTGCCACTTTATTAGCTTTACCTGGGTGGTAGAGGATTTCACAGTCATAATCTTTGACCAACTCTAGCCACCTGCGCTGCCTCATATTCAGGTCCTTCTGAGTGAAGAAGTACTTCAAACTCTGATGGTCTGTGAAGATTCTGCACTGCACTCCATACAGGTAGTGTCTCCAAAGCTTCAGTGCAAAAACCACAGCTGCTAGCTCAAGGTCGTGGGTAGGGTAATTCTTCTCATAGTCCTTGAGCTGTCTGGAGGCATATGCTATCACTTTACCGTCTTGCATGAGGACAGCTCCAAGGCCCATCTTGGATGCATCACTGTAGATGTCAAAGGCCTTGTCACTCTCTGGAACAGTCAGGATGGGAGCACTAGTCAATCTCTTCTTCAGCTCTAGAAAACTGTGCTCGCATTTATCTGACCATTCAAACTTCTTGTTCTTTCTGGTCAAGGCTGTGAGTGGAGAGGCTATCCTGGAAAAGTCCTCCACAAATTTTCTGTAATATCCCGCCAGGCCTAAGAAGCTTCTGATTTCACTGGCATTCTTGGGTCTACACCAGTTGCTGACTGCTTCTATCTTGGCTGGATCAACTTGAATGCCTTCTTTGGATACAATGTGACCTAGGAAATTCACCTGATCTAGCCAAAACTCACACTTTGAGAATTTTGCATAAAGCTTCTCCTGCTGAAGGATCTGCAGCACTATCCTCAAGTGTGTAGCATGGTCCTCTGGAGTCTGTGAATATATGAGAATATCATCAATAAATACAATGACGAATTTATCGAGATACTCCCTGAAGATGTGATTCATCAGCTCCATGAAGACTGCTGGAGCATTGGTTACTCCAAAAGGCATTACTACAAATTCGTAGTGGCCGTATCTTGTCCTGAAGGCCGTCCTGGGGATGTCACTTTCTTTAACCTTTAGCTGATGATACCCAGAACGCAGGTCTATCTTCGAGAACACTGTAGCCCCTTTGAGTTGATCAAATAAATCATCTATTCTAGGAAGGGGGTACTTATTCTTGATGGTTACCTTATTCAGAGCTCTGTAGTCTATGCACAGACGCATGGATCCATCCTTCTTCTTGACGAATAGTACAGGAGCTCCCCAGGGTGAATGACTCGGGCGAATGAAGCCCTTGTCTAGTAGCTCCTGGAGTTGCTCTTGCAATTCCTTTAACTCTGCTGGAGACATACGATATGGGGCTTTCGAGACCGGACCGGTACCGGGCACTAGCTCGATCTTGAATTCCACTTCTCGGTTGGGAGGTAGTCCAGGTAATTCTTCTGGGAACACTTCTGGATATTCGCAGACTACCCGTACATCCTCCTGCTTGAGTTCTTCCTTTGCTTCTGAGTCCACTATGTGTGCAAGAAAACCAGCATACCCTTACTCTAGCATCTGGTGGGCTGCCAAGGCTGAGAGAAATTTCTGAGTCTTCCTCCTTGGGGTTCCTTGAAACTCGAATGGTGGTTCTCCTTCTGGGCTGAAAACCACCTTCCTTCTACGGCAGTCCACTGAAGCGCTGTACTTACTGAGGAAATCCATGCCCAGTATGATGTCGAAGTCCTGCATCGCAAGGACTATCAGATCGACATATAGCTCTCGGTCTGAAATCTTGATTGGCACAGCCCGGAGCCTCTGGGTGGATTCCATGATTTCCCCTGAAGGGAGAGTTGTCAGGAATCTAGACTCCCAACTCTCTGTAGGCACCTGTAACTTACTAGCAAATGGTACTGATACGAAAGAATGGGTCGCCCCAGTGTCAAACAGTGTAGTAGCTAAATGCTGAAAAATAACTATTTGACCTGTTACGACCGTGGAGGCGCTGGCAGCTTCTTCCTTCGTGAGGGAAAAGACTCTGGCATTGGTTGGAACTGGTGCTGCTTCCAACCCTCCCTGACTGATCTGAGGTCCCTCCAGCATAGTAGGCATGTAATGTAACTGAGGCTGGCCTCCATACTGAACGGACTGCTGAGGAAGTACCTTGAACTTGTTTGGGCAGTCTCTGGATCTGTGTCCCTCTTGTCCACATGCATAGCATCCAGTTACACCCAAAAGGCATGTCCCTGGATGGTTCCTCCCACACTTAGGACAAGGTGGATACCTAGCTTGCTTATTCTCTGGTTTCCCTTTCTGGCTGCCAGGCCACTGCTTCCTTTTGTGGTTCTTGTTCTTCCAGTTCTGGCTATTTGACTGAGGCTTCTGACCTCCTATTGTCTTGTTCTCAATCAGGACTGGCTTCTGCTGTGCTTGCTGTGCCTTGATGCTATTCAGGTAGTGTTATGAGATTAGAGCACTACTGACCAACTCCTCGCTGGTCTGGGGTCGGTGCATCCCGCTGTTCACGTTGAGTGCTATCTCAGGGTTCAGCATGCGGAGCATCAGTCTGACTCGCTCCTTCTCTGTGCTGACTAGCTCTGGGCAGAGGCGAGCTAGTCTGTTGAACTTTGCGACTGCTTCTCCCACTGGTAGGCTACCCTGTCTGAACTCCATGAAGTCCTCGAAGTGCTTGTTGGTAACCTTCATGTGGAAAAATTCCTCATAGAACTCATGCTCAAAATCTGCCCAGCTCATCTGATTGACTATCTTCTTACTCTTGACTCGCTCCCACCACATACGAGCATCTCCAGTTAGGCAGAAGGAGGCACATTTGACCTTCTCAACCTCTGGCCAGTCAAGAAGCTCCATCGTGCTCTCTAAAGTCTTGAACCAAGCCTGGGCATCCCAGGGCTCAGTCGTGCCTGAGAAGCTTTCGGGTTTCAGCCTCTGCCACTGGACGAGGTATGCTTCTTGTCTTCGGTTCACAGCAGGGGTCTCCTGTGGGACTGGTGGAACTTCAGCTACTACTGGGGTTCCCACTCCTGCTGTGGGTGGTGTAGGGGGCACTGGGTGCTGATTCGCCATCAGTGTGGCGATGGTCTTCTGTTGTTCTGTAATCTGAGCTTGCATTTGAGCAATGACTGCCATCAGGTTTGGCTGTTCTGTGCCAGGCTCACTGTTATCTTGAACTGGAGTTCTGTTATTAGCATTAGGAGCTCGGCCTCTTCTTGCCATCTAATAATGCATAAAGGAACAAGAAATCACTATTACATCTCTAGGTATAAACTTATCTTCTTACTTAGAAATCTGATATCCATTCTAGGGATTAAACATGATTCCGTGATACTAAGGGATTAAACATGCTTCCTTGTTCTATGCACATGGGAGTAAGTACTTAAGCATTTCTCTATACTGCAATTAAATAAAGGAGCAATAGAAAAAAAACTGAAACTTAAAGCTTTCTTACTTGAAGACGGCAAGGTTGATGCTGATGTGTGTGTGATGCTGGAGAATGGGAACGGCTCTGATACCACCTGTAGCGACCCGCCTTCTCCTACCTTTAGACGGACCGTTACTTTCTCTACTACTTGGCAAATCCTGCTATCTCTGGACAAGGGAGAACACGCCCAGGGCGTGTTGACTGACACGCCCGTGCGGGTCACCCGAGATTCGCCAGTGGACGGCACGCCCAGGGCGTGCTGAAGAGCACGCCCGTGCCTATAATTCCTCCTAAGAGCGCGCCCGTGCCTCGAGGGAGCACGGCCGTGCGCCCGTGCTGGATGGCACGGCCAGCCTGTGTCGTCCTCCAATGCGCGACTAAAAATGCAGAACTAAAATGCGGAACTTTATGCAACCCATCTAAGAATGACATCCTAACTTTAATGGTCATGCATGATGCGATGGCACACTTCCTTTCTCTAAAAATTCGTGGAGAAAATAAATGCAACCTTACAAGTATTGCTAACCATTTAAAGTCATCACGCAAGGTTCTATAATATTACTAAGCATTATGGAACATGAATGCAAAATATCTATAACTCAAATACTTAGATAAATTCTATATAATCTAACTTAAACTAAGACTCTATAACCAAATGGATTTGGAGTCTTTTATTCCTCTTGTCCCAAGGACCTCTCCAAGGTCAGCCACCACACACACGTCACTCAGCGCCGCCTTGTCGCCTTCCTTCAGAATTGCTTGCCTTTACCTTTACCTGCAGTAAGAGGAAATGCATCTATAAGCGAAAAGCTTAGTAAGTACTATCTAGCTCACAAAAACTCGAAATATGCAAACATGCTTCTAGATCAAACTGAACATCATATGAGATACTAATATGCTTGAAAGAAAACTAAGAACATGTATAGCTCAAAACATGCATACTCAAGCAATAATAAATCTCAATTTACTTTTCTTAGCTCAACTGGAAACTTTAGCTATTCTTTACTTTTTGAAAACTCTTTAAATTTTCGAAACTTTGCTAAAGCATATACTTGAAAATAATAATCACTTGGATCCACTGAAGACGTAAGTACCATCTGATGCGCGTTCCCTAAAAGGTTGGGGTAGCGAGCCACCAATCCTAATAGAGCAGACCTTGGTCTACCAGGGCCAAGACCTTGGAATTGGACACCTGGATTTCTTTAACGACGCCCTTGGACGCCGGGTACTGGCCTTAAAATAAAATAGCTTTTCTTTCTTTTCTTTCTTATCTGTAAATGCTTGGCATTTTCTGAGCACCTTGCGTGCTAAATCCCTAAGTCTTGACTTTTGGGATTTCTTAAGGCCTTGGCCTTTTTTTTCTTTCTTTATCTTCTTTTCTTTTCTCATAGCTTTCTTGGACCTAACTCAATAGGGATAATAAATATATAAGCATATAATGAACTAATATCACATGCAAAACTCAAACAAAAGGAAATAGCTCTTTTAAAAACTTTAAAGGAAATTCTGCGGAAAAACCGCCTCTTACTGCAGGTGAGCAGTACTTACTTGATATCTTGGACTTACAACCAAGATAAGTCTAGAGCTCGGAGAAACTTGAGATCTCGGAGAATTCTTCACGTCTACGCGTTCCTCTCGTCGCGGGGATCCCGAATATAGGAATATCCCTTGGAAGAAAGCTTTGGCCGGCCCTCTAGGCTTGGTGTGGCGTGCGCACAAGAGAGGAGAGGGAGAGGGGTCGGCGCAACCTTGGGAGAGGGAGAGGGTTTGAGAGAAAATAAAACTTCTCTCTTTAAGTATCTATTTATACTTATGGGGCGGATCGACCTAACTACAACTTATATATAGGTCTCTCCTTCCTTTTTGTGCTTGATACCTAGCCCAGCTGGTCGCGCGCTCCCTTGGTCTCGTGGTGGTCGCAGGTTCGAGCCACCCGCTGCACTTAATTGGTTTTTCCATTTTTGGCTTTTTCCTTTTTCTTTTTCTTTTTCCAAAAATACCAAACGGACTCGGAAAATTCCATAAAAATACTCTAAAAATTCCTAAAAATATCTAGAATATTTCTAAACCATTTCTAAATAATTCTAAGGACTTTAAGAACTAAAAATGGAAATTTTGGGGCGTTACAGTGTACGACTCGATGGAGTTTCAGATTGGTCGAGATTATCATCCTCTGTTTGGTTTGCATTTAGTTTGTAATTCTTTATAATTATTTTAATTCTACTTTCAATTGTAAGACGGGTTTTTCCGCCTCCGAAAATTTTGTAAATGAGACCACTAGTGGACGGGCGCTATCCATAATTAAGCCTTGGATGTATTGACCCTGGGGGGTTGGGAACTAAGTAAATCCCGCATATTCGTGATTGTGTTTGCTTTTACTTTTATTATTCCGCTGCTACTATCAACCCTAATATTATGCGAATAATCAACGAAGATCCGATGATAAATTTTATGAGTCGATATTCAGCCCCCTCTATCGACGCCACCGATACTATAATTGGTATCAGAGCAGGTGACTCTGATCGGACTGACCGCCGATAGAGCAAGAAGGCCAGAAATTGAGGGGGAGTCAAGAGTGAAAGAGGTATTTTTATTTTGTAATGTCTAATTTCAAGTTTCATATAATTTGTTTCAAGTACAGTGAGAGTGGACACTATAAAAACCAGTGTCGCACTTATAAGATTCGTACACCATCGGTGGCAATGGAGGTGCTGGCGCCAAGAGCTCGAAGGGATAAAAGCCACATCAAATGCTTGAAGTGTCAAAACCATGGACACTACAAGAACCAGTGTCGAGACTGGAGGATAAGTGGGCTCACAATGCCAGGAAATGGTGCAAAGGTAAAAGAGGTATGGAAATTTAATTTATGCCAAAATGCTATTCAAATTCTTACAAAGCTACATAATTTTTCTGGTGATTTAGATAATAATGTTGATTTTTCTGTCAAATTAGATTATTTGCATGAGAAATTAGAAATATTACATGATAGTTTAAATACTAATGATCTAAATAATATCAAAGTTTTGAAAATTAATTTTGTAAATTTTCCAATTAATGTTACAATATCAAGAATTAAATCTGAGATTTTATTACATAAGTCATTAGATAAACCTAAAACTCTGTTTTAATAATTTTAATAATTCTGAAGATAATAATCAAACTTTAATTAATAACTCTGAAGATAATAATCAAACCTTAATTAATAGCTTTGAAGATAATTATAAATCCATAATTAATTATTCTACATATTTTGAAAATAATGATACAACCTTAATTAGTAATCCTGAAAATTATTCTACTTATTTTGAAGATAATGATACAACCATTATTAATTCTAAATATAACTCTGAAGATGAAGAAAAATATGATTATGAAGATGAATTTATTAAAATTAAAGCTATAATTAAAAAGGCTTACAAGAATTCAAATAAAATAGAAGTATTAAATAAAATTGAAAACATAAAAATGAAAGAAATATTAGATGAATTAGAATTCTTTGAATTAATGAAAATGATGCAATTGGATCCAAAATTATTATTCAAATCTTAAATCTTAATTAATCCAAATCTTAAATCTTAATTAAATCTTAAATTTAAATTAATTACCATCAATTAAATCTTAATTCAAATCTTAATTAGTCCAAATCTTAATTCAAAACTGAAATCCATGAACTAAATTTAAATTAACACCGTCAATTATGAAACTAAATAAAATTCTACCCAACTAGAATAATCAACTTAATAATAATAAATATATCAAAGTGGGTTGACATATTCGCGGGTTCACACGTTCTGTATCAAATCGAGAATTTGATACTTTATTAGAAATCAAATTATATTGCTTCAACATGATTGGCGCATGCATAACTGCCATGCTCATGCATCTGTTTATGTTTTTCTTCCATATATCTGTCATGTCATTCATGCTAGTTTATTTCTTGCTTAATCTAGAATGACAAGATAGGAATAAGATTGGTTGACACTTGCCTAACATAGTACTAGGGTGGGGCAAGATGATAGTATGTTAGGGAAGCTTGGTCTGGGAAGTCAGGAAGGGTAAGGAGTACCCGACTTGGTCGACCTAGCTAAGTGGAACTAGCCGAAGCTACCTCGCCACATCCTAGACTAGTTAGACCAGAGTTTTTGAATAGTATATTGAAAGTATCATTTCTTTAAAAGGCTTTGTCTAAGAAACGGGTTGTTGATCCAATAAGGCTAAGGCCTAAGAAGACCCCTGTGCCTCACCAAGACCTAGAAGCTAATTACTGAAATTTTCTTTTAAGTTTATACTTGTTAAACTTGAATCTCACTCATGGTCAAACAATCTATAAAATTAAATTGAGAAAAATTATTCAAGCATCTTACAACACCCATAAGGCATCCATGCTTGTCTGTACTACGACACCTAGAATGGGTGAGCTGATAAGGACTAATCAATTGATAAATGTTTTCAAAAATCTTTAGAATATTTTCTTAAAAAATCTATTTTAAAAAAATGACTAAACATAATAATGTTTTATTGAATTTCATGCATGATTGTGTGTGCTTATAAATAGATTTCAAAAAATTATATATCTTTTTGAGAATTGTTTGACCTGCACTTAGACACATACCTTCTAGGTCAATACTAAAGTCCCTTAAGACACTTACATAGAGGTCCTACAAGTTAACAAGGGTAGCTAGAAGGTGTCAAGTTCAGGAGGAGTCAGTGTTTATCGTGTTCTCAAACATTTATGTCCAAAAATTTATCTTTGAAAAACTATTCTTTCGAAAAAATTATTATCTCTCTCAAAATAATTTTTGCTCGAACTATTATTTTTACAAAAATATTACTTTAAAAAATATATGTCCTTCAAAATGTTTATCGAAAAATATTCCTTTACAAAATTTATGTCTTTCAAAATGTTTTTTGAAAAATACGTCTTCAAAATTGTTATATTTTTCTAAAAATGCGTTAATTGCTCTTGTGATGTGGATAAACCCTAAAGACACAAAGGAAATTTTCCTTATGATATGCAAGGATTCCTAAGATTGAGTCAAGCTTAGGGGGAGTCTCAATCAAAAGAACAATTAGTCATCTGATTACTTTAAAATCTTTTTGAATTTTTTTTGTAATTCTTTTCATTTGAATCAAACCTTAAGACTCAGAGGAAGATTAACTTATGGTCAACAAGCTTCCTAGGACTATGTCAGGTTTTAGGGGAGGTTCAAATTAAAAGAACCATTAGAAGTTTCAACAATACTATCTTTTCAAAAATACTTTATTTTTAAAAATACAATAGTCTCGTCTTCCAAAACATGTTTTGAAAATCATTTGTCATTTTCCAAACAAAATATTTTTGAAAATCTTTGAAACATTACTTAGTTTGGAAAAATCTCCGAGACACATAGGAAAGTATTCAATTTCGTTAGCAAGGTTTCCTACGATTGTGTCAGATTGGGGAGGAATTCAAACCAAGAAATTTATTATTCTTAAAAAATTGAAAATACATTATCTTGATTGGAAAATCTCTAAGACACATAGGAAATTTTCCTTGTAGTTAACAATCTTCCTAGGCTTGTGTCAGATTTAGAGAAATTCAAATCAATAAAGTACTTATCTTGTCAAATATACTCAAGTACTTAGCATTCCCTAAAATATTTTTCAAAAAAGGAGTACTTGGTTTACAAAATAAAATAAAAAAGGAGGATTTTTTAAAAGTATGTTTCCTTTAATGAAAAAATATTAAATATTTTCAAAAATTATATTGATGGTGAAAATTTTAAAATCTTAATTATTGCCTTGTATTTCTTTTTAATGTGTGCCAAAGGGGGAGGGAGTACCTTAAGTTAGATTTTTTTTTTCAATTTCTCCCAAGAATTGTCTTAAAACCCTTAGACCAAAACCTAACTTATGATTATTGTCAAACATCAAAAAAGGGGAGATTGTTGGTACAAATAGCATTAGTTATGAATAGTCAACCTCTTGTGTTTCGATGATTGACAATATACTAAGGTTTGGTCAAAGTGATCAAAGGTTAAGCCAAACAGGACCTGATATTTGGTAGGGTAAGCCCAAGCTTGATCAGGTTGTCCAAAGGGTTAGCCAAACAGGACCTGATGTTTGGCAGGGTGATCAAACCTAGATCTGATATGTTTGACAATATACCAATGTTTGATCAATTAGAACAAGGGTTAGTCAAACAGGATCTGATGTTTGATAAGAACCCAGGGTTAGTCAGTTTGATCAAGAAATAAGCCAAACAAGACATGATATTTGGTAGAGTAATAAAGCATATTTTGACTTAGCCAAACAGGACTTGATGTTTGGCATAAAGAAGTCTAGTCAGGATTAAAATGACTAGCAAAGAAGTCCTTATCAAGGCACGAAGTCTTGACCTGCAGGGTTGAGCACGAAGACTTGGTCCGGGGGACCGAGCAGAAGACTTTGCCAAGCGGGGATCGCGAATAGGAGTCTAGATAGGTCGAGGTTGAATGTTGTCGAGTTTCGAATTCTCGGAGGCTGAGCAAAAGACTTGGTCGGGGATTGGGCAACGAACATTTGGTGAGTGAAGTCGAGCATGAAGACTTGGTCCACGAGACTGAGCAGAAGACTTTGCCAAGCGAGGATCGCGGATAGGAGTCGAGATGGGTTGTGGTCAATCATTGTCAAGTTCCAAATTCTCAGTGGCCGAGCAAAAGTCCAATCGGCGCTCTCGGTTAGCAAACTTCTCCTGAGTGGAGTAGACAAGGACGCGTTCCCTGGGAACGGGAATAGTAGGCATCAGTTCGACCTAGGATTTCATTTGAAATCCAAAGTCAGAACCAGTCATCTCTGGCTGTAAATCATTAAGGCTTACGATTATTAGATTTGTCTTGTGTTTGTTTGTCTTGCAGGAACCTGGAGTTGGAGGCAAGAATGGAGAGCAAATGCAAAAAAACAATAGCCTGGGAAAGGACTTCCAAGCACCTGAATAGCTCCCAGGCGCCTGACTAGCTCCCAGGCGCTTGAATAACTCTCAGGCGCCTGAATAGCTTTTAGGCGCCTGAATAGCTCCCAGGTTCCTGGGATGCAGGTGTTGGTCGTGGATTCCTGGTAATGGATAGGAAACCTCTACATGTGCTTGGATTAAAATTTTTCAATCCGAATGGAGAACTATTTTCCACACGATCGACTCATCATCATGCTAACCGATTCGAGCGACAACTTTAAAACCATGTTATTAAAACATATTTTGACTAAGCCAAATAGGACTTGATGTTTGGCATAAAGAAGTCTAGTCAGGATTAAAATGACTAGCAAAGTAGTCCTTATCAAGGCACGAAGTCTTGACCTGCACGGTTGAGCATGAAGACTTGGTCCGGGGGACCGAGCAGAAGACTTTGCCAAGCGGGGATCGCAAATAGGAGTATAGATAGGTCGAGGTTCAATGTTGTCAAGTTTCGGATTCTTGGAGGCCAAGCAAAAGTCTTGGTTGAGGATTGGGCAACGAACATTTGGTGAGTGAAGTCGAGCATGAAGACTTGGTCCATGAGACTGAGCATAAGACTTTGCCAAGCGAGGATTGCGGATGGGAGTCGAGACGGGTTGTGGTCAATCATTGTTGAGTTCCAGATTCTCGGTGGCCGAGCAAAAGTCCAATCAGAGCTCTTGGTTAGCAAACTTCTCCAGAGTGGAGTAGGCAAGGACGCTTTCCCCGGGAATGGGAACGGGAACAGTAGGCATCGGTTTGACTTAGGATTTCATTTGAAATCCAAAGTCAGAACCAATCATCTCTGGAAGTCAATCATTAAGGCTTACGATTATTGGTTTTGTCTTGTGTTTGTTTATCTTGCAGGAACCTGGAGTTGGAGGCAAGAAAGGAGAGCAAATGCAAGAAAACAATAGCCTGGGAATGGGCTTCCAAGCACCTGAATAGCTCCCAGGTGCCTGAATAGCTCCCAGGCTCCTGGGATGCAGGTGTTGGTCGTGGATAGGGGGTCACGCATAGGAAACCTCTACATGTCCCTGGATTAAAATTTTTCAATCCGAATGGAGAACTATTTCCCACACGACTGACTCATCATCGTGCTAACTAATTCAAGCGACTACTTGAACAACCAAGTTATTCTAGCAATCAAACTCGTCCAACCGATTAGCCACGGAATAGACGATGAGTAGATCACAGATTTTTGTGTATATCATCGGGGTCCAACATAATTAATTGACATAATTAATTAACCAATAATAATCATGCATTTAATTAAACACATGAAATAATAGTATGATCAAAGGAACCAAAAGAGAAGATATACCTTCCCGTTTACCTCGCGATCTTCTATTGTATGACTCGACCTCATCTTGGACGTCGTGTGAGCGACGATCTTCCAAGAACCGGAGTCACCAAGGACACCAACTCTCCTCTCCAAAGTTGCACCAAAACCCTAGGATTAGGGTTGCTGCCGGCCAACTCATTCTTCTCCTCCCTGCCGACCACTTCAAAGATCCAAGGTGCGCCGACCACAAGGAAATCAAGAAGAGGAAGTGAAGGAAGATGAAGAAGAGGGAGAAGAGAATGAATTCTCTTCCTCACAAACACCCTAGCCACCAACCACCACCTTTCATCTTCCTCCTCACCGCCAGTGCCTACAAGGAGCTTCTCCTTGCCGCCAACCACCCTTTTGTTGGATCGAAAAAAACAATAGAGGGGGGGGGGGGTTAATATCGTTATAAAATTTTTTGGAGTAGAAGTGTAAATGCGTAGCGGAAAATGATAAAATACACAAGAACACAAGTCATTTTTTACTTGGTTCGGAGTCGCGGTCGGCTCCTACTCCAAGACCCACGGTCCTTGACCATTTACTTTAGGCAATTCTATATTCGATAAAGTTTATACAAGATGATAGTACAGATATAGAATTAGAAATTTAAATCACAACACTTTCATAAATTGAAATTTTACTGACGCCTGAGGTGGATCGAATTCCAGAGCAGAGGGTCGTCGTCGGCGCTGGAATCTCGAAATCGAACTTTGCCGGGGTGCAGCACTTGAGCGAAAGTGTCTGGAGAGTAGAGAGCAATGGATGTCGAAGCCTTGGGGGTGCACCCCCTTTTATAGTGCTCATACGAGTGCCTATGACGATGGGGGCGCTTAACACGTGGCCTTCCCTGCGCAAACCCTTATCCGCAGGCTCAGTCAGCGCTTATCCATCTCCAATTGGGCGCCTGAGCTGATGGGGGCGCCCGTGACCTCATGGGCGCCTGAACTGCTTCGGTCCAGAGGCTTCGCAACTGTGTTTGGAATTTGCCTTTACACTGGGGTGCCCGTATCCATACGGGCACCTGAGCCCTTCCGAGCGCCTGAGTCCATCCGGGCGCCTAGGCCCAGTGAGGCACCTCACTTGTAGACGACCAATCCTTCGATCCTGCAACTCAGGTTAGTTCCAAACACAACAAACAAATGTGTTAACCATTAGTTACAGCCGTAGCTGTCTTGGTTCTGACTTCGGGTCTCCCAAATGGAACCCTAGGTCGAACCGATGCCTACTTTTCCCTCGACGGGGAACATGTCCTCACCTACTCCTCTCAGGATAGTTTACCTTTTGCCAACCGGCTCCTCCGGTTGGACTTTTGCCCAATCCACCTGACCAGGTCTTCGTGCCCAACTTCCGGTCAGGTCTTCTTGCCCAACTTCCGATCAGGTCTTCGGTGCCCAGCCCCTTGGCAGGACTTCTTGCCCAGTCCTCGACCAGGACTTCTTTGCCCGACTTTCGGTCATGTCTTCTTGCCTAGTCCTTGACCAGGACTTCTTTGCCCAGCCCATTGTCAGGACTTCTTGCTTAGTGTACCTAGGACGTTTCCTGCACACTCAGTAAACATATTAGATCATAATAACACCTTAACTTCTGAACCCTTTGTCATTATCAAAACGCAGGTTTGACATAGGTGATGCCTGCACCAACAATCTCTCCCTTTTTGATTTATGGCAACACGGTTCAAAAAGTTAAGTTAAACAAAAAAGATATGTACTTTCCTCCCCCTGAGTGTTTCAAAAATGCGTTGGGCTTTTGAAAACATTTCTAAGTCCAAAAAAAATATTTTCAAAAGATTTTTCAGGTTTTCAACACTTAGAAAATTTTATGTTTAAATACTTCGAAAGTTTTCCAAAAACATTTTATGATTTAAACACTTAGAAAGTTATCCAAAAGAATTTTAAGTTTTAAACACTTAGAAAATTTTCCAAAAGAATTTTAAGTTTTAAGCACATAGATAATTTTCCAAAAAAAATTTAAATTAAGTACTTAGAAAATTTTCCAAAAGAATTTTGAATTAAGTACTTAGAAAATTTTCAAAAGGATTTTGAATTAAGTACTTAGAAAATTTTCCAAAAGAATTTTAAATTAAGTACTTAGAAAATTTTCTTTTTGAACTGCTTCAGATTTGAAAACAAGTGTTTTCGTTACTTTACTTTTTGAAAAAGGAGATAAAAGTTTTTGATTTTAAGTTTTAAAAAAAAATTAAAATTCTAAAATAAACTTCTTTTCTCTCCTTTCCTATCTCTCCCCCTTTGCCATATATCAAAAAAAATATTATAGCAAAAAAAACAGAGTAAAGAAAGTAATGTTCTGTATTGAACCAATTCTAAGCATAAACTGGACCAAATCAATTTAGATTTTCTCTTTCGGGTCCTGTCTAACCCAGTTAGCTACTTACTAATTGTCATAAACAGTAGCTTTCGCTAGGGTTAGTCAAGTTAAGTGATCTGATCAAGTTAGATTTTCTATGCTTGACACATAACCTGATTACTGTTCAATTAGTATTTATTGCCCCAATTACTGCAGATGCACTGACTTAAAGCATCTTGAATCAAGGCATAGACCTAAGCATCTCAACCCAGTCTAGGTTATCAATCAAAAGTACTCTATGGTGCTTGTGAGATGTTGGCTTCTAGATCTATAGGTGCATGCAGTTCTAGGGTTAGGGCCTAAGCTAAGTCCATTTGCGAAAAAAACCTTAGTTTTGAAGGGGGTAAGTTTTAAAAAAACTAAGTCGGAAAATCATTTTAAATTTCAAAACAAAAATGATATTAAATTAAGTAACAGATAAAAAAAATAGTTTCTGAAAAACATATGTAGAGTCCTATTCTACTCAGTATAACCCTAACTGCCTTCTTAGTGAGCTAAACTCATACTCAGGTAAGGGTTTGGTGAAGATATCAGCTATGTTTAACTTTGAGTCTACATGCTTAAGGACTATTTCACCCCTGGCTACATGATCCCTTACGAAGTGATGTTTAATCTCTATATGTTTTGTTCTAGAGTGTTGGATTGGGTTCTTAGTTAGATTGATTAAACTTATGTTATCAATGTAGACTTGGATTTGGGTGTAATCAAGATGGAAGTCCTTAAGAGTGTGCATCATCCATAAGAGTTGTGCTACACACTCTCCTAAAGCAACATATTCTGCTTCTGTTGTACATAGAGCTACATAGTGTTGCTTTCTACTGCACCAACTAACTAGACTGTTTCCTAACAGTTGGCAGCTTCCACTTGTACTCTTTCTATCTAGTTTTCATCCATCATAATCAGAATCAGAGTATCCTAACAAGTCAAAGGTTGAGGTCCTAGGATACCAAATCCCTATATTTAGGGTGCCCTTAATGTATCTAAGTATTCTTTTTAGGGCTGTTAAGTGCGTTTCCTTAGCACTGGTTTGGTATCTAGCACACATTACTACAGAGAATAGGATATCATGTCTGCTAGCTGTAAGGTAAAGTAGACTTCCAATCATACTACGATATAGCTTAAGGCCTACTAGTTTACCTTCAGGGTCACTATCAATTTTTACATTTGTGGCCATAGGGGTACTTATGCTTTTGGAGTTATCCATTTTAAATTTTTTTATTAGCTCCTTAGCATATTTGGATTGATGAACATAATTTCCATCCCTAGTTTGCTTTATTTGTAGTCCTAAAAAGAAGTTGAGCTCACCAACTAAGCTCATTTCGAATTCGTTTTCCATTATTTTTACAAATTCCTTAAAAAAGTTTGAGTTGGTGGATTCGAAAATTATGTCGTCAACATAGATTTGGGAAATAAAAATGACTTTTTCTAAGGTTTTAACAAAAAGAGTTGAGTTAATTTGTCCTTGGTTAAATTTCATAGAAATGAGGTAAGTTGATAAGCGTTCATACCATGCCCTAGGTGCAGGAGCTCAAGTGTGGTTTGAGTTAGGTCTGATTGAATTGACTAATGATTAGACTTGGTTTGTTTAACTTGGTTGCATGAATTACATATTGTGTTTTCATAGTTCTTAATTTTTGGTACTCCTTTAATTAGACCAAGTTGTGTGATTTTTGAAATTAGTCTTAGATTACTGTGACCTAATCTCCTATGCCAGAGGTTGGATTCTTCTAATTGAGTTAAGAGGCATTTAGGTAATAAGGGTAAATTTATAGTATAAACATTATTTTTCCTAGTGCCCTTAAGCATGACTTCTGAATCTTACAAATTTCTAATCAGGCAGTCAGAGTTGGTAAATGTAACTACATATCCAGTATTACATAATTGACTTATACTAAGCAAATTAAATTTAAAGTTCTCAACCAAGAGTACCTTTTTAATCACAAAATCTGATTTGAGTTCAATGTTACCTGACAATGACTTTGAGTGTAGCATTGTTGCCAAATGCCACTGAGCCTAGGTTCTTGAACTTGAGTTTGGTGAATTTCAATTTGCCTCCAGTCATGTGTCTGGAGCATCCGCTATCCAACATCCATTGGTCCAAATCTTTATGTTCCTACACATAAAGTATTTATTGATTTGGATCCAATTAGAATTAAGGACAGCTTTAATTGATTTTCACAACCTAGTCTGTCTCACCCAATCTAGAGTTATCAATTACGTTAACCTTATGGTTTTATGAGACAATTTTTAATAGAAATAAAGATTTTAATTTGAAAAGCATGATTAAATTTTGAAAGGGTAAATTAATTTTAAAAACAATTTAGTTTTAAATTTATTTTGAAAAGTGGTTGAATCTAAGATTAATTGAAATTTGTGTTAGATTCAAATCTGACAATAGTAAAGTGAATTTGATTTTCAATAATCGGCTTTCAGGTCTTAGCAAGGCACTAGGCCTTCTTTGGTCGTAGCCTTATTGGATCATCAACGCTTTCCTTGATAAAGTCTTTTATTGAAAATTCATCTTCAAGTTACTCCTTGAAAGATTTTGGTCTAACTAGTTTGGGTCTTGGATCGGTAGCTTCGGCTAGTTCCACCATAATGGCTTCCCTAGCATACTATCATCTCACCTCCACCCAATACTATGTTGTTCAAATTTCAATTAAGTCGTTTCAGTCCTTAGTCTAACCAGTCCTAGGTCTAAACATAATAATTTGCAGAATGAAATAAACAATCAAGCATGCAATTAGAATTAAGGAAAAAAAAATTAATCAAGCATGCAATTAAAATAAGGAATTAAAAAAAATTATCTAATTATGAAAATTATTTTTATATTGGCTCCCCCTAGACTAAAGCCACGATAATGATTAGGCAAGATGTTAATCTTGTCCTTGGAGATCCAATACTGGTTTGGTCAAGCTTGGTTGTTCAAGCAAAACTTGGGGACCCATGCTTGAACATTGGCTCAAGGTTGGTTCAATACAGCATAATATGACCGTTGTCTCGACTTGGTTCGATACCCTAACTCAGATCGATTAAGAACGGACTTCTGTTTTCCAAGGATCATGTCAAACCCAAAGTGAATTGTTCTAAAGCCACTCTGAGCTCCTTGACTTGAGTTTTCAAGAAGGAGTTCTCTTTCTCAAGCTTTTCAACTTGAGTAGAGGTTCCTTCTTGAACCTTCTCGGTCAAGGATCTAGAGTCGGCTTCCTCTTTCAGGAGTTTTACTTCCTGTCGGAGGGATTCTGTAACGACCCGGCCCATTTGGTGGCCTATTTGGCGGTCTCGACCGTCGACCGTCGACCGTGCCGTTACCAATACTAGGTCTTCCCACTCCTGGGCGTGGATTTTTGCCTTCCCAGGATTCGAACCCTAGACCCAGGCTTAAATCTAGTTCTTTATGAATCCTGAACACCAATTGAGCTAGCTCAATTGTTAAGAAGAACTCAATTAACTCATGAAGTATGCTACCACTTTCTATAACAGGAATATGATTTATGTGACCAATCTTGTCATATATAAGTTTGTGTAAGTGGTTGAAATATAACATATGTATGAGCATGTTTATATAGCCCACGTGGCACCCTTTATGAATTGCATGTGATGTGTATGATAAAACACTTGAAAGGATACTCCACTAAGTATGAGATCAAGAGCACCCCTTATGTTGTGTGGTGTGTCCCTACGGGATCATGAGCACCCTTGAAGAGTGGTGTGTCCCATAAGAGTGGATTTGGAGTATTCCTTAGCATATATGTAAAAGCATGTAAACTATTTTACTTTATGAATGGGCTTGTACCGGACCGAAGTATGGGTCCAAGGGATGGGCACCTTAAGAACGCCCCGGTTCTGGACTACCGACTATGCTGTCCACGGTTCTGGCACTACCGTAGCTGTGCAACAGGGATGGGCACCTTAAGGACGCCTCAGTTCTGGGACTACCGACTATGCTATCCTTACCCTAGTAGGTCGGGGTTCGCTACCTCGTATCTACTCAGGGATGCGCGCTTATGATGTATGTATGTGGTACAAGCCGGGTGTAACACCCCAAATTTGTCAATGTAAAAGCATGACAATGTATGAAAATGGTTATAATGAAATGATATAAATTTCATGCAATCGCATGTTATGAAATGTCATGAATACATGAAATATTATATTCATGAAATATTATTATCATGAAATGTTATGTGAATAATATTTATAAAATATTATGTAAATAATGTTATGAATTCAGGAAAAATATTAGAAAATATTATGAATTCATAAACATGAAATATTATGAAATTTCATGATGGACTTGGCTTAATGGGCTTTGATATGGAATAGTGCAAAAGGTGATAAAAAGGAGGGAGCAAGGATTGAACCTTGAACCTCCTAGTTGCACTCTCCATGTCTTAACCACTACACCAAGCATTGTTTCTTATTGAGAGGATGAGAAACATGCTTGTTAAGTGTGTAAGAGTGAAGAGACATGTCTTTTCATGAGAGAAGTATAAATAAGGGAAGTAGGAATAACTTCCTCTTCCTTTGATCTTCTTCCTCACTCTTCCAAAACCGAAAACTCACTCTTCCCTTTCCTTCTCATTTTCGAAAACATACTCTAGAGATAACCCTAGGGCAATTTCAAGAAGGAAAGTCAAAGTGCCATTGCCATCTACTAAGTCCAAGGAGTCCTAGAGAAAGTTGGAAGAAGAGGATCTTCACATACCCTCCAAGTGTAGGGTACCCTACGGTTTAAAGAAATTCCAGCGCAAGGATGTAAGTATCCCCTCGCCTGCAGTATAATGGTTATGTGTGATCCTTGTTATTTTTCTTGTACAAAATTTAGGGCTTTTCACCTTTGAAAGTTTCGGCCCCCTCTTGAAGGGAGGCCTTGGTCACTTTTTATTACATGGAAAGATTCCTTGAAATTTAGGGTATGCTTATATGTTGTTTCCCTTCATGTTGTAATACCAAAAATTGGGATTTGCACCCTTATAAGTTTCGGCCAAGCATGATAGAAATTAGGGTTTGGGGATTTTATGATTTTCTATAATGGATTCATGCTTAGGAATGTAGATCAAGTGTTTGAATATATGTTTGTATGAATATTTGATACTCCTACCCTATGAAACTAGGGTTAGGGTTTAGATGGGTTTCGGCCAAGACCTAGGAATTAGGGTTAGTGGATGCTAACCCCACTTTGAGGGTTAAACCATGTTTAAATTATTAACATGAAATATACTAGAGGTGTTTGTAAGAATGTTTGAAGGAATGCTTGATTGGAAAACCAAACTCCTTTACTTGTGAGTTTCGGCCAACCCTAATTCTAGGGTTGAGAAGTACCTAATGAGACCATGAAGCATGCTACTACATATGTGATGTGTATATAAATTATATGACCTATCTTATTAGGTATAAAAGCATGCCTTATAGCCCATGGGGCACCTTGGTGATATGAACATGATGTGTTTGATAATATGCTTAAAAAGGGTTACTCTATTGAAACTGGGATCAAGAGCACCCGAATGTGTGGTGTGTCCCTAGGGGATCAAGAGCACCCGAATGTGTGGTGTGTCCCTTTGAGAAGTGATTAAGAGTACCTTTAGGCATATACATATATGAGTAATAGCATGATAAATTACTTTACTTTGAAGGTTGTGTACCCGACTCGGAAGGGGGTCGTTAAACAAATCCAATGTGCATGTTAACTGAAGGTCATGGCATTGGTAGGACGGAAGGGTCCTGCTCTAATTAGATTGGTGGCTCGCTACCCCAATTTATTAGGGAACGCGCATGATGTGGTACTACAACTGGGCCCTAGATGATGATATGATATTTTGAAGTACTTACCATTATGGAACCTTTTTGAAAAACATTTCTCATCATGTGATCTTGTTCCGTAAAGTACTTAGAGCTAAACTGATGTGATGTTTATGATGCTTTGATGAGATGCTTATGATGCTGATAATTCTATCTGATTACTGTGTACATGATATGATGTATCGATATGGATTTTGCGAGTAGGCCCGGATTCTTACTAAGCATGTTTTGCTTACTAGTTCATGTTGTTTTTCTTATGCTGCAGATAGCGGTAAGAAATACTTGAACTAAAGGAAGAGGCAGAGGGAAGGCTAGAGGATGTGTGTGGTGATGGCTCGGGAAAGGATGAAAGATTCTATCTACCTTAGTTTGTCTAGAATCTAACTGCTTCCGATAAAAGATTGAAATTGTATTACTATACTCTGAATATATGATGATTGTGACTACTCTACCGTTAGAGATATGGAACCTAGGTCATGTTAGATAATACTATTATTAATGTCTAATTCTTATAGTATGCATGCTCAGTAAAATGCTAGATGTTTACTATTTTCGGTTGCTTATGAATGCTTCTTGTGTATATGCTTCTTTTGCATGTATCTAAGACTAGATAATTCTTGCTATATTCTTACTTGAGATTCCATGCTATAGTGTGTTAAATGATCTTCATATTAGGTTGTAAATGCATGTAGATATAAAAGAAATGAAAAACCTTGCTTGGTAAATTAGTCTTCAATAAGCATGCTTATTACTAGTTCATGTATTGTAATTGTTTTGTTTGGATATGTTTTGTTTGGATATACATGTTTAACATGATAGAAATGATATGAATGTATGGACCCGTAACCCCGCATTAAGGGTAGATATAAGGTCGGGCGTTACACCGGGGACCCCCAATGATGATACGATGATATTTAAGTATTTAAAAGTATGATTTTAAAAGTTAAGCATCCTTATGTATATGCATTCCATACTTTATAATGCTTGCTTAGAAACTGTGATGTTTAGTATGCTATGATGAACTCATGCTTATGATTTATTATGTGTACATGTTGTATGCTTTTGTATGGATTTTGCGAGTAGGACCGGATCCTTACTAAGCTTTTATGCTTACTAGTTATGTGTTGTCTTATGCTGCAGATAAAGGTAAGGAACACATGAACTAAAGGAAGAGGCAGGAAGGCTGAAGATGTGTGGGGTGGTGGCTCGGGAAAGAAAGATTCCCATATCTACATTACTATGCCTATGTTTCCTTTAATAATAAATGCTAGTGATTAGAGTTGGTACTTTTGAATATTAGTGATCACTCTTATATGTTTGAGTTGAATTACTTGTGAACTTAAGATGCATAGAAACCTAGGACTATGCTCCAAAGAAATAAAATGTTCTAAACATTAAAGCATGATATCTGACTGGCATGCACTGACTAATAGGCTTAGCACTTATGTTTTTCTTTTATGATTAAAATTATATGAATGAGTAGTACGTAACCCCGCCCCGAGAGTAGATATAAGGGCGGGCGTTACAGGTTAGTATCAGAGCAGATTTCCCCTCCACCACACACACATCAAGCTTCATCCTGCCGCTTCTAAGTAAGAGATCCTAACCTCGCATTATTTTATTGCATGTACAGTAACGATGTGTATAGAAATGAATTATTCTTGCATAATATAGAGATGATCAATGCTTGCATAACAAGAAAAAGTAGCATAAATTCTTATGTAGCTTATTTATCACCTGTATGATAGATATGGTTAGAGGACGTAGCAATCGGGGTAATGAGACAGCACCCCCACCTAATATGATGCAAGTGATCACGGACCTGCAGCGTCAGGTCACTGAACAACAACAGATAATAAACACTCTGATGACCCAGCAGGGGAACACGGCAACCCCGCAGGGAAGTCAGAATGCGATACCTTCTGAGCCTCCAACCGCACAGGCACCCCCAGACACTCTGGCCCGGGGAGTCCGACAGGAGGCCTACCTGATTCAGTGGCAGAGACTTAAGCCGGAAAGGTTCTCGGGCACCTGCGAGCCCTGGGATGCCCAGGCCTGGCTCAAGACAGTTGAGAGCACAGTGGAATTATTGGACTGGCCCGAGCATGAGAAAATTAAGTGTGTCTCGTTCTGCCTCACTGGCGATGCCAGGATGTGGTGGGAACGGGTAAAAGCTAGAAGGTCAGTGGACCAAATGAAGTGGAAGGACTTTGAGTCTGAATTTCTGGAAGAATTCTTTAATATGCGAGTCACAAACAGGCACTTTGACGAGTTCACTGAATTCCGGCAGGGAAATCTCTCAGTCAACGATGCCTTTAAAAAATTCAACAGACTGGCACGATTATGTCCAGAGCTGGTCAGTACGGAGAAGGAAAGGGTCAGATTGATGCTCAAGATGCTCAGGCCCGAGATAGCTCTGAATGTGCTGGCGGCGTTAATAGGCCTCAGACTGCAGAAGAGTTGTTCAGCAGCGCCCTTATTACCGAGCATTATCTGAAGAATATTAACCAGTAGAACCAAGCACTGACCACCAGCAAGGATCAGAGTCAGTCGGGAGGTCAGAAACCTCAGGATAGTAACCCCCACTGGGAAAAGAACCACAACGGAAAAAGGAAGCTATGGGATAAATCTGCCAGTGGTTCAGCAGACAAGAAACCTAAGTACCCTTTATGCGTCACTTGTGGGAAGATGCACCTCGGGACATGCCTCTTGGGCACCAGGAGATGCTTCACCTGCGGAAAGGAAGGACACATGGCTAGAGAGTGTCCTACTGCAGCCAAAGCACCCCAGCAGCAACATGCTCAGTACGAAGGTGCTCATCCCCAGTTACACCAGATGCAGGCAGCTATAGATGGTACTCATGCTGCCGAGGGGAGATGAGCGAGGGAATGGCAAATCTAGTTCGCTGAATTGGACCAGTTTTTATATGTAGATTTATAAAGTATACAATGGGATAAATAAATTTTGATGATATAATAAATAAGATCTCATTTACCCTATAGTAACCATGCGACAAATAAGGACCTAAGTTATGAAAACCAACCTATTCAGATCTTAGATCGGGAAGTCAGAAAGCTAAGGAACAAGGAAGTGCCCTTAGTAAAGGTTCTGTGGCGGAACGAACAATTCGAAGAAGCCACGTGGGAACGAGAGGAGGCAATACGATTAAAGTATCCGGAATTATTTTAAAGTTCGGGACGAACTTTTTATAAGGTATGGAGGTTTGTAACGCCCCAAAATTTTCCCATATAGAATGTTACAAAATATCATGAAATTCATGAAATAGTATTATGGATATCAGGAAATATTATGAATGCATGAATATGAAATATTATGAAATTCATGAAATATTATGTGAATAATATTTTGGATTCATGGAAAATTATTATAAAAATATTATGTAAATAATGTTATGAATTCAGGAAAAATTATTAGGAAATATCATGATGAATTTGGCTTAATAGGCTTTGATATGGATTAGTGCAAAAAGGTAGTAAAAAGAAAGTGTAGGAAAGAGGAAGCAAGGATCGAACCATGTGTTAGTGATATGTGAGAAGTGTCCTAAGGCAATCGCCTTATGATTGTAAACATTTATTTTCAATAAATGATAATTCACTATTTGAGTATACATGTTTGTATTTGATTGGGATCTTAAACTCATATACTGAATGTCCGCCATACAATTCACAGCATAAGAGAATTTGTGATGGGATCACAACTAGTGATTATCTCTAAATGTGCAAATGTGAATTGTTGGAAATATCCCTAGTCGATGAATTGATAAATACGGACATTATCAATTCTGTTGAGACTAGCATGGGTTATTCTCTATTCAGCTGATTCTCACTGGCTGGTGACATTGGGATGTCCGGAGATAAACATGGATGCTAGTTAAGGGAACTAGTTCATTGGAGTGACTAGCTGTAAGACTTCATATGGGAATCTACATGTAGATATGTCAATGAAGATCTTACTGCGGCTTAAGTGCGATGTTCCTTTGACTTGCGGTGTTCAAGTCATCTTGGTCATGGAGACTTATACTTTGACATCTTAAGCAAGCATCTCCAAGGAGGTGTGGACCCAGGATGATCGGGTATAAGCCGAAGTGCCCGAAGATGTTTGAACAGCCTACAAAGGATTCACCACTCCTTGCGAGGAGATGTATACCCAGGCCTATCGTCGGATTGTTACTCAAAGCCTCTGGCCAGAGCATATCATGTTAAGAGTGCGAGTCTCTTAAATACATGAGAGTAATTAGAAATCCAAAGGACGAGAAAGACACTACTTGGGCTAGGTGTGACGTAGTCAGCCTAGTGGGGACTGACACCATTGACCGTGTCCTGAACCAAGTGGGTATAAGGTGGTGAAGGGAATGGGGCACGATTTAGTAGAGCTGCTGAAGGGTTTCAGAATAATTTCTTCTGAGGTCAAACCGTTGATCTTTCGATTAATTAGGGATCATGATGTACTACTAGGTGCCACTCATGATCGTTCTATAATTAGTTAATTATAGACGGCCAACATAAATCGAAAGCCTATTTAGTCACACGCACTACGAGTAATCCGAGGGATTTAAAACGAGTTGAAAATTGGATTTTCCGATCAAGAGAAATAAGTCGAATCTGAGTTAATCAGAGGCGCAATGGAAGCTAAAAATGGCTAAGTCTTTTGAAGGCTTTTTGGGCGAATTAAATGAGTTTAATTCGCGACCGGTTCGGGTTGGTTTGGCCGGCCAAAGAGGGTGCTAACCCTCCTTGTGGTGGCCGGCCATTAAAGGGAGATTAAACCAATTTAATTGGTTTAATTAATAAAATAAATCTAGTGTGATTTGTTTTATAAATTATGGATAAATAAATTTGTATAAAGAAATTTATATAAATAAAATTTATAGAAATTTATTCTTTTATGGAAGATTAAAATAATCCATGAATTGGTTTATTTTAATTTTATAAAATCAATTATGAATTGATTTTTCCATAATAAGAAAGTTTATAAATTTCTTATAAAAATTTATTTCATAATTTAAAGAGAAGAAGAATTAGTTTTATTATAAATTGGTTTATAATAAAGACTCGGTTTAAACGGAATAATTAATAAGAAAATTTATAAGATAAATTTCTTATAACTAATTCCGTTAATTCCGTTAATTCGGTTTAGAGGGAGACTTAGCAAAGGAGTTGCTACTATATAAAGGAACCAAAGGCTAGCCCTTATTCCAATCAATTAATCAAGAGATTAATTACTCTCTCTCTCTCTCTCTTAATCTCTCCTCTCCTCCTCTTCTTCTTCCCTTAGGGCCGGCGCACCCTAGCTCCTCTAGGGCCGGCACCCAACCAAATCCAAGAAGGTGAAGTTGCCGTGAGCATTGAAGAAGAAGGAGAACCCGAACACGAAGAAGAAGAAGTGGATAGCGACTCCTCTCTTCCCGGAATTCGATTCCGTAACTTCGTTGGTTAGTCTTCCGTTATTTTCTTTTATTCTTCTAGTTGTGCCTTCCGAGAATCTAGAAGTTCTCGTCGGCACAAAACTCGTGACTTTGCGAAGTCATCCCGAAGAGAACTCGACGTGGACGCGAATAAAGGCGGAGCTTTCAAGGGACGCTACGGTTGGATCTCGTCCCTTACTTCGAGTTACGAGAGGTACTTGGTAAATTTGTTTACTTTTCGCAATGTTTTATTTTATGATTATGTCAACACAATGTAAGGTTGCATGCTAGATACGAAGTTAAAATAATTTAGGAAATTATTTTATGCAAACTCTTCCGCTGCACGTAAAAATTTTGAATTTTACGAACTCGTATCCTTGTCGACATGCACCCGGTCCCAACAGTGGTATCAGAGCCGGTTAGTGTTCGACTTAATCATATAATTGTTTTGTGGAAAACTTTGTCATGATCTCAATTTCGGAAAATTTTTCAATTATGGAAACTTTCAAATTATAATAAATTTTAGATTTAGGAATTTCAAAGTTTGGAAATCCTCATGAAATTTCGCAAACGTTTGAAATTTTCTAGTTTCTGAAATTTTATAATAATTGTGAAAACTTCCCATCTTTGGAAACTTTCTAATTTTGGAAATTTTTCTATTTTAGAAATTTTCCAATTTTTAAAAATATGTAAGTTTTCTTTGTACCAGAAACTTACAATTATTCTGAAAACCTATTTTCGAAATCTCGCAATTTTGGGCACTTTCTTTTAAGAAAGTCTAGACAAATTCATGGACAGTTAATTGACAATTAAATTTGAATTGGTTTTTAAATTGACAACAAAATTCTTTACTTTGGATTGAGCCTCGGGGAGCCGTCCAATTTAGAGTTAGTTGTTGTAATTTAATTTCCCAATTTTTAATTGAAATTGTCATGTTTGATTTGGATTGAGCCTCGGGGAGCCGTCCAATTGGATTTACAACACATTACTTTTCTTTGGGTATCTGAGCCTCGGGGAGCCACCCTTAGAAAACGATTTGTTGTAATTAATTAAATCCATGAATAAAATATGTTTTAAGAGGTGATGCTCTTACATATTGTTGTCTCCAAAATTAATTAGGAAAATGGTTTCCTATAGAGTTTTCTTAAATGAGATTTTCATGAAAATAATATGTAGTTGAATTAAGGGATTTGTCTCTTAATTTAATAAGATTTGATTTAGAGAAATCAAAGTCTTGAACATATTATTTCCGAAATTAATTATGACAATTTAGGAAATTGTTTCCCAAAACAATTCCTTTAATATAGTATGAGATTAGAATTAGGAAATCCGGTTCCTAATTCAATTAATGAGACTTGATAACTTAAGTCACATACATACTTTATTAAGGAAATCGTTAGTCATGACAAATATCATGAATGTGCTTAGAAAAGATGAGACCCAAAACCCCTTACAAAATATTAAGACCAACACCTTCCATTAATATGGTTAGAATCGGAGTTTTGTTTCTCGTTTGGGTTGATGGACACATCCATGCCCGACTTGAACCTCAACATGTTCAAACCATGGAATTAGTTTATGTATAATATAGTTGGAGTCAGAGGTCAATCCTTAGTTTTGGTTGTTGGACACATCCAAGCCTGACTAAACGGTTGAATGAGCTCCAACCATATTAAAACTATTTCTTGATTAATGGGTCAGCCTTAAGCTTGGAGCATCGATTTGTTGTGCCACAGCCAAGGTCGATGCAAAAAGAGGTGCAGTTGGGTGCTATGTATATGATACATACTTGTTAATGAGTTAGCAACCCAATGATTTATGCAAACATTCAATTAGTTGATAGCATAATGTGATAGTTGCATATATGTGATATGTAATCGGTATAAATACTTACCTTCATAGCTAAGAATGACTTGATGGCCACAGCCATGGTTGTTCTTGTCTATGGTTGGATATCAACCTATTTGGAGATGTTCCTACTATCTCCCGAATTGATAAAAAGGGTTATTCAATTTGAAAATTAAATAGGATTTTATTAATGTATGTTGATACATTCTTTAATCAATCTTCTCACATAAACTCAATTTGTATTTCTAGGTTAATTACTCGATCATGTCTTCTCTGAATTTGCGTTCCATTTTGGACACCAATAAACTGACTGGGCCAAACTTCATGGACTGGCTTCAAAACCTAAGGATAGTCCTCAAGGCGGAAAAGCTTGCTTATGTCATTGAAAATCAACTTCCCAACCATCCTTCAGAGAATGCAACTCCAGACCAATTGTTGGCCTATCAGAAACATGTGACCGATTCTGAAATGGCGGGTTGCATCATGCTAGCATCTATGGTACCTGAGCTGCAAAAGCAGCATGAGCATATGGATGCTTATACCATCATCTTTCATCTTCATGAGTTATTTGAAGAGCAGGCGAGATCCGAAAGGTTCGAGGTCTCCAGACTCCTCTTTACCTCAAAGATGCAGGAAGGCACTTCTGCCTCACAATTCGTGTTAAAGATGTTGGGGTACATTGAGCGACTGGGCACACTCGGCTTTGCAATGGATCATGAACTAAGTATTGACTTAATTCTGAATTGTCTGTCCAAAAGTTGTTCACAATTTGTGATGAACTATCGGATGAACAAGCTGGAGACTACCATTCCTGAGTTAATCAACATGCTGAAGACTGTTGAGCCCGCTGTAAAGCAGGATCAAAAGGCGGTACTGTTAGTTGGTTCCTCAAAGAAAGGTTCTAAGAGGAAGGCCAAAGAACAGAACAAAGGGAAGAAGAAAAAGGCCAAGAAGACTGAAAAGAAACCAAAAGGAAATTGCCATCATTGTGGCAAGGAGGGTCACTGGCGAAGAAACTGCAAGGCTTATCTTGAGTCCTTGAAGAATAAGGCATCCGATACCCCTTCCTCTTCAGGTATCTTCGTTATTGAATGTCACTCTATTTCCTCAAATACCTGGGTACTTGATACTGGGTGTAGCTCACATATATGTAATGACATACAGGGGCTAAGGAATAGAAGAAGACTTGTCAAAGGAGAAGCAAATATGCGAGTTGGAAATGGAGCAAAGATTGCTGCTGTTGCCATCGGAACCTATTTGCTAAAGCTCCCCACTGGACGTGTCTTAGAATTGGATAATTGTTATTTTGTTCCTTCATTAATAAAGAACATTGTATCTATTTCATGTTTGAATGAAAAAGGTTATCATTTAATTTTTAGTAACAATTGTTGTTACATAACTTTGAATGGCGTTCTTTATGGGAATGGAACTTTGTGCAATGGCATCTACACGTTAGATTTATCCAGTGACATTTTCAATATCGAAATTAGCAACAAACGTGCTCGAATAGATAATCGAATAGACTCCTACACATGGCACTGTCGTCTTGGCCATATAAGTAAGAAACGCATGACCGAATTACACCGATGTGGAATTTTGGAATCATTTGAACCCTGTTCATTTGATACATGCGAATCGTGCTTAAAAGGAAAGATGACCAAATTACCCTTTCCCGGAAAAGGTAATCCAGTGGGAGAGTTACTTGGTCTGATACATACCGATGTATGCGGACCAATGTCAACTCAAGCACAAGGAGGCTATAACTACTTCATCACCTTTATCGATGATCACTCACGATTCGGTTATGTGTTCTTGATGAAACACAAATCTGAAGCTTTTGATAAATTCAAAGAATTCAGAAATGAAGTAGAGAAACAACTTAGCAAAAGTATTAAAATACTTCGATCCGATCGGGGTGGAGAATACTTAAGTCAAGAGTTCCAAGATTATCTTAGGGACAATAGGATATTATCCCAATGGACTCCGCCGTATACACCACAGCATAATGGTGTATCTGAGAGGCGCAACCGAACCTTGATGGACATGGTTAGGTCTATAATGAATCATGCAACTCTTCCAAAATTATTTTGGGGCTATGCACTTAAGACAGCTGTTTACTTGCTAAACAGAGTCCCGACCAAGGTAGTCTCTACTACTCCATATGAGATTTGGAATAGTAAGAAACCTCACTTAACTCACCTTAAGATATAGGGTTGTCCTACTTATGTGAAGCGGGTTGTATCAGACAAATTGGATGCTAAGTCTGATAAATGTCTATTTATTGGATACCCTAAGGAAACGAAGGGTTACCAATTCTATCATCCCTTGGAACAAAAGGTGTTTGTTTCAAGGCATGCTGTATTTCTGGAAAAAGAATTTCTTTTACAAGAAAACAGTGGGAGTGGCATTGAGCTTGATGAAGTTCAAGAAACTCCAATAGACATTACAGAGACACCTAGTCTAGACCCACAACCGATAATTCATAGTGATGAGCTATCTGTTGAACCTAAAACTACACCACCTCTTCGTAGGTCTGATAGGACACGCAACATTCCAGAGAGATACGGATTTCTCGTAAGTGAATCGAACGACGTGTTGCTCATTGACGATGACGAACCTATCAGTTATGAAGATGTTCTGAAAAGTTCAGAAAGGGACAAATGGCTTGAAGCCATGAAGTCGGAAATGGATTCCATGTACGAAAATCAAGTATGGGACTTGGTTAACCCACCTGAAGGGATTAAACCCATAGGGTGCAAGTGGGTTTTCAAGAAGAAAACCGACATGGAAGGTAATGTTGTTACCTTTAAGGCTAGATTAGTGGCAAAAGGATATCGTCAGAAACAAGGAATTGATTATGACGAAACCTATTCGCCAGTAGCTATGCTTAAATCCATTCGGATGCTCCTAGCCATAGCAGCTCATTATGATTATGAGATATGGCAAATGGATGTGAAAACAGCTTTCCTTAACGGAAACCTGCTTGAGGATGTATACATGATACAACCTGAAGGTTTCACATCGGTTGATAAAACCAAAGTATGCAAGCTTCGACGATCCATATATGGACTAAGCAAGCATCTAGGAGCTGGAACATCCGTTTTGATGAGACAATCAAAAAGTTTGATTTTCACAAAATCCTGACGAACCTTGTGTGTACAAGAAGGTTAGTGGGAGTACAGTCGTATTCCTAGTATTATATGTCGATGACATCTTACTTATAGGAAACGATATATCAGTTTTACAGACAGTTAAGATTTGGTTGTCCAAAACTTTCTCCATGAAAGACCTGGGAGAAGCAACCTATATCCTTGGGATTAGAATCTATAGAGATAGATCAAAACGGTTGCTTGGTCTTTCGCAGTCTACATATATAGACCGAGTGCTAAAAAGGTTTAGCATGTCGGAATCCAAGAAAGGTTACCTTCCCATCAGGCATGGGATCAACCTTTCGAAGTCTATGTGTCCGCGCACAAAGACGAGAGGATTAGCATGAATAAGATTCCCTATGCATCCGCAATAGGATCTATCATGTATGTATGTTATGTACTAGGCCCGATGTATCGTATGCTTTGAGCGTCACAAGCAGATACCAGTCGGATCCAGGAATGGATCATTGGGCGGCTGTTAAGACAATCCTTAAGTACTTAAGAAGAACTAAGGATGTATTTCTAATATATGGAGAAGGAGATTTGATAATACGTGGGTATACAGATGCCAGTTTCCAGACAGATAAGGATGACTCCAAATCGCAGTCTGGATACGTATTTACTTTGAATGGAGGCGCAGTAAGTTGGAAGAGTTCCAAACAAGACACCGTAGCGGATTCTACCACGGAAGCGGAGTATATCGCAGCTTCGGAAGCAGCAAAGGAAGCAGTTTGGATCAAGAAGTTTGTCTCAGAACTTGGTGTGGTTCCAACCATTGATGAAGCAGTGCCGGTTTACTGCGACAACAATGGAGCTATTGCACAAGCGAAGGAACCAAGGTCTCATCAACGATCCAAACACGTGCTTCGACGCTATCATCTGATCAGAGAGATTATAAGTAGGAATGACATACAAATTGAGAGAGTTCCCACTGAAAGGAACATAGCGGATCCTTTAACTAAAGCCTTGCCTCAAAGCAAGTTTGAGGGTCATGTTAGAGCCTGTGGTATTGGATACCGTAGCGATTGGCATTAGGCCAAGTGGGAGTTTGTTAGTGATATGAGAGAAGTGTCCTAAGGCAATCGCCTTATGATTGTAAACATTTATTTTAATAAATGATAATTCACTATTTGAGTATACATGTTTGTATTTGATTGGGATCTTAAACTCATATACTGAATGTCCGCCATACAATTCACAGCATAAGAGAATTTGTGATGGGATCACAACTAGTGATTATCTCTAAATGTGCAAATGTGAATTGTTGGAAATATCCCTAGTCGATGAATTGATAAATACGGACATTATCAATTCTGTTGAGACTAGCATGGGTTATTCTCTATTCAGCTGATTCTCACTGGCTGGTGACATTGGGATGTCCGGAGATAAACATGGATGCTAGTTAAGGGAACTAGTTCATTGGAGTGACTAGCTGTAAGACTTCATATGGGAATCTACATGTAGATATGTCAATGAAGATCTTACTGCGGCTTAAGTGCGATGTTCCTTTGACTTGCGGTGTTCAAGTCATCTTGGTCATGGAGACTTATACTTTGACATCTTAAGCAAGCATCTCCAAGGAGGTGTGGACCCAGGATGATCGGGTATAAGCCGAAGTGCCCGAAGATGTTTGAACAGCCTACAAAGGATTCACCACTCCTTGCGAGGAGATGTATACCCAGGCCTATCGTCGGATTGTTACTCAAAGCCTCTGGCCAGAGCATATCATGTTAAGAGTGCGAGTCTCTTAAATACATGAGAGTAATTAGAAATCCAAAGGACGAGAAAGACACTACTTGGGCTAGGTGTGACGTAGTCAGCCTAGTGGGGACTGACACCATTGACCGTGTCCTGAACCAAGTGGGTATAAGGTGGTGAAGGGAATGGGGCACGATTTAGTAGAGCTGCTGAAGGGTTTCAGAATAATTTCTTCTGAGGTCAAACCGTTGATCTTTCGATTAATTGGGGATCATGATGTACTACTAGGTGCCACTCATGATCGTTCTATAATTAGTTAATTATAGACGGCCAACATAAATCGAAAGCCTATTTAGTCACACGCACTACGAGTAATCCGAGGGATTTAAAACGAGTTGAAAATTGGATTTTCCGATCAAGAGAAATAAGTCGAATCTGAGTTAATCAGAGGCGCAATGGAAGCTAAAAATGGCTAAGTCTTTTGAAGGCTTTTTGGGCGAATTAAATGAGTTTAATTCGCGACCGGTTCGGGTTGGTTTGGCCGGCCAAAGAGGGTGCTAACCCTCCTTGTGGTGGCCGGCCATTAAAGGGAGATTAAACCAATTTAATTGGTTTAATTAATAAAATAAATCTAGTGTGATTTGTTTTATAAATTATGGATAAATAAATTTGTATAAAGAAATTTATATAAATAAAATTTATAGAAATTTATTCTTTTATGGAAGATTAAAATAATCCATGAATTGGTTTATTTTAATTTTATAAAATCAATTATGAATTGATTTTTCCATAATAAGAAAGTTTATAAATTTCTTATAAAAATTTATTCCATAATTTAAAGAGAAGAAGAATTAGTTTTATTATAAATTGGTTTATAATAAAGACTCGGTTTAAACGGAATAATTAATAAGAAAATTTATAAGATAAATTTCTTATAACTAATTCCGTTAATTCCGTTAATTCGGTTTAGAGGGAGACTTAGCAAAGGAGTTGCTACTATATAAAGGAACCAAAGGCTAGCCCTTATTCCAATCAATTAATCAAGAGATTAATTACTCTCTCTCTCTCTCTCTTAATCTCTCCTCTCCTCCTCTTCTTCTTCCCTTAGGGCCGGCGCACCCTAGCTCCTCTAGGGCCGGCGCCCAACCAAATCCAAGAAGGTGAAGTTGCCATGAGCATTGAAGAAGAAGGAGAACCCGAACACGAAGAAGAAGAAGTGGATAGCGACTCCTCTCTTCCCGGAATTCGATTCCGTTACTTCGTTGGTTAGTCTTCCGTTATTTTCTTTTATTCTTCTAGTTGTGCCTTCCGAGAATCTAGAAGTTCTCGTCGGCACAAAACTCGTGACTTTGCGAAGTCATCCCGAAGAGAACTCGGCGTGGACGCGAATAGAGGCGGAGCTTCCAAGGGACGCTACGGTTGGATCTCGTCCCTTACTTCGAGTTACGAGAGGTACTTGGTAAATTTGTTTACTTTTCGCAAAGTTTTATTTTATGATTATGTCAACACAATGTAAGGTTGCATGCTAGATACGAAGTTAAAATAATTTAGGAAATTATTTTATGCAAACTCTTCTGCTGCACGTAAAAATTTTGAATTTTACGAACTCGTATCCTTGTCGACATGCACCCGATCCAAACACCTTGAACCTCCTAGTTGCACTCTCCATGTCTTAACCACTACACCAAGCATTGTTTCTTGTTGAGAGAATAAGAAACATGCTTGTTAAGCATGTAATAGTGAAGAGACATGTCTTTTCATGAGAAAAGTATAAATAAGAGAGGGAAGAGGTGTGAGTAACTTCCTCTTCTTCTTCCTTTTCTCTTCCCCACCGAAACTTCATTGCCCCTCTCCCTTGTGTTTTCGAAAAATACAACCTAGGGTTTCTAACCCTAGGGAAGTGGAAGGAAGGAGACTATCTAAAGGGTCTTGCCCTCCACTAGGGCCAAGAAGTTCTAGAGGAGTTTTGGCGAAAGGAACCTCCACTTCTCCTTCAACCAAGGGTACCCTAAGGATCTAGGGAAGGCAAAATTCAAGCGAAAGGAAGTAAGTATCCCCTCGCCTGCAGTGTAATTGTTATGCATGATTCTTGTTGTTTTCTTGTACAAAAGAATTAGGGTTTTCCCTTTGTAAGTTTCGGCCACCTCCTTTTGGAGAGGCCTTGGTTACTCTTTAATACATGAGAAGATCCCTTGAGACTTAGGGTATATAGGTATGTTGATTTTCTTTATGATGTTGTGAACAAAAACTAGGGTTCTACCCTTATGTGACTTTCGGCCAAAGCATGAAGCAAAGAGGGTTTTAAGGTTGTATGATTCCTATGATATATCCATGCTTAGTAGTGTAGACAAAATGCTTGTATAAATGTTGGTGTGAAGATTTGATTTCAAGAAACCTAGTTTCCCTTACCCTTGAGTTCGGCCAACCCTAGAGGGATTAGAGATTAGGGTTGCATAATTATCTTATGATGAAATCTATGTTTAATAAGTGGCATGATAGGTATGTGAGATGTTTGTGTAAATGCTTGTATGAATGTTGATTCAAAAACCCTAATTTCCCCTACCCTACACCATTCGGCCAACTCCCTAAGGTTAGGGTTTGTGAAGGTTAAACTACCCTAGGAGATATGCTTATGTTTGGGAATAATGATATGTATATGCATGTGATGTTTAAGGGAATGTTTGATAGGAAAACTTAACCTTTCCCCTGGCATGTGATATTCGGCCAAGCCTAGAACATTAGGTTTGTGAAGCTTGATTACCCCATGATGTATGCTATGCTTAGAATGATATATGATGGATATAGATATGATACTTGTATGTGATGTTTGATGTCAAAAAACTAAGCTATCTCTACTTTGACTTTCGGCCAAGACCTTAGGTTTAGGGTTAAGAAGAACTCGATTAACTCATGAAGTATGCTACCACTTTCTATGACAGGAATATGATTTATGTGACCAATCTTGTCATATATAAGTTTGTGTAAGTGGTTGAAATATAACATATGTATGAGCATGTTTATATAGCCCACGTGGCACCCTTTATGAATTGCATGTGATGTCTATGATAAAACGCTTGAAAGGATACTCCACTAAGTATGGGATCAAGAGTACCCCTTATGTTGTGTGGTGTGTCCCTACGGGATCATGAGCACCCTTGAAGAGTGGTGTGTCCCATAAGAGTGGATTTGGAGTATTCCTTAGCATATATGTAAAAGCATGTAAACTATTTTACTTTATGAATGGGCTTGTACCGGACCGAAGTATGGGTCCAAGGGATGGGCACCTTAAGAACGCCCCGGTTCTGGACTACCGACTATGCTGTCCACGGTTCTGGCACTACCGTAGCTGTGCAACAGGGATGGGCACCTTAAGAACGCCCCGGTTCTGGGACTACCGACTATGCTGTCCTTACCCTAGTAGGTCGGGGCTCGCTACCTCGTATCTACTCAGGGATGCGCGCTTATGATGTATGTATGTGGTACAAGCCGGGGACCCCCAATGATGATACGATGATATTTAAATATTTAAAAGTATGATTTTAAAAGTTAAGCATCCTTATGTATATGCATTCCATACTTTATACTGCTTGCTTAGAAACTGTGATGTTTAGTATGCTATGATGAACTCATGCTTATGATTTATTATGTGTACATGTTGTATGCTTTTGTATGGATTTTGCGAGTAGGACCGGATCCTTACTAAGCTTTTATGCTTACTAGTTATGTGTTGTCATATGCTGCAGATAAAGGTAAGGAACACATGAACTAAAGGAAGAGGCAGGAAGGCTGAAGATGTGTGGGATGGTGGCTCGGGAAAGAAAGATTCCCATATTTACATTACTATGCCTATGTTTCCTTTAATAATAAATGCTAGTGATTAGAGTTGGTACTTTTGAATATTAGTGATCACTCTTATATGTTTGAGTTGAATTACTTGTGAACTTAAGATGCATAGAAACCTAGGACTATGCTCCAAAGAAATAAAATATTCTAAACATTAAAGCATGATATCTGACTGGCATGCACTGACTAATAGGCTTAGCACTTATGTTTTTCTTTTATGATTAAAATTATATGAATGAGTAGTACGTAACCCCGCCCCGAGAGTAGATATAAGGGCAGGCGTTATAGATTCGACCCGGATTTTTTCTTTTGCCAAGTTACGAGATAAATAAGCTATTAATTTTGATAATTCGATTTCGGAATAACCTCTTACCATTATTTGGCCATTTTCCGATATTGTGAGCCTTCCGTCGTCTGGCTCCGACTCCGATCTGGTGTCAATGTCTTCCATAGCGGTTAAGGCTAGGAGATTTGACTATGGGGCCTCTTGTTCTTCTTCGAAGGAGGATTCGTCCCACGTGGCTTGAAGAGCCTTCTTCCTTCTAGTCTTTTTAGCTTCCTTTAGATTGGGGCACTCCGATTTGTAGTGTCCCTTCTTGTTGCATTCGTAGCAGGTGACATTTGGTTTGCCTTTTGAAGTTGAAGGTTCAGCTGGATATTCCTTTCGTCGGATTGCTTTCCTTCTGTTAGTTTGATGCTTCAGCTCCTTGTAGTAGTCCCGAGCTAGCCGCACCAACTTGGGTCGATCCCCTTCACTATCTTCTAAGTCTGAGTCTGAGTCTGAGTCAGACTCGGGTGCAGATTGAGACTTTTTCTTGGCTACCTTTGCTTGGGGTTTATCTGCAAGAAAAGCAATACCTTTCTCGGCCAAAGTGCAGTTAGTCTGTTCGTGTAATTCTAGTTCTGAAAATAGTTCATCTAATTTAATTTTTGAAAGATCCCTAGAAACCTTATAAGCATCTACCATAAATGCCCACAGAGTATTTCTTGGGAATGCATTTAAGGTATACCTGATTAGGTCACGGTTCTCTACCTTGTGACCGATTGTGTGCAGGCCATTCATCAACTCCTGAATTCTGGCATGGAGTTGTGTTGCTGATTCACCCTCATTCATTTTTATTGTGTAGAGTCTGTTCAGTAACAGATCCCTTTTGCTGATTCTGGTGTCGGAGGTACCTTCGTGCAGCTCAATCAGTTTGCTCCAAAGTTTTTTGGCGCTGCTGAAAGGACCCACCCGGTTCAGTTCTTCCTTGGTTAATCCACACTGCAACGTCTGAGTTGCCTTAGCATCAACCTCGCTCTTTTTCTTCAGAGAGGCGTCCCATTCAGAGTAGTGCTGTGCCACTCCTTCTACGTTCCTGGGGATTTCGAGGCCAGATTGGATTATTATCCACATATCCACCTGAATTTTCAGGTGGACTTCCATCCGACATTCCCAGTAGGAGAAATCTTCTCCACTGAATAGCGGTGGTCTGGTTGTGCTGAAACCCTGTTGTATGGCCATAATAATTTCTGAAAAAAAATAGAAACAGAGAAAACTTGTCCCAAGATTTGGTCTTGGATTAGTAATGCAGAAGAAAAATTAATAGAAAAGAAAAACGATCGAGTGGTGTTGCACCAACCTCGATTAACGAGAAAAATTCGAAAAAGAAATTAAAATTTTTTTTGTAAAATCCGAAAAAAACCTCAAATTGGTGGTTGCACAAAATTTGAGCCACCCACTCTGATACCACTTGTTGGATCAAAGAAAACGATAGAGGGGTGATATCGTTATAAAAATTTTCGGAGTAGAAGAGTAAATGTGCAGCAAAAAATGACAAAATACAGAAGAACACAAGTCGTTTTATACTTGGTTCGGAGTCGCGGTCGGCTCCTACTCCAAGGCCCACGGTCCTTGACCGTTTACATTGGGCAATTCTATATTCGATAAAGTTTTTACAAGATGATAGTACAGATATAGAATTGAAAATTTAAATCACAACACTTTCGTAAATTGAAATTTTACCGACGCCCGAGGTGGATCGAATACCGGAGCAAAGGGTCGTTGTAATACCCAAAAATTCTCAAACCTAATTTTAGAAATATCCTAGAATTTATTCCGAATTTATGAATATTTTTATAGAATTTTTCCATGGACAAATAAGGCAAAAAGGAATAAAAATAGAATATGCAATAAAAAGGCTTAAAAATGGGATTTAACCCCTAGACCTTTATCATGAGAGGAATATAGGCTTACCCAGTGGGATAGTTTGTTTTCATATAAATATAATAGAGGAAAGGATAAATAAGGTGAAGTTAGTTAAATTTCTCCATAAGAAAAAAAAGGGAAACTTAAGGGTTTTTAGGTTTATTCCTTCCCTCATCTTCTCACCGTCGACTTCTCCCTCTTGGGCGATTTTTCCTCACCCTCTCCTGAGCCTTTCTCTCTCCTCACTCATGGCAACCCAAGGAGGGAGTCCAAGGGCTTGTGTTGGGCGGATTCAAGGAGGAGGACACGTTAGGGGATCGTCTCAAGGAGTAGTCCGTCGTTAGAGCCTCTCCAAGACTCCAAGGATCTTCCCTCTCCCTAAACCCTATGCATTAGAGTTGTAAGAACAAGCGCAAGATGTAAGTACCCCTCACCTGCAGTATAAGTAGCTTCGTTCGTATGCCTAAATGCCTTAGTTTTATCTAATTGCAAGTTTATGTTCCTATGTTCAGATCTACTCTCTCTACCGACTTTAAGGGCACCACTAGATGGGCTGGACGTGTTTCCCCCTTTAGTTTGGGGTTTAGACACACCGTCGAGTGCCTAGGAAGTATCCTTAAAAGAAAAGGGAAGTTTTAGGCACGCAAGGTGCTCGAGAAAATGTTAAGAAGCTCTAATATGAGTTTTAGCATGTTATGAAATTAGCTACCCATGCTTTATGTTTATGGACCCTAGTTCATCCATTGGGTGGGCTCCTAGATCGCCCCTAGGCTCTAGATCGCATAGTAGATGCAAGGTTAAAGAAAAGAATATTTATGAAAGTATTTTACTTTATATGGCATGTGCTTTGTAATGCTCACCCTTCCAGCCCTACGATGTAGGCGGACGGCGGCGTTACGCTAACATACATACATGCAAATGGAGATCATAATGTAGCAAAATAATTTTAAACTTTATACATGTGCATTTAAACCATGCAACTAACACATGAATCATGTAAACCTATCTTAGCTATCATTCTTAAACATGGTTACTTGGTAAACATAGCATTGTCATAACATGAAAAGAATAAGACATAACATGTGAGACATAACATTCTTGAACATGCTTGTATTAAACATAACTTACCCTACTATCAAGCTAAAAGTCAACATAAAGTATAGCATGGAACTAAAGTTAACAATGCAAAACATAAGAAGTTGTTCTTTAGAAAAACCATCATAAAGTCTAGCATGAAACTAAAGTTGAAAGGTGACAATGCAAAACATGAGACATATGACAATTATGAGTAAGATGATCTTTTCTTTTTCTTTTGCCATGTCACTGCCACACACACACACTTGCCCCTCCTACTGCTTCCCATAGCTTAGTATCCTCTTGCTTGATCTGTAGTATAAGAATGTAAAACTTAAAGCACATAGGCTTAGTATGACTCTTTCCTACTCACTAAAACCATAGGTCACATATTGTCAATAGAAAGACATAACATAGAGAGTGTAACATAAAACAAAAGCATATCATGAGAAGGTATTCATAAAGCATTTGACATGAAACACATAATCATATAGAAGTGGTTAACATGAAATGGAAGTGCATAGAGCTCATGGCATAAGAAGTACTTGACATAAAATATAAGCACATAACATACTTGACATGGCATAGTTCTTGATATAAACATAAGCATATGACATACTTGACATGGCATAGTTCTTGACATAAACATAAGCATATGACATACTTGACATGGCATGGTTCTTGACATAAACATAAGCATATGACCTACTTGACATGACATAGATTCATAACATGAATGAATGCATGAGTTAAATGCACATAACATAGGGATGCTTATTTGAAAATCATATTTATAAATACTTAAACATAAATCATAACATCATGGGGGGCCCCGGCTTGTACCACATACATACATACATCATTTGCACGCATCCCTAAGTAAATGTGAGGTAGCTAGTCTCGACCTACTAGAGTACTAGGTTAACTTCAACCTAGGGACAGCTACGGTAGTTCAGAACCGAGGCTTTCATAAGGAGCACATCCCTATTGGACAGCTGTGGTAGTCCCAGAACAGGGGACAGCTTCGGTAGTCCCACACCCAGGCTTTCATAAGGAGTCCATCCCTTGGACCTTACTTGGGTCCGGTACAAGCCCATCCATAAAGTAAAATAGCTTCACATGCTTCTTTTTACATCATTCATAAAACTTACATGGCATAATTAAAAACATAAACATGATCTTAATACATGAAGCATGGTATAAAGCATACTTAGCATTTCATCATTCATAGTTAATGCATAACATCATTATGCCTTAAAGGCATGAACATCATCTTCATTCATAAGGTATGTCATGCACACATTATTATTCCTTAGAGGCATGAACATCATCTTCATTCATAAGGCATGACATACATACATAATTATGCCTTAAGGCATAAACATTATCTTAGTTCATAAAGCTTGCATGATCATGGTACATAAGGTAAGCATGCATAGATAAGTTTTTACATACATGGTACGTAGCACATAGCATACATAATCATGGTATCTATCATAAAGCATGCATGGGTAGGATCCATATGAATATGATACATACTACATAGGTTCATGACATTCAACATAAAACATGAATAGGTCTACATAATCATAATATACATATCATAATACATATGTTCATGGTCTATGGTTTAAAACATCCATAAATAAACCTACTAAAACATGGCACATAATATAAGTATACAAGATCATGATGCATAGCACATAAAGTTAGGGTTAAAATTCATACAACATGCTTGAACATACAGCTACATCATAGTAAGCCATAAACAAGTATACTTGAAACCTTAGACTATCCCAAACCCTAGACTTGGTGCTTGGCCGAAACCCTAGAAGATGGAAGTCCCATTATTCAAGTAAAATGTGAGATACCATAAGTAACATAACACCCATACAATTCATAAAATTCCCTAGGAAGCTATTAGAACACATGATTGGGGCTAACCCTAATTCCTAGCCCTAGATTAGGTCTTGGCCGAAACCCTAAAGGGGCCACAAGTCCATGGAAAATTTCATATAATTCATAATTAACATACAATGCCATAGGAAGTCATTAGAACACATGATTGGGCTAACCCTAGCTCCTAGCCCTAACATTTGGTCTTGGCCGAAACTTATAGGGGTCTTAAGTCCATGGAAAAATTCATATAATTCACAATTAACATCCATTATATCATAGGGAATCATAATAAGCATACTTGGAGGGTTAGATCTAATCCTAACCATGGAAATGGGATGGTGGCCGAAACTTGTAGGGTGCCTTGGGTGCTACAAATATTTCACAACTCATAATTTATTCTTTATTTATCATGAGAAAGCATTAGGAATCATGAGTGAGGTTTTAACATCATCCCAAACCCAAAAACCATGCTTGGCCGAAACTTGTAGAAACCCTAATCTATAGTTTTCTCAACATAGATCCCAAACAAAACTTAAATCATGATAGACAACATAGAAAACTATTATACCACAGGTGAGGGAGTCTTACCTCTTGTTGTCTTGGTTATAAACCTTAAATAGAGAAAAGTGAAGACCTTCTTGACCTTAGAACACCCCTTGCCCTTGTAGCCTTGTAGGAAACCTTGGATCTTCAAGAGGGAGTCCTCTTGTGAAGTTTTCTAGGGGAGAGACCCTAGATGAGATTTTTGGAAATGGGAGAGGGAGAGGGAGATTTCGGTGGGGATGGAAGAAGGAGGAAGAAGAGAATTTATAATGCCTTTTGTCTCTTCACAAGTGTCTCTTCACCTTCTTCACATAGTGCCTCTGCACATTCCCTACCCTTAACCACAACTTTCCTCTCCTCTCTAAGAACACACCCCTGCTGGGGCTACTAGTTGTCCCATGCATCATAAAGCTTTGCTACCACCTAAGGTCCAAGGTTCAAACCTTGGCAATTACTATTTTTTTTTGTTCTTTCCCCTTTTATTTATTTATTTATTTTCTAAAAACCCACATAAAGCCCATTAAGAATTATACTAGAATTCCACCTAAAATCCATTAAGAATTGTCCTAATATTCATACTAGTGTTCATGTAAAAATTGAGAGGATTTTACGGGCGTTATATGCTTGGACTGTAGTCCGTCCATGGGTGGGCTCCTAGTTGCCCCTAGTCCCCTAGATCGCCTAGTAGTAGTACCCTAATGGGTTTAGGATTAGCTAACTCGGATCTATTTAGAGATGCGCGCATTAGCAACACATTGCCGGCCCACAGCAGCATAATTAGTATTTTCACTTATTATATGTATAAGTTTTAAAAGTTCAGTAATAGTTTTAAGTGAAAACAGTTTAAAGATCATGCTTAGATCGGTTAGATTCTATGGATGCTATGTGAATTTAGTTATAAGAATATGATTTAGTCCATGTGCTTAGTATGATGAGTATGCCATGATATTTGTTTAGATCATATGTTTCAGCAAGAATAAATGACAAGCATGATATGTTTTTTCTACATGTGTTTTCAAAAGCATGAGTTTCGAGAAATGCATTGTTTTGTGAGTAGGATTGTACTTACTAAGCTTTATGCTTATAGTTTCATTTTTCCTTATACTGCAGATAAGGGCAAAGAAAAAATGGAGTAGCGGAAGCGGCAGGGATGATGTGGAGTGTGTGTGATGGTGGAAACTTGGAAGGAAAAAGGACCTTGGGAACTTGCATTATGAGGATGCACGATTAAGAATATTAAATGAACTAGTTCTTCATCATGTTTATCATTTTCCGCATTTTAAGTACCTTTGTTATGTTGTTAGCACCACTCTTGATATGAGTCTTGCGAGAATTCTAGTATGAGATTATGTATCATGAGTTAATACTATACAGTCATGCCATGCCTAGTTCCTACATGTGATATGTTGAGTGATACATTTCAAGTGCGTGTTAACTAGTAGTAAAATGCATGATCTAAGGCTATAGAACCATTTCTGATATTATAGTGCTACTATTAGTGCATCTAGATAGGAACAATGCTTAGCTTTAGTAGCAAGTTGATACAAAGTTCGTGTTTCTAATTTCATGCTTAGAAATGGTTGAAGTATGCTTTAATGTCATGAAAACATGTAGAATATGGCCTAGAATCATTGTATACCTGTTAGTAAGCTTAAATATGAGTTTGTAGTGTTTTTGGTACAAAGTAGGTTGACCTTGGCACGTTTTCAAAATATGAAAATTCATATTTCAGAGCTACCAGTCGACTGCGACAGCTACCAGTCGACTGGTCGAGGGAACAGAAACATTCGGGGCGAGTGAATCCCAGGTGCAGTCGACTGCACCAGTCGACTGACAAGATATCAGTCGACTGGTGCCAGTTTAAAATCGAATGTGTTATATGGCTGTTGGTTAGTGTTTCAGTCATGCAACGCTGAGGTTGGGAGATCAAATCCTGGCCAAGTTAATAAAATTAAAATTTTTGTTTTATTTTAGCTGGTTAGTACTTCCAACATGGTTATGAATTGTTAGTTCAGTAAATAGAAATTTTTTTTAAAATTCTCCCAGTCGGTTCAGCATCTGGAAAACAATGATCAGTAATCAGTCGCCCAGTTAGTAGCGATCTGCCTTAAAGCTTAGTACCAGAAGGCGGGTCGTTACAGAGTGGTATCAGAGCAGGTTCCATCTTTCCTCCACACACACATCCAACATCGTACCTGCAGCTTCCAAGTAAGAGTACCTCTCACATTACTTATGTTTTCTTGCTTTTTCATTTCCTACTTAACTGAAGCATGTTTATAACTTATGGCACTTTAATATAGTTATAGTAAATATGTATGTCCTCTGTTATGTAGATAATGGCTAGAAGACACCCAACTAGAAGGGCACCAGCTACTAAGCCTCAACAGGAGGCAATTGACACAGTGACTCCACCTAATCTCGAGGAGATAGTGGCTCAACTCCAGAGACAGATAGCTGAGCAGTAGTAAGAGATAGCCACTTTAAGGGATAATCAACAGACCAGACCTACTGTCACGCCAGGACCAAATGTGGAAACCCCAATAGTGACAGAGGTTCCACCTAGAGCACCAATAGCACCAGAAGCACCAGCAGTAGGGGCTAGGAGAGAAGCATATCTGGTTTAGTGGTAGAAACTCAAACCAGAGAACTTTTCAGGCACTAGTGAACCGTGGGATGCACAAGCCTGGTTCAAAACCTTGGAGAGTACCATGGAGCTTCTAGACTGGCCAGAGCATGAGAAAGTAAAGTGTGCCTCCTTCTGCCTAGCAGGAGATGCTAGAATGTGGTGGGAAAGGGTGAAGGTCAAGCGAGACATAAATCAGATGACGTGGGCCAACTTCGAAGCTAAGTTTTTCGAAGAATTCTTTCATATGCGGGTTACTAACCGACATTATGATGAATTCACTGAATTTCGTCAAGGTAACCTATCAGTAGAGAAATTCGTGAAGAGATTCAACAGACTGGCTCGCTTGTGCCCTGAACTGGTCAGCACTGAACGAGAGCGAGTTAGGCTAATGCTCAAGATGCTAAGGCCAGAAATAGCATTGAATGTGGCCAGCGGCGTCCATAGGCAACAAATCTCAGAAGAACTAGTTAGCAGTGCTCTGATCACCGAGCACTACCTGAACAGCATGCAACAACAAAAGTCAGTCATGACAGAAAGTAAAGGCCAAGGCAGTTCAGGAACTCAGAAACCCTAGGGCCACAACTCTAGCTGGAAAGGAATGAATCAAGGCAAATGGAAGCAGTGGAACAATCGGAAAGGGGATCCTGCCAACAAGCAAGCCAAGTATCCCACTTGTCCCACATGTGGGAGACAACACTTAGGGGTCTGCCGCAAGGGCACCCGTGGGTGTTATAACTGTGGTCAAGAGGGGCACATGGCCAAGTAGTGCCCCACCAAGAACAGTCTGCCTACTCCACAGCCTACTCAGTATGGAGGCAAACCTGCACAGCTACATCAGATGCAGGCAGCACTATGGTCCCCATATCAGTCAAGGCAGATTAGAAGCTCCATCAGCCACTACCAATGCACGGATCTTCTCATTGACTAGAGAGGATGTAGCTGTTGGTGCAGACAGCACCTAAGTCAAACCTGTGTTTTGATAATGGCAAAAGGGTTCAAAAGTTAAGATGTTTTGTTTTTCTAACATACTCCTTGAGTGTGCAGATTAAAGTCCTAGCGAAGGACTGCTAAGCACCTAGTGAAGGACTGCTAGGCATCGGAACCCTAAGACCCAGCGAAGGGCTGCTGGGCACCTAGCGAAAGGCTGCTAGGAGTCAAAGACCTAGCGAAGGACTGCTGGGTGTAGGACCGGTGCCGTCGATAGAGGGGGGCTGAATATTGATCGTTGAAATCTTTCGTTAAACTTCATAAATCATTCGAGTGTTCTAAAATCAAAGTTAGTAGCACAGCGAAAAATAAAATAGAAAGCAAGACAGGGACACAGCGGGATTTATTTACTTGGTTCCCAACCCCCCAGGGTCAGTACGTCTAAGGCCTATATACTCGGCGTGAGTCCACTATTGGTCTCCTTTCCAGAATTTTCGGAGGCGGAGAAAACCTGTCTTACAGTGTACAATTACAAGCACAAGTACAGAAAATTAAGTACGAAAATAATAAATGCAAACCGAACAAAAACAGAGTTGAAGCTCGGCCGATCTGGACCTTCGAAGTGCCGCGCACTTCCTCCTGGAGCCTCCCGGTCGTAGAGCCTCATCATTAGTGCGTTGTCATCAGTCAGAATGATCAGAATGGCTTGTATCAGTTGTGTCTGAAGCAGAGGGGTCGAAGCCCCTTATATAGGCCTCCTGGGGGCGCCCTAGACGCTGGGGGCGCCCCGATAAATCCGGTCAAACTTTATCCTCGCCGCAGCTAATAAAACCTTTGACCAGGGCACCCCGGACCTCCGGGGCGCCCTCATGAAGGCTTATCTATGTTTCAGACTCGAAACATCAAATACAGGTTTGAACCCGGGTGCCCCGCTTGACACCTATTCTGCTTGCATCACCAAACACTGCTTTTTACTCTTTGTCTTGGGTGCCCCCAACACTGGGGGCGCCCTGGATGCATGGGGGCACCCCCAACACTGGGGGCGCCCTGCTTCAGGGCCTCTACCAGGTTGCTTTGTCTTCCAATCTTGGTACCTGCAAGATATACAAACACAAAGCACATATACATATAATATTAACCTTAAGGACTTCGTTCGGACTTGGGATCTCCATGAAACCCTAGGTTGAACCGGCACAAGTTCCCATCCCCGAGAACTAGCCTTTCACCTACTCCTTTCAGGAGACGATTGCCACCCAGTCCTTCGGGTGGACTTTTGCTTAGCTTCCGATACTTCCGGACCTCGAGACGCTCAAACCCTGACCCGTCTCTACTCCTGTCCTTAGTCATCGCTCAGCTAAGTTGCCCAGTCCCTTGGGCCAAGACTTCATTCCCTAGCAGTCCTTCGCCAGGTGCCTAGCAGCCCTTCTCTAGGTCTTCGTTACCAAGTAGTCCTTCGCCTGGTGCCTAGCAATCCTTCGCCAGGTCTTCGGTACCAAGCAATCCTTCGCTTGATGCCTAGCAGTTCTTTGCTAGGTCTTAGACTCCTAGCAGCCCTTCGCTAGGTCTTAGGGTTTCGATGCCTAGCAGCCCTTCGCTAGGTCTTTAGGGTTTCGATGCCTAGGTTAACTAGGACTTTTCTTCAACTTAGGTTACTTCTCCTTTGCTCCCCTTTGTCTGTTCAATGTATCACTGACTTAAGTATATTGTCAAACATTAAAACACTTAAAGGAGAACATCATTGATGCAACTTGCACCAACAATCTCCCCCTTTTTGATGTTTGACAAAAACTTAAGTTAAATTGGTTGAAGGGGCTAACTCACTATCCTTGGGATAAAAAACAAAAAAAAATGATATAAGTTTTGAAACTATATTTTTGATCTTTGGGAGAAAATTTTTCTAACTTAAGCACACCTCTCCCCCTTTGTCATACATCAAAAAACTTTAAGAAAATACTTGCACCAACAATGAATACTTTTAGTTCTTTTTGAACATACTTAGTGCAAAATTTTTAAAAGCATGGCATTTTGAATGATATATTGCATTTTTTTGAAAAAAAATACATAATTTTGAAAAAGATGCTATGTACTTTTGAAAGATTATGTAATTTTTGAAAAATATAAGTACCTTTGAAAAATGTATTGAATTTTTTTGAAAAATTAAGTACTTTTGAAAAATGCATAATTTTTGAAAGAATGCTATTTTGGAAAATATAAATAGTATGCATATTTTGCAAGTACTAACTATTTTTGAAAAAGATGAGACTTTGAAAAATATAAGTAATTTTTGAAACATAATATTTTACTTGACTAGGTTTCTTTTCAGTCTGACACCATCCTGGAAACCTTGTTGACTACAAGGACATTTGCTAAGTGTCCTGGAAATTCTCCAACCCAAGTAAACATTATTTCAAAAATAATTTCATAAGTCACACAAACAAATAGAATAATAGTATTTTGAAAGACTTAGATTTTTTGTAAGATTTTGAAGATATGAAAACATGTTATTAAATAATTCTTTTAATTTAACCTCCCCCTAAACTTGACTCAGTCCTGGGAAGCTTGTTGACCACTAGTACTCTTCCTCTGAGTCTTAAGGTTTGATTCAGATTAAAAAGAAATATTAAAAAAATGAATAATTACCAAAAAAACTTTTCTGAAATTCTTCTTTTGACTCAGACTCCCCCTAAATTTGATACATCCTAGGAGTCCTTGAAGATCATGAAGTGAATCTTTCCTCTGTGTCTTTAGGGTTTATCAAGGTCAAAGAAACAGGTAAATTCTTGAACATATAATTTTTACACCATAAACCCTTTTTGAAAACACAAGTAATAATGATTTAAAGCATAGTTTTCGAAAAGTATTTTTCAAATGATAGTAATGTCTAAAGTGTAGTTTTTTAAAACCATTAAAAAAATAAAAAGCACTCCCCCTGTACCCGATACCGTTTGACTCTATCTAAGTGCCTTAAGGAACTTTAGTGTTGTCCTAAGAGGCTTGTGTCTAATTGTGTGAGTCAAACACTTTTCAAAAGAATATAATTTTTGAAAACATATACTGTATTGACAGTCAAACAAACATGAAATCCATACAAACATTATTATGTTGAAGCACTATTTTGAAAATATATTTTTAGAAAAATATTCTAGCAATTTTGAAAGACAATTTTGAAACATGCTTATCAATTCATTAGTCCTTAACATCTCACCCATTCTAGATGTATCAATACAGCAAGCATGGTTGTCTTATAGGTGTATTGTGAGATGCTTGAATCATTTTTCTTAATTTATTATTAACTCTAAGATTTTATTGAAGCTTGTGTTAGATTTGAATTTGACAAGAAGTAACTTGAATTTGAATTTCAAAAATCGACTTCCAGGTCTTGGCGAGGCACTAGGCCTTTTTTGGCCGTAGCCTTATTGGATCATCAACCCTTTCCTTGACAAAGCCTTTTAATGAAATTTCATTTTCAAAATTACTTTTTGAAAAATTCTGGTCTAACTAGTTTGGGTCTTGGATCGGTAGCTTCGGCTAGTTTCACCAGTCTAAAGAGACCAAGTATACTTGATCTTATTAGAATTGGCTTCCCTAATGTACTATCATCTCACCGCCACCCAATACCAGGTTGATCAAGTTTCAATTATTCTTTTTCCTATAGCCGTTCTAATATATGCATAAAATTTAAATATGAATGACATGTCATATATTTAAAAGAAGTAGCAAATGCATGGCATGACAATTATGCATGAGTCAAACAAGTCCAATCATTTTATTTAAGTTTCTAATGATGTATCAAATTCCCGATATGATACATGTCGTGTGAACCTGCGAATATGTCAACCCACTTTGACATATTTAATGTTATTAGTTTTAATTGTTATAGTTTCGGGTAAAATTTTATTTTAGTTCAAGTTTAACTTGTTTAACGATTAGTTAGAGATTATATTGATTAAGGATAAATTAATTAAGAATTTATTTATGTGAATTAAGTAAGATTAACATTAATTAAGATTTAATTTGATTTTAATTAAGATTTAATTTAAATTTAATTAAGATTTAATTTGAATTTAATTTAGATTTAATTTGAATTTAATTTAGATTTAATTTAAATTTAATTAAGAGTTAATTTAAATTTAATTTGAATTTAATTTATTTAATTTAATTTGAATTTAATTTAAATTAAATTTAATTTAATTTAAATTTAATATAAATTTAAATTTAATTTAAATTTAAATTTAATTTGAATTTAATTAAATATGAATTTAATTAATTTGAAATTTAATTTAATTTGAATTTAATTTGAATTTGAATTTAATTTAATTTGAATTTAATTTAAATTTGACTTTAATTTAATTTAATTTGAATTTAATTTAATTTGAATTTAATTTAATTTGAATTTAATTTAATTTAATTTGAATTTAATTTAAATTTAATTTAATTGAATTTAATTTAATTTAATTTGAATTTAATTTAATTTGAATTTAATTTAATTTAATTTGAATTTAATTTAATTTAATTTGAATATAGTTTAAATTTAAATTTAATTTAATTTGAATTTAATTTAATTTGAATTTCCACACCGGTGTGGCTTAGTGTGGATTAAGTCACCTAGGGAGGTGGCTAGGGCTCAGAGCTCATGGGGGAGCTCTAGGAGCCTATGGGGTCCATGGTGAATGGATCTCAAGAGTTTCTCTTCTAGAAAATTAGGTTGAAATGTGCCAAAAGGATTGGAAGACTTGGGTAAGTCTTAATTCTAGAAAATGACACATTAAAAGGAGAATTAGGGAGAAAAAAATGAAAATAGAATATATCTGAGAAAATTAGGTTTTAATGAGTGAACACCATGTAATTCAGTGCTAGAAATAAGTTGTGATCAAGTATAAGAGAATACATTAAGGAGAAATCACGATTGAGACTTTTGGGGATGAGTTTCAATGATACACTTTAGGATAAGCTGAGTTTCATGCCAATCTTGGGATCCGGAGTATATTTGTTTGGAAACATATTTTTCCCAAGTGGACATTGGCCCCACAAATCTCCCCACGAAATTTCATAATTTTTGGAGATTTGTGAAATTATCTAGGGATTACTGAAATTGGGCTGAAAAACCTGAAATTCAGGTATCAGTCGACTGCCCTAGGGGCAATCGACTGGTAAGAGCCCAGAAACATTCTGTGAGTTTTGGGAGTCGACTGCCACAGGGGCAGTCGACTGGTATGTAGGCTGAAATAGGAAAATGGTTATTGGATGATAGAATATGATGTCTAAATTAAAATCCTTGATCATACTGGTTGAGTTGAGGTTTGACTTAGGGTTTAATGGATTGTATGAAATGAAACTATATGGGTATCATGGAATTCAAAGGTAACTAATGAGTGCTTAAGATTCAATGAATGATATTGAATGATGAGGTCTTAATAAATGAAAGGATATGAAAAAGGGAGTATTGAGGACGATTCCTTGTGCAAATTGATTAGCATTGGCAAACACAAGGAATCATGAATTGATTTCAAAATTGATATAAAATGCCAAACTTTTGAGGAAATTAGGAGCTATACCAAAAGTTAAGCACATTTGTGATTTTCATGAAATCATATTTTTCTAGGATAGGGTATATCCTAGCAAATGTGCTTGAAAACTTCTTAGACTTTTTAAGTGTTGATGAGTTCTTTTGGCACTAGGGGTAAGGTTGCTTGGGAGCAAGTCTTAAATGGTGGCCAAGGGAGAAGAACTTGGTTGTTAGATTGGGTAGAACCTAACTTGGTGTTAGGGTGGTAAGTTGGTTAGAACTTTACCTTGGAAAATGGAAATTGGGAGAAGGTATAGGTTAAGGGGGAGGGTGCCTCCTTGTTTGCCTTAATATTCATTAAAAATTTTGAGTTTTGTGTCCAACTTGGGAATGGTAATAAATACATGGTGAAATATATTTTTCCCAAGTAGGTATGGGTACCACAAAGTTCTCCACGAAATTTGGAAATTTTTGGAGATTTATGAAATTTCTGGTACAATTCTGAATTTGGCCAGAAAAGTTTGATATACATAGTATCAGTCGACTGCCCTGGGGGCAGTCGACTGCCCAGGGCTGATGAGTGTATCAGCAGCTAGTTTGGTATCCAAATGATAGGAAACAAGTGTATGGGGGCTTAATATACTGTGTTTAGGATCATTGGAGATTGAAAGAACCGATAATTGGGATATTATTGGGGTCTTTTGATGTATGGAAAAGGGGGAGAGATGTTGGGTTTAAGTGGAAAATCAAACATACCTTTGCTAGAAACCCTAGGTTTAGGGGAGCTAAGTTTTAGGGGCAGCATGATTGCTCCATTCTTGGCGTAAGGGGAACCTTGGAGAGGTTCTTAAAAAGCTTTTGTAAGTCCAATGTAGGGGAGCTTGGGAGAAGCTTTAAAAAGCTCGTTTTAGTGTGAAAAGTCCTAACCTGGAGGGTTAGGTGTGGAAAAGTCCTAGCTTGGAGGGCTAGGTGTAGAAATTCCTAACTTGGAGGGTTAGGTGGTAAAAAGTCCTAACTTGGAGGGTTATGTATAGGATCCCTTTGGATAGGATCCATGTATGCATTGCATATGCATTATTTTTGCCATTGACTACTGTTTTGCTTTCCCTAACTTAAACGTATTGCCAAACATCAAAAAGGAGGAGATTGTTGGAGCAATCAGCCCTAAGATGGTCCGGAGTTGCCATAGGTTTTGATGTTTGGGCAAAAGGTTTAAGTTATGTTTTTCCTTGTATTCTTATATGTGTATGTTGAGTGTGCAGGTTGTACAGGTTACACATATGGACTTGATTGGACGGCCTCGGTACCGTGAAGGATGGCATGGAGGCAAGCTGGAGGCTTGCGTGCACATCCGAGGGACTTTGGAGACAAGGGACGATGAGCTGATGGGCACGGACTTCGAGGGAAGCGTGAAGGATGGCATGGAGGCAAGCTGGAGGCTTGCGTGCATCTGAGGGACGGGAGCCGAAGATGAAGAGGGCGCGAAGGCAATAGTCGAGGCTGCGGATGAGGAGTCAGTCGAGTCATGAGGATCGAGTGTTGTGTGAATGTACTCAGGAAGGGATTCAGCAGGGGACCAGTAGACTGCTGTAGGTGGCTGGTGAGTTGGCTAAAATTCGAACGTTGGGGTGCAACGGTCGAATTTGGCTGGCACCAGTCGACTGTCGAATTTGGCTGGCACCAGTCGACTGCAACGGTCGAATTTGGCTGGTACCAGTCGACTGCAACGGTCAAATTTGGCTGGCACCAGTCGAATTTGGCTGGCACCAGTCGAATTTGGCTGGCAATGGTCTAATTTGGCTGGCACCAGTCGCCCTTGGAGCAGTCGACTGGTGGCGAGGGTTTCAGCCCGAGTCCTATTTAAAGAGACTTCGTGGTGGCTGAGATTTTTGACGAGTTTGGTCTTGGTTAAAGACCAAATAGTAGTCTTTGTGCTCAGAGGTTCTCAAGGTGTTGTGGTGAGGTTTCTCCACCCACAAGGAGCGACGAGAGCTAGCCGGAGGTTATCCGGGGATTGATCCACCGACGGATTCTTGGATTAGTCACCCGGCCGGGGTGGGTACCAAGTAAATTCTGATTGTTAACGTTGTTTATTCTTTTTATTATTGTTTCCGCTGTGCAACTAACAACGCAGGTACAAGTAAGATCCGTGATTCGCTATTCATCCCCCGTCTAGCGGACGTATTCGATCCTAACACTTCCTGCACCAACAATATGTACATTTATTCATATTGTAGTTCAGGCGAAACTGCTCAAAACTCCTAGGCAGAAACTAGAGAATGATATCAACCTGGTTTCCCCATCGATCTCCGCTCCAAGGACTTCCATCTCATTGAGATAGGCCATCATCTTAATGACATGATCCCTCACGGGTGTCCCTTCGACCATGGTAGTCGTCATCAAGTTCCTCATTGCCTCCTGCCTAGTGGCCCGATTCTGATGTCCGAAGAGTTCTTTGAGATTGAACATCATATCATAGGTAGTGGAAAAAATCTGATGCTGATGTTGCAATACATTTGACATAGATGTCAATATGTAACACCGCGCCATCTCATCTGCTTTGATCCACTTCTTATAGCGTTCTTTCTCTTCTTCATCAGAATATTCGCTAGGTTTTTCAGGTCAAAACTCAAATAGTACAAACTTGTACTCCTCAGCAGTTGGGACAATTTCCAGGTTTCATTTCCAATCTATGTAGTTAGGGTCCGTAAGTTTGTTTTCATTATGTATACAGCTAGTGGGTTGAAGGCCATTTTAAAAATTTTCCTGAGAATCACAACGATCAGAACTTTAGATTTCAAAACACCAAGAATTTCGCATGCCACGATAGTGTGGAAGTATATGGATTTTGCATTTGTAAGAGGAGATTTTACCCATTAATTTTATTATCTTGTCAACCTAACTTTTTGACAAATAAAATTAATAGTTAGTTTCTCTTCGACCCTACAAATAATAGTAGTGACTCCGATGGGGAGGATACTATTATTTGCATCTAAGTGTTTATCATTACATGATACTAAGAAAATTATTGCAGATTATGTGTCGCCTGATGGGGAAAATCACATGCTCTTCAATAATTTCCTATAATCATGTCTGACTTAGTAATCCGCAGAACAAGCCCATCCGCAGAACAAGCTCGATGGGGAAGGCACTCAGAGCCGACGCGCAAGCTTGTTCGCATCACTTGTCAAATTAGTAATGGAGGCCACGGGACCCTTAGGGTCCCTCTCCCACTTAGTTATTTATAATTGAGAAATTTTCATGCAAGCATGACAAGCACATAAACTAAAAACAATAAACAAGAAAAATCTAATTTTTCCAACTATCATGGCTTTAGTCTTCAATATGCCTCCAGTCGTGTCGCCACCTTGCTCGCTCCTCCCTACACCATACGCAAGCCACCATTAAAGGGATCTCTGAGCCGAGATAAAATGTTATTTATTTACGTCTATTGATCCTATACTCCACAAAGGAGTGTACATCAAATTTAAATCAAAAGTAAATAAAAAGCGCGGCTAAACAGGTGTCATATTTAATTACAAAAATCAAATACAAATTTAGCCTCCTCAACCCCGAGGATTCAAATAAATTACAACCATGCACAACCAATCACATACACACAATATTTTAGCCATAATAGTTAGAATCTCGTGCCTGCAATCAAAGAGTTAGCCTACGCACATCCTACTATTATTTGGCAAAATAAAATACATGATAAAGTACAAAAGGAACTGAATCACATCCACAAAGTATGTCTATGTCATGCTAAGGGATGGGCACCTTAAGAATGCCCCAGTTCTGGACTACCGAAGCTGTCCACGGTTCTGAAACTACCCCAGCTGTTCCTATTCCTATGTCAAGTTTCATGAAACAATATTTTGTGTTGGTGCAGGAAGCACCATATCGAACCTTGTTTTGATATTGGCAAAGGATTCAAAGTTAAGTCTATTGGTGATCTAACAATGTTACTCAAGTATGCAGGAAAAGTCCTAGCGAAGGGCTGCTAGGCACCTGGAGAAGGACTGCCAGAAAATAAAGTCCTAGCGAAGGACTGCTAGGCACCTGGCGAAGGAATGCCAGGCTACAAAGCCCTAGCGAAGGACTGCTAGGCACTGGCGAAGGAATGCCAGGGTGAAAAGCCCTAGCGAAGGACTGCTAGGCACTGGCGAAGGAATGCCAGGGTGAAAAAGCCCTAGCGAAGGACTGCTAGGCGCCAGGCGAAGGACAGCTTGGGACTGAAGCCCTAGCGAAGGAATGCTAGGCACTGGGCGAAGGACAGCTCGGTATCCAAGACCTGGCAAAGGACCGCCAGGCAAAAGTCCAACCAGAGGAACGGTTGGCATCAGGTAAATTCTCCCGAGAGGAGTAGGTGAGGACGCGTTCCCCGTCGAGGGAACAGTAGGCGTCGGTTCGACCTAGGGTTCTATTTTGGAGACCCAAAGTCAGAACCAAGACACCTAAGGCTGTATAAACTAATATTTATTGTTTTATGGTGTTTTGGACTAACCCTGGATGCAGGACCGAAGGAACAAGTGTCTGCAGCTCAGAGAGCCTCAAAGGAATGAGGCAACAACTGACCAGGGCGCCCGAAGTGTCCCGGGCGCACCCAAGGTGAACACAAAACACAAAACCCAAAGAATTGCTTCTGCAGCTACTGTCCCGGGCGCCCCCGTGCTCCCGGGCGCCCCCGCTGCTCCCGGGCACCCCCAGCTCTCCGAGCGCCCCCAAATGCAAGCATGCGAAGAGAAGCCAGCCATGCCAAAGGGATAAGACTTGACCCAGTCAACCCGGGCGCCCCCAGCGTCCCGGGCGCCCCGGTCAAGATATGATCCCGAATTTGAAGGGATCAGAAGTTGACCGAGGGAAAGGGGGATCGGCCGATACGTGGGGGGGCACCCCCAGGGCTATATAAAGGGCCCTCGACCCTAAGGCTCAAAGCAACACTTGATTCAACGCTCCTACACTCTTCTGCTCTCGCGCCTCGCTCCGGAAACCTCCCAACTTGAGCTGATGACGTCCCGCTGCTCCGGAAAAAGACAACCTACATCGGACGTCGGTAAAAGAAGGGCTTTTTGTTTTAAAAGTTTAACTTGCTACATTTGTAATTCAATACTGTAAACTGTTATTGCGCGATTATAGTATTGCCCGCAGTAAACGGTCAACGACCGTGGGCCTTGGAGTAGGAATCGATCTAGGCTCCGAACCAAGTAAAAATCTCTGTGTTTGCGTGTTTTGTTTCAATCTTCCGCTGTGCAATTTCTCTATCTCAAATCCGAACATTTTTCGATATTCACCCCCCCTCTATCGGTTCTCTCGATCCAACAAGTGGTATTAGAGCGGGGAAGCTCAAATTTAGTGCAACCACCAATTTGAGAGTTTTTCAAATTTACAAAATTTTTTAATTTTATTTCTTTTCTTTTTGTTATCAACACCACTCGATCAGTCTCGCTTTTTATTTTCAAATAAATCATATTTGTAGGTGTATTTAAAATATTCTTACGCCTTTTTCAATTTTGAATTCTCATTTTTTCACTATAAGTCAAAATTGATAAAACGAACAATTTTTGAAAATTTGTCATAAATTTTTTATTTTAATATTTTCCTCAAAATTCGTGCTACCTTAATTCGAGCAAATTTTTTACATTAAATTTTTAATTTTTCATCATTAATCAGAATTGACAAAATTAATATTTTCAAAAATTTATCATAAATTTTTTTAGTATAATTCTGCCTCGAAATTCGTGCAACATTTATTTTGAGCTATTTTTTCCCTTCTCCCGCACTACTAATCCAAGACCAAGTCTTGGTATATTTTTGTTACTTATTTTCTGTACGAGATTAAACTAAATGGCCAACCAAGAATGGAACAGTGCCCGTCCACCGCTATTCTTCGGCGAGAACTTCAATTCCTGGAGAAGTCTAATGGAGTTCCATCTGAAGGCCCATATGGACATATGGATGATCTTTCAAACAGGGTTCTCCCTCCCCACAGAAGATGAAACATCGATCGCCTGGGACAAATTGGACAAACCAACTCTGAGGAAGATCGAGACTGATGCCAGGGCAACAGCAATCTTACAATGCGGCCTGACCAAAGAAGAACTGAAGCGGGTCGGATCCTTCAACTGTGCCAAGGAGATGTGGGAAAAGCTAATCAATCTACACGAAGAGAGCTTCGAGGTTGAGATCTTAGAAGCTCAAGAACCTTGACACCCGATGTCAAAATCAAACCAGAGTCAAACGACGAGTTTTCTGAGACAAAATCGGTAATTAATTTTGAATCGTTTTCTGAATTAAGATTAAATAATCAAGCTGATATTGCAATGGTCAAGGAAGGTATAGTTTTTATTGCAGGAAAAACTCCAAGAGAACTGCAAAAGAGGCCTCAACCAATTCCTGAGTCCAACTCAGACTCAGAATTTGACGACGAAGAAGGGGATGATCGGAAGCTGGTCCGGATGGCTCGCGACCACTACAAGATGCTAAAGATGGCAAGTATCAAGGGGGAGATTCCCAACCGGGAATCAAAAGGTAAATTTATGATATTTGAAAATCTAATATTTACCTCAAAGAATGTAATTAATTCATACAAATTAGTTAAGGTTAATATGACAGAAAATTTAATTCCCAACCTTGTTGATTTTAAAAAACTTGAGTATTATTTCAATTATGATGTGACTTAGATAACGTTTTCTTTGTTTGCTTGTTTATTTTCTTTTGCAATCTTAATTTTTTTTGGATTGGTTAGATTAAGGACAAATGATTAAATTGAAACTTGAACAACCTAGTATTAGGACAAGGTTTGATGATAGTACGTTAGGGAAGCCTGACTAAGGAATCAAGTAGGGTAAGGAGTACCTTATTTGGTCTTTTTAATCCGGTGGAACTAGCTGAAGCTACCTCTCCGAATCCTAAGCTAGTTAGACCAAAGTTTTTCAGAAAGCAATTTGAAAATAAAATTTCTTTAAAAGTCTTTGTCTAGGAAAGGGTTGTTGATCCAATAAGGCTACGGCCAAAGAAGGCCTCTGTGCCTCGCCAAGACTTGGAAGCCAATTATCGAAACTTACATTCAAATTGTCGTTTGTTAAACTTGAATCTAACACAAGCTTCAATCAAATCATAGCTTTTAATTTAAATTCAAAGATAAAATTTAACGCATTTCACAAAACATATAGGGATACCTTGTTTTGTCACTTAGAAATGGATGAGATGCTTAGGACCTAAAAGTTGAGTCCAACCCAACCAATTAATTCAAAATCAAATCTTAATTAAACCAATTAATTCAAAATCAAATCTTAATTAAATCAATTAATTCAAAATCAAATCTTAATTAAATCAATTAATTCAAAATCAAATCTTAATTAAACCAATTAATTTAAAATCAAATCTTAATTAAACCAATTAATTCAAATCAAATCTTAATTAAATCAATTAAATTCAATTAAATCTTAATTAAATCAATTAAATTCAATCAGATCTTAATTAAACCAATTAATTCAAAATCAAATCTTAATTAAATCAATTAAATTCAATTAAGTCTTAATTAAATTAACATAATCAAATTCAAAGTAATTCAATTAATTATTCTCAAAATTCAATTTAATTATTGTCAATCATTTATTTTCAAAATTAAAATATTTGTCTCACACAACCCATAAGGTTAACATGCATGACCACGTAGAACTAGGTGAGACATCTAGGACCTAAAAGCATAAATCAATATCCTTTCAAATAAAAAAATAGTTTTCAAAAGTTATTCAAAATTATCTCTATTTTCAAATTAATTCAGCTTACTGTACCCTACTTTTTCATCTCTAATTTTTTTTAATTTTGAATTTCATGTTAAATATCACAATAGACTCATTTTGAATAGAATCTAGGGCTTGTTTGATTTAATTATCAAACTTGGTCAACACAGTCAACCCTAGTCAACATAGTCAAACCTGGTCAACACTGAAATTCCTTAAGGACCTAGATAAAAGTCAGACTGTATCGGATACAGGGGGAGGTCTTTTTAATATTTTTCAAAAAAAAAATTTCAAAAACCTTATGCTCTAAAACTCACTATCATCTCAAAATAAGGCTTTCACAAATTTGATTCAAAAACCCTCGCATATTACTATCTCTTTGAAAAATTATCATCATTTCAAAATGATTTTCGAAAACTGTATTATCATTCCAAGTTGTGTTTTCAAAAATTATCTTCTTAAAAATTATCATACTTCCAAATTATTCTTTTGATTTTAATAAACCCTAAAGACACAGAGGAAGGTCCACTTCATGATCTACAAGGACTCCTAGGATGTGTCAAATTTAGGGGGAGTTTGAGTCAAAAGAAGAATTTCTGAAATGTTTTGTTTTGGTAATTATTTGTTTTGAAGTTATTAGATAATTCTTATAATTTAAATCAAACCTTAAAACTCAGAGGAAGATCACTTATAGTCAACAAGCTTCCTAGGACTGGGTCAAGTTTAGGGGGAGATCAAATTAAAAGAATTATTGAACATTTTCTAAATTATATGTTTTCATGCACTGCACGTTTAAAATCCTTTTGAAAACTTAAATAATTTTTCTTTCAAAATACTATTATTTTATTTTTCAAAATTCTTGTGGCATATAAAATTATTTTTGAATTAATATTTACTTGGGTTGGAGAAATTTCCAGGACACTTAGGAAAATGTCCTTGTAGTTAACAAGGTTTCCTAGGATTGTGTCAGACTGGAAAAGAAACCTAGTCAAATAAAATATTATGCTTTCAAAATGCATAATACTTTTCAAAAATTACTTATATTTTCAAAAATTACATAATATCTTTCAAAGTGACTTATATTTTTCAAAGATACAGTGTACTTGCATCTCTCAAAAAGCTCAATATCTTTTAATGTACTTGTATTTTTCAAAATATTCAAAACAAGTAAACTTATTGATTAAATTTTTTTGCTTGTCACGCATGGACTCAATGCAAATATACACCTGACTCTAATTCTATTTTTTTTGCATCAATTCTTCACTCTTTCAAAATGTTGTTACTTAGAAACTATTATAATTTTTGACATTATTCTCAAATATTTATGTTTTTAAAACCCATAAGCTCTGTTACACAAATTTTAAATGTCATTCAAAATATTTTTTAGAGCTCTTTATTGATATATGGCCTAGGGGGAGAGTAGAAAAAGTGAAAATTAAACTCTTCATTAAAATTTTCCTTCTTTTTCAAAGAAAATTTATTTTAGAAATAGTCTAAAACAGGAGAAGAATTTCACATTAAGGGGGAGAGAAAGGAAAGAGAGATTTTTTTTCAAAAAGTACTTCAAAAGTTTCTAAATATTTCTAAGTGTTTCAAATTTTTGTTAAATACATGTCTTCTCCTAAATAAATTTTTGTTCTTAGTACACAAAATTTGCCCGAGCAAAAACTTGTTGAAAAATTTTGCCAAATATTTCTAAGTAAAGTTTTTTTGTGAAAAAAAAAACTTGTCCAGATCTTGTTTTCCAAAATGCACAAAGTGTCTCCAAACAAATATTTCTAAGTGTACAAAAATTTTTGGTAAACAATTTTTTTGGGAAATTTGCCTTCAAAATTTTGCCTAAGTAAAATTCTTTTTTGCAAAGCCTTGTAAAGTAAAAGTTTTTTTTTGCAAAACTTCTCAAAATTTTACCCTGTTCACCCATGTTTTGTTTTTGATATATGTCAAAGGGGGAGGAAAGGTCAAAGTTAAGTGTTTTAACATAAGAATTTAGGGTTTTAGGGGGAGTATGAGAAATAAAGAATTTTTTAAATCTATTCTGTTCATACTCCGTTCATACTTCATTGTGTTTTTATCTTCTGTTATTAACTGTTATATGTTTTTAATTAACTTTGAATTTGTTGCCATAAATCAAAAAGGGGGAGAGTGTTGGTGCAGGAAGCACCATATCGAACCTTGTTTTGATATTGGCAAAGGATTCAAAGTTAAGTCTATTGGTGATCTAACAATGTTACTCAAGTATGCAGGAAAAGTCCTAGCGAAGGGCTACTAGGCACCTGGCGAAGGACTGCTAGAAAACAAAGTCCTAGCGAAGGGCTGCTAGGCACCTGGCGAAGGGCTGCCAGGAAACAAAGTCCTAGCGAAGGGCTGCTAGGCACCTGGCAAAGGAAAGCCAGGGTACAAAGACCTAGCGAAGGACTGCTAGGCACCTGGCGAAGGAATGCCAGGGTACAAAGCCCTAGCGAAGGACTGCTAGGCACTGGCGAAGGAATGCCAGGGTGAAAAAGCCCTAGCGAAGGACTGCTAGGCGCCAGGCAAAGGACAGCTTGGGACCGAAGCCCTAGCGAAGGAATGCTAGGCACTGGGCGAAGGACAGCTCGGTATCCAAGACCTGGCAAAGGACCGCCAGGCAAAAGTCCAACCAGAGGAACGGTTGGCATCAGGTAAATTCTCCCGAGAGGAGTAGGTGAGGACGCGTTCCCCGTCGAGGGAATAGTAGGCGTCGGTTCGACCTAGGGTTCTATTTTGGAGACCCAAAGTCAGAACCAAGACAGCTAAGGCTGTATAAACTAATATTTTATTGTTTTATGGTGTTTCGGACTAACCCTGGATGCAGGACCGAAGGAACAAGTGTCTGCAGCTCAGAGAGCCTCAAAGGAATGAGGCAACAACTGACCAGGGCGCCCGGAGTGTCTCGGGCGCCCCCAAGGTGAACACAAAACACAAAACCCAAAGAATTGCTTCTGCAGCTACTGTCCCGGGCGCCCCCGTGCTCCCGGGCGCCCCCGCTGCTCCCGGGCGCCCCTAGCGCTCCGGGCGCCCCCAAATGCAAGCCTGCGAAGAGAAGCCAGCCAAGCCAAAGGGATAAGACTTGACCCGGTCAACCCGGGCGCCCCCTGCGTCCCGAGCGCCCCGATCAAGATATGATCCCGAATTTGAAGGGATCAGAAGTTGACCGAGGGAAAGGAGGATCGGCCGACACGTGGGGTGGGCGCCCCCGACGATCCGGGCGCTCCCAGGGCTATATAAAGGGCCCTCGACCCCAAGGCTCAAAGCAACACTTGATTCAACGCTTCTACGCTCTTCTGCTCTCGCGCCTCGCTCCGGAAACCTCCCAACTCGAGCCGACGACGTCCCGCTGCTCCGGAAAAAGACAACCTACATCGGACGTCGATAAAAGAAGAGCTTTTTGTTTTAAAAGTTTAACTTGCTACATTTGTAATTCAATACTGTAAACTGTTATTGCGCGATTATAGTATTGCCCGCAGTAAACGGTCAACGACCGTGGGCCTTGGAGTAGGAGTCAACCTAGGCTTCGAGCCAAGTAAAAATCTCTGTGTTTGTGTGTTTTGTTTCAATCTTCCACTGTGCAATTTCTCTATCTCAAATCCGAACGTTTTCCGATATTCACCCCCCCCCCTCTATCGGTTCTCTCGATCCATCATTTTGTTTATGCCATGAATGTTCTATGAATGATGAAGCATGTTAAGTAATTTATTTTTAAGAATGGGCTTGTACCGGACCGAAGTAAGGGTCCAAGGGATGGGCACCTTAAGAACGCCTCGGTTCTGGACTACCGAAGCTGTCCACGGTTCTGGGACTACCGTAGCTGTCCAACAGGGATGGGCACCTTAAGAACGCCCCGATTTTTTGGAACTACCGTAGCTGTTCCTACCCAAATAGGTCGGGGTTCGCTACCTCGTATTTACTTAGGGATGTGCGCTTATGATGTATGTATGTGGTACAAGTCGGGGACCCCAATGATGTTATGATTATGTTTAAGTATTTAAAAGTATGATTTCAAACTAAGCATCCTTATGATATATGCATTTGGCGCACGCATTCATCCATGTTATGCATTATGCTATGATAAGTATGTTTATGCAAAGTATGTGTATGCAAAGTACGTTAATGCAAGTATGTTTATGCAAATGATTATATTTATGTTCATGTTAAGAATGATGTCATGATTATATTTATGTTCATGTTAAGAATGATGTCATGATTATATTTATGTTCATGTTAAGAATGATATTTATGTTCATGTTAAGAATGATGTCATGATTATATTTATGTTCATGTTAAGAATGATGTCATGATTATATTTATGTTCATGTTAAGAATGATGCCATGATTATATTTATGTTTATGATAAGAAGTATGTCATGATGAGTAGGATTTAAGCATTATGTTTATGTTATGTGACGTATGGATTTTTGTGAGTAGGAAAGGGTCTTACTAAGCCTATGTGCTTATAGTCTTATTGTCTCATACCGCAGATCAAGCAAACAGAGGTTACTAGGTGAAGCAGCAGGAGGAGCCAAAAGTGTGTGTGTGATTGTGACATGGCAGAGGAAAGAGGAACAAGACTCTTCTATTATGTTTTGTGTTTTAAAACGCCTTTTTAGATTCTATACTATACTTATGATAAGTTACTTGCTACTTATGATGCTCATGGATAAAGTACGGAATGTTATGCTTTGATATGCTAAGTTACAATGCTACCATGTTCATGAATGATAAGTTAAGGCATACATATATGTTCAGGTAATAGTTGCATGGTAAAACGCATGTGTAAGAAGAAAAAAAATTGATTCCGCTGCATTAAGATATTCCTATGTCGTATGTATGTGTATGTATGTTAGCGTAACGCTATCTCTCTCGCCACGCCATAAGGTGTGGGAAAAAGACGGGCGTTACAGGTTGGTATCAGAGCAGTTTGCCATCTCACTACACACACATTAAGCCTCCTTCCTGCAACTTCCAAGTAAGTACCTTTATGCATATTTTATGATAGTAAGTACTTTTAGGCTACTGTTCATGGCACAAGCAAGTATAGATGATATGCTATAATCCTAGAATATGCAAGTATGAATGACACTTTATGATAGCAAGTACCTTTAGGATATGGAATATGAATGATATTTTCATTAGAATTTAATATGGGGGGTAGGAATAACAATAACTCATATTATCCATACTTGTCCTTTATGAAGGAAAGCATGGCTAGAAGACAGAGTAACAAACTTAATGAGACTACCTCCTCGCCTGACCTGATGCAATTAGTGACCCAACTTCAGCGTCAAGTCACCGAGCAGCAACAAACCATCAATACCTTGATGAACCAACAAGAAAATTCTACTACTCCTCCGGCGAACCAGACTGTTATACCTGTCGCGCCTACGGTTACGCAAACTCCTCCGTCAGGCTTGACCACGGTAGCGCGATAAGAGGCGTATCTGATCCAGTGGTTGAGGCTGAAACCGGAAAATTTCTTGGGTATCGGTGAACCGTGGGACGCTCAAGCGTGGTTCAAGACCGTGGAGAGTACAATGGAGCTGCTGGACTGGCCTGAACAGGATAAGATCAAGTGTGCATCATTCTGCCTTTCCGGAGATGCCAGAATATGGTGGGAAAGGGTCAAGGCCAAGAGACAGTTGAACCATATGACGTGGCCAGATTTCGAATCAGAATTTTTCGAAGAATTATTCAACATGCGGGTCACCAATAAACACTACGACGAGTTCACAGAATTTCACCAGGGCAACCTCTCAGTCAACGAAGCCATGAAGAAATTTAATCGGCTGGCTCGCTTATGCCCTGAGTTGGTCCGCACTGAGAAGGAGAGGGTTCGACTTATGTTAAAAATGTTGCAACCCGAAATAGCCCTGAACATGGCTGGCGGAGTTAACACTAGACCACAGACCACTGAGGAGCTGTTTAGTAGTGCCCTACTCACCGAGCATTACCTGAACAATATCAGTCAGCAAAGAAAGGAATTAAATGAAAGTAAGAATCAAGCTCACTCCGGGATTCTCGATTCTTTATTTTCATTATCCCTAATGTTCTTTCCTTTCATTATCACTCAGGAGGTCAGAAACCCCCGAGTACCAACGCTAATTGGAAGGGAAACCAGAGTGGTAAACGGCAGTCATGGAACAACTCCCAGGGGGGCCCGGCAAATAAACAGTCCAGGTTTCCCTTGTGTGCTACATGCGGGAAAATGCATCCCGGGGAATGCCGCAAAGGTACGAACCGGTGTTTCATTTGCGGGGTGGAAGGGCACATAGCCTCTTACTGTCCTACCAAGAACTCGGCACCTTCTCAACAGCTAGTTCAGTACCAGGGCCCACCGACGAAATTACATTATATGCAAGCTGAGCTGGAGAGTGCACCTATGAGTCAAGAGCGGTTGGAGGCCCCACCACCTATGGCGGATGCCAGGATTTTCTCTATCACTAAGGAGGATGCCGCGAATGCTTCGACGGTTGTCACAGGTCAGATATTTATTTACAGTCAGCATGCTACTGCATTGTTTGATACTGGGGCAACACATTCTTTCATCTCTACGTCCTACACTAAGAAGATAGATATGTTCCCACAAGTTTTAGACTGCAAGTTTTTGACGACCCTACCTTCGGGAGAAATAATGACATCCACACACGTACTACGTGTCGTGCCAGTTGGAATCGCTGGAAGAGAACTCTACTGCGATCTGATAGTACTCAGCATGCAGGATTATGATGTTATAATGGGAATGGATTTCTTGAGCAAATATGGTGCTTCGGTCGAGTGTCGTAAGCGAAAAGTGGTTTTTCAACCTGAGGCAGATTCTATGTTCGAATTTATCGGAGAGCCAAGGAAAAAACTGGGAAATTCTTATCGACTCTCAAGGCACAGAAGATGTTAGACAAGGGATACACCGGGTTTCTAGCGCATGTGGTCGACGTAAGTCAAACAAAGGATCAGAAGCTAGAAGATGTTAGGGTAGTATGTGATTATCCAGAGGTATTTCCGGATGAATTACCAGGATTAGCTCCTAATAGAGAAGTGGAATTCGAGATCAAATTGATTTCTGGTACTAACCCGATCTCCAAGGCACCATACCGAATGGCGCCGACTGAATTAAAAGAGCATCAAGAACAACTACAGGAGTTGCTCGATAAGGGGTTCATTCGCCCTAGTCATTCTCCGTGGGGAGCTCCGGTACTATTTGTGAAGAAGAATGACGGATCTATGCGAATGTGCATAGATTATCGAGCGCTGAATAATGTGACGATCAAGAACCGGTATCCTCTTCCGAGGATAGACGACCTGTTTGATCAATTGAAAGGAGCCACCGTGTTCTCAAATATTGATCTGAGGTCTGGGTATCATCAAGTTAGAGTGAAACAGGATGATATTCCGAAAACGACCTTCCGAACAAGGTATGGGCATTTTGAATTCGTTGTATGCCTTTCGGTGTTACAAATGCTTCTGCCATGTTTATGGACCTTATGAATCGGGTATTCTCGTCTTTTCTCGACAAATTTGTAATCGTCTTCATCGACGATATTCTTATTTATTCGAGGAAGCAAGAGGAGCACGCCGAGCACCTGAAGATAGTATTACGGACTCTTCGAGAAAAACAACTGTACGCAAAGTTCTCCAAATGTGAGTTCTGGCTCGACCAAGTAGGCTTTTTGGGCCATATTGTTTCCAAAGATGGGGTTATGGTAGATCCAACAAAGATTGAAGCTGTGAATAACTGTAGTCGGCCAAAGAACGCCAGCGAAATCAGAAGCTTCCTTGGGATGGCAGGCTATTACCGAAAATTTGTGGAGGACTTCTCTAGAATTGCCGGCCCTCTAACGGCTCTCACCAGGAAGAATAAGAAGTATGAATGGACGAAAGCTGTGAAAGGAGTTTCTTGGAACTAAAAAGGAGACTTACTAGTGCTCCAATCCTTACCCTTCCAGAATGTAACCAGAGCTTCGACATGTATAGCAATGCCGCCAAACTGGGACTTGGAGCTGTACTTATGCAGAATGGTAAGGTCATTGCCTACGCTTCTAGACAACTCAAAGAACATGAACAGAATTACCCCACTCATGATCTGGAATTGGCCGCTATGGTCTTCGTTCTTATGATATGGAGGCATTATCTGTATGGAGCGCAGTGTAGGATTTATACAGACCACCAGAGTGTGCGATATTACTTCACTCAGAAAGATCTGAATATGAGACAACACCGATGGCTCGAGTTGGTGAAGGACTACGACTGCGAGATCTTTTACCACCCAGGGAAGGCAAACAAAGTGGCCGATGCACTCAGCCGGAAGTCCAGTGCCACCTTGATGTTCATATCTATGTTACCCCGACCACTCGAAAAAGAAATTATGAATTTTGGAGTTGAAGTTATCTCCGGACGGCTTTCTACCATGACAATATCACCGACGCTGTTCGAGGGCATATTAGAAAAACAAAATGGTGATCCGAGCCTTCAGAGAATCAAACAGGAGATCCTAGAAGGGAAGAGCGATGGTTTTCGTATCGCCGACGGGGGAGTACTCTACTTTGGGGATCGTCTATGCATCCCTAATGATCCGGAGCTGCGGAGGGAAATATTGAGCGAAGCTCACGGAACCCCTTATTCGATGCATCCAGGATCCACCAAAATGTATCAGGACTTGAGGGAGAAATTCTGGTGGTCTGGTATGAAGAGAGATGTGGCTCAGCATGTTAGTACTTGCCTGACTTGTCAATGAGTGAAGGCAGAACACCAGCGACCCGGAGGAGTTCTGCAGCCACTTTCGATTCCGGAGTGGAAATGGGAAGATATCTCTATGGACTTTATTTCAGGACTTCCCAGGACTACAAACGGATATGATGCGATTTGGGTAATTGTGGACAGGCTGACAAAGTCTGCTCACTTCCTAGCAATCAAGATGACGTATTCGATTGAGCAACTAGCTCAATTATATGTTAAGGAGATAATCAGACTTCATGGAGTTCCCAAGACCATCATCTCAGATAGGGATGGTCGCTTTACCTCGCATTTTTGGGGGTGTGTTCAGAAGTCTCTCGGCACTAAACTACGATTCAGCACCGCCTTTCACCCTCAGACGGACGGGCAAACTGAACGAGTGAATCAGGTACTGGAGGACATGTTGCGAGCTTGTGCCTTGGATTTCAAAGAGAGCTGGTGCCGATATCTATGTTTAGCGGAATTCGCTTACAATAATAGCTACCAAGCTACTATCGGAATGGCACCTTATGAAGCCTTGTATGGGAGGAGATGTAGGTCTCCAATCTGTTGGTACGAAGGTGGTGAAAAGAAGGAAATGGGGCTCACAACGGATGTCATCGACAGCACCACCCAGGTTATACAGAACCTTCGACATCGGATAGAAATTGCTCAGAGCCGACAGAAGAGTTATGCAGATGTTCGGCGTAGACCGCTGGAATTTAATGTTGGAGATTTGGTGTTCCTCAAAGTGGCTCCTATGAAAGGGGTGACGAGATTTGGGAAGAGAGGAAAACTGAGTCCACGATATGTGGGACCATACCTGATCCTGAAAAGAGTTGGCAAGGTGGCATATGAGCTAGAGCTGCCTCAGGAGATGTCAGCTATTCTTAATATGTTCCATGTGTCAATGCTTAAGAAGTGTATTCCAAATATGGACCAAGTGATCGAGCCATAGACAGTACAAGTTCAGGATGACCTAAGTTATGAAAGCCGACCTATCCAGATCTTGGATCGGGAAGTCAAGAAGCTAAGGAACAAGGAGGTACCCTTAGTCAAGGTCCTATGGCAGAGTCAACGGTTCGAGGAAGCTACCTGGGAACGCGAGGACGAGATGAGACGCAAGTACCCAGAGCTATTCTAAGTTCGAGGACGAACTTTCACGAGTTATGGGGGATTGTAACGACATGGAAAATTTTTTCAATATTTTCTTTAAAATATTGATCATGTCTAGATAGTTTCCGAGGAACCTAGGGATACTAGTATGAACTTTAGACTAGTAATCCATGATTTCCCCATTTAAATAGAAAAGTTAAGTACTAATGGGCTTTTCTAGTACCATAGTTATAGGTGGATTCTAGGTAGAATTTAATATAAATATAAATGGGATTTTAATTAGGAATATTAGCAGGATTATGGGTGGGTCTTAGGGGAATTTTTGAAAATAATAAAAAAATAAAATAAAAATAAAATAAAAAAATAAAGTGCATGCACCAAGGATTGAACCTTGGACCTAGCATACCACCATGCATGAACTAACCAATTCACCTAGCAAGGGAGTGCTATGAGGGAATGAAGTGGATTTTTGTTAAGGCTAAAGGAATGAAGAGTCACCATGAGAGGAGGCATCATGTCTCTTCACTTGCCCCTCTTCATTGTGTATAATTAAGAGGAATGATAACTTAACCATTAAGATAGTTATTCCCTCTTCTCTTCATCCACCAAGCCTCACCTTTCCTTCTTCTTCCCCTCTCCTAGCCGAAACCCACAAGACCCCCTCTCCCTTGGAAAAGTTTCACAAAGGAACTTGATCTTGAAGATCCAAGACCTTCTACGAGGATACAAGGGCTAAGGAGAGGCCTAGGGTCAAGGAGCTTTCTTTTGGCTTCTCCATTCAAGGTGATAATCAAAGACAAACCAAGGTAAGACCCCCTCACCTGTGGTATGATTGTTCTTTGATGCTTAACAAAGATTTAGACTTTTGTTTAGGATTTAAAGTTGAGGAAACCATGAAGGGGAGCCACTAGGGTTTCGGCCAAGGTTGATGGATGGGTTTAGGGATGATGTAAACTCTCTTTTGTGCATTTAAATGTTTTATTATGATATGTAAGACATAGATCATGATGTAGGGAAAGTTTTTGGCACCCTAAAGTTTCCTAGGGTTTCGGCCCATGTCAACATAGGATGAGGTCTAACCTTTCAAGCATGCTATTATGTTTCCTATGATTTAATGGATCTTAATGGTGTATGATAGGAATTTTTCCACATGATTGTGACCCATTAGGGTTTCGGCCAAGGACAAATAAGAGGGCTAGGGAATAGGGATGGCTCCAATTATGGGGTCAAATGACTTACTATGACATTGTATGAATGTATGGGTTCTTCATTTCCTATGGACCTTGGCATGTTGCTTGAATGATGAGGTCTTTTCCCTTATTGAACTTTCGGCCAAGGGTATAAGTTAGGGCTTGGGTTAGGTTAAGTTTCAAAAGAGACTTGTTTATATGGGTTACTAAGATGTATGTATATGATTAAGTATGTTGTAGGAACATGTATGTGACCTAAAACCTAACTTCATGTAATATGTGTCCTGACCTTGTATATTAGGTCATGTGCTATGATGATTCACAAATGTTTAGACCACGTGCCACGAACCTAGGAAATGTATCATGTATGAAATGATCTAGGCATGTCTTCCTAGGTACCATGACCATGCATGTTTTATGAATGATATGTATGTATGCCATGCTTTATGAATGATATGTATGTATGCCATGTTTTATGAATGATATGTATGTATGCCATGTTTTATGAATAATATGTATGTAAGCCATGTTTTATGAATGATAAGTATGTAGGTCATTCTTTATGAACGATATGTACGTATGCCCTGTTTAAGAATGAAGATGATGAACGAAAATGATAACCATGGCCCTAAGACAAAATGATGTAAGCATGACATACCTTATGAATGAAGATAATGAATGATGATGAATGTTCATGCCTTTAAGGCATCATGATGTTAAGTATGAATGATGAAACGTTAAGTATGTCTATGTCATGCTAAGAGATGGGCACCTTAAGAACGCCCCGGTTCTGGACTACCGAAGCTGTCCACGGTTCTGAAACTACCGCAGCTGTTCCTATTCCTATGTCAAGTTTCATGAAACAATATTTTGTTTATGCCATGAATGTTCTATGAATGATGAAGCATGTTAAGTAATTTATTTTTAAGAATGGGCTTGTATCGGACCAAAGTAAGGGTCCAAGGGATGGGCACCTTAAGAACGCCTCAGTTCTGGACTACCGAAGTTGTCCACGGTTCTGGGACTACCGTAGCTGTCTAACAGGGATGGGCACCTTAAGAACGCCCCGGTTTTTGGAACTACCGTAGCTATTCCTACCCTAGTAGGTCGGGGCTCGCTACCTCGTATTTACTTAGGGATGCGCGCTTATAATGTATGTATGTGGTACAAGCCGGGGACCCCAATGATGTTATGATTATGTTTTAGTATTTAAAAGTATGATTTCAAACTAAGCAACCTTATGATATATGCATTTGGCGCACGCATTCATCCATGTTATGCATTATGCTATGATAAGTATGTTTATGCAAAGTATGTGTATGCAAAGTATGTTAATGCAAGTATGTTTATGCAAATGATTATATTTATGTTCATGTTAAGAATGATGTCATGATTATATTTATGTTCCTGTTAAAAATGATGTCATGATTATATTTATGTTCATGTTAAGAATGATGTCATGATTATATTTATGTTCATATTAAGAATGATGTCATGATTATATTTATGTTTATGATAAGAAGTATGCCATGATGAGTAGGATTTAAGCATTATGTTTATGTTATGCGACGTATGAATTTTTGTGAGTAGGAAAGGGTCTTACTAAGCCTATGTGTTTATAGTCTTATTGTCTCATACCGCAGATAAAGAAAACAGAGGTTACTAGGTGAAGCAGCAAGAGGAGCCAAAAGTGTGTGTGTGATAGTGACATGACAGTGGAAAGAGGAACAAGACTCTTCTATTATGTTTTGTGTTTTAAAACACCTTTTTAGATTCTATGCTATACTTATGATAAGTTACTTGCTACTTATGATGCTCATGGATAAAGTATGGAATGTTATGCTTTGATATGCTAAGTTACAATGCTACCATGTTCATGAATGATAAGTTAAGGCATACATATATGTTCAGGTAATAATTGCATGGTAAAACGCATGTGTAAGAAGAAAAAAAATTGATTCCGCTGCATTAAGATATTCCTATGTCGTATGTATGTGTATGTATGTTTGCGTAATGTCGTCTCTCTCGCCACATCGTAAGGTGTGGGAAAAAGATGGGCGTTACATCCACCACCATTCAGCCCACTGACTCATCACCCTCCCCCTCCTCCCTTCTGACCATAGTAGGGCACTGTGTTGTCTAGGTCTAGGGGGGTATGTACATATATACATAGTTGTTTTTAATTGCTTTTATTTCATTTCACCTTGGATTGAGTTTGTTTCATTTTCGGAGTTACTGGATATACATTTGTGTTGCTTGTCCTGTTTTTAGTAAATAATTTTATATTTTAGTTTCTCATTTATGATATCACTTGCTTTTGTAACTATGTCGAGTGAATGCTTGTCTCTCTATCTTCATTAGCATGAATTGAGTATTATTCTATTGAGCTATTTGAGCTTGACTTAGTTTTAGGATCTCTTTTCAACTTGCCTATATTTGAAGAGTTGATAACTTGATAAAAAGTCATGATTCATTGAATTTTCTAGTACTTGTACCTCATGATGATCTTTTAAACTATATTTTGGTTATCGAATGTAGCTCAGATTATTAAAGCTCACTCGGAAAAATCAAATCCCAAGCTTGTACAATTTAATATTATATTTGAGTAAGTGTAACACTCTTGAAGCACTCAAAAAAAAGGGGAGGATAAGAAATAGTTTCGTAAGTGGAAATTAGTAATTTGCCCCTTTGAGACCGAGTTAGGCTACTAGAGAAACGAATGCCAGGCTTCTCTTGATCCAAGCATGCATTTGAGACCATGGGTAGTTTGAAGGAAAAGAACCAAGCGCTTGATCCAAGCATGCATTTAAGACTATGGGTAGGTAAGGTCCTATCATCGGGACCATAAGGAAACTAGTTAGATGACGACTGTATATAAGTATGTTGATCATTGAATGTGTTTGATAAAGGTAGGTTATGTAACTAGAGATTATGAGGCATAATGATTGGTAGATAAGTACATACTGAGTGTTTGCTTGAGGACAAGTAAAATTTCAAGTCTAGGGGTGTGATGAGCATAGATTTGATACCTTTTAATCCTTTTTTCACATTCATTCACTTGGTTTGTTTAATTCATATTTACGTTATTATTACACTTTTCTTAGCTTTTATTAGCATATTCCTATTTCTTGTTCGGAGATCTACTCTTCCTCTATTTTAACTTTCAGGGAGCGTTTTGGAACCAAACGGACAAGAAAAGGAGCAGTCAAAGCAGGAGACCATTAAGACGAGGTGTTGGACGAGAGATATACCCCCACCAGTAGCCTACACGCCTGGACCATGCCCCATGGCATGGCCCATGTGTTGGGATCTCCCGACATCAAAAACACAAAAACGCAGCGGAAACAAGATCCCTCGAGTGATCCATGCTAAAGAAAACTCGTTCGAAGTTCATCTATCTAATAGATATATCTAAAGTGTATACCTTTGGAGCGTGCCCTTACGTTTATCCTGCTCGTCCAAGTGCCGCCGGATCTCTTGCATGTTCAAACCTCCATGCCTCTATGCGTATCCACATGGACACGACCTCTCAACTTCGAGAAGAACTACCTTAGTTGTGCTAGCAACTTGAGGTAGTTCACAAGACCACCAAGAACCCAAAAAGGGTTTCGGCCAAGGGGGAGAAGAGGAAGAACAGAGGAAGGGAAGAAGGGAAAAAACTCTCATCATTCAAAATGACTAGGCCCTCTTTTATACTCATCCCATGAATATGAAGAGACTTTTGTCTCTTTGGCATCCCTTCATTAAAGCCAATAAAGAGCACATCTTTTCATGTGACTCTTCATCTTCTCTTCATTCAATGAAAAGAGACTTTTTTCTTTCCTTCATTAAACACTTTAATGAATTTCTTCTGCAATTCCGACTAGGTCTCCCGAGCAAGTCCCCGAGCTCCAGACCAAGTCTACCGACCAAGTCCCCGAGCTCCTGACCAAGTCTGCCGACCAAGTCCCCGAGCTCCCGACCAAGTCTACCGAGCTAGTCTCTCGAGCTCCCGACTAAGTCTGCCGACCAAGTCTGTCGACCTAGTCTCTCGAGCTCCTGACCCGAGCTCCCAAAGCATCACGTCCTTAGTGTGTGACCCAATAGGTTCTCATAATATTAGCAATGCACCTAAACTGCTTTAGACACATATGCAATGAGCGGCATCTAGCAATGCATCATTGCTACCCAAGTAACAAGAAAGTCAAGATCCGACTTAATCTCCGTGACTATGATAATGTATGACCTTGTCCTTTTATCCTCGATATCTAAATTGACCAATGAGGCATAGACCATGTCATCCTCGATCAATCTATGTGTTTCTTGATCCCCAAGTAGACTCACTCAAACAAATGAGCTCAATATCTCATATTGACCCATTTGAGCATGGTCATATGTTTTAGTAGTCCTACTCGATCAAGTGGCCCATAGATATCACTCTCATCATATGGGAGGGATAGATCCCATCTACATCACTCACATCCCTCCGCATAATTCATTATATACCCATTGATCGCCTTTATAGTCCATCCTGTTACGGGTGACGTTTGACGATACTAAAGTACATAACTCCTTATGTAGGGAACCGTAGTGACTTCAGGTCTAAGGACTATTCATACTAATAGTCACATGAGAATGTTTATGACACTCATATGACACTCTATAAAACTTTCTCATGACGGGTCAATTCAATACATATTCTCTAATGTATACCCATGTGTTAACTTGATATCACATATCCATGACTTGTGAGCTCAAGTCATCAATTGACCTACATGCCAGTCTCCATATATTAATATTGTCCTTGAATATTAATGCTTGACTATGAATGATTTAGTGTAGTGTTCTCTACAATATCTCACTATCAATTCAACCAATCGATATAATGTAGATAAGAACCTACTACTCAAGGACATTATTATACTTAGTTATTTGGCACAAGTATAAAGTAAGTATAATAACCAAAACTGCCTTTATTAATGATAGAATATGATACAAAAAGTCCCTAGTCAATCATCATATAATTGGCTCTAGGGCTCCTACTAACACCATGTAGTATCTCAGCTGAGGTTGTGTTATCAAGCACGACCTTGTATGCCATAAAGACGAGACTGTGCCCCATGAAACGGCCCATACCTTATGATCCAACTGCAGCCATGTCCACCAGGCACTGCTATGCCTAGGTCGTGCCCAATTTCATAGTTCAAGGCATGCAGGCCAGCATGACGTTGCTTTGGCCATGCCAACTCCACTGAATATGGCATGGCCAGGCCATGGCAGCCAGGCATGACCTTGCTTCGGCCATGCCAGTTCCACCGTGTGTGGCACCACCAGGTCGTGTCGCGCCACATGGCCCGTGTCATGTTGGTCATCTGAGGTTGGCAAATCTCGCCTATAAAAAGGGTTTTTCTCCCCCTTCTAAGGGGAGGAAGTTTCCCCACCAAGGGGAATCATCCCTAGACTCTACCACTCCATTCCGACGACCTCCGGTGACTCCACACCATCTTTGATGATCCTCCATCATCACGAAGGCATAGATTGGATCTCAAGACTGCAGATCACAACAAACAAGCTTCTTCCCCTCTTTCTCTTCCTTTTGTTGAAGAAGCTTTCATCTTGTATCTTAGATTTAATTTTTCATGTCTAGTGAGTAGATCTCCCTATGTTCTAGGGCTAGTGAGTAGATATGATATGTATTTAAGGTAAACTCCATAGTTTGTGCAATGCCCTTGGATTGATGTTATGCTTTGGACCATATCTTGTTTGATCAAATACTTTAATGAATGTTTTATGCTTATTTGCTTGAGTGTATGCTTGATTGATGTATTTATTAAATGGTTTGTGTGGACCTATGGTCAATAAGGGGAATGCTCATAGTTGTATGCTCGGGGAGCCCTCTATGACAAGGGTATCAGTATTCCCTTGACTTGGACATTGTCGCTGCAAAGATATATTTAACTTCTACTCAATGGGTTTCCCCTAATCCCGTGTCATGAGATGACTTGTGTAATGTTGGATTGTATGACCGGGGTAGCCTATGATAGAGGTCGACCTTTAACCGACTGTAGTGATCTATAGACAAAAATATTAAAAAATCACAGCGGAGATATGAAATCCCACGAGCGATCTATGTGAAAGAAAACTCATACAAAGTTAATTTACAAATTCCTATCGTATAGGTATACCTTTGGCGCGTGCCCTTCGCTTATTCCACTTGTCCAAGGTATGCCAGATCTCTTGTACGTTCAAGTATCCGTGCCTCTATGCGTATCCACACAAACACGATCTCTCAAGCTTTGGAGAAGAATCACCTTTGTGGTGCTAGCCACAAGAGGTGATTCACAAAGCAATAAGGAAAGGAAGAAGAGGGATTTGGGCCAAGACAAGGAAGGGAAGGAAGAATGACAAGTTTATCATCCAAATGACAAGAAAAACTCTTTTATACTCATCCCATGAATATGAAAAGTTTTTGTCCCTTTAGCTTCCCTCCATTAATGCTAATAAAAACCCACTTAGAGTATATTTTCTCATGTGGTTCTTCAACTTCTCTTCATCCAATGAAGAGAAACTTTTCATCTTCCTCTATTATTAATTTATTAAACATTTTAATAAATTAATATCCCATTCAAATGTGATTGAGTTTAATCTAAATGAGTCAAACTCAAATTAGATCTCAATCCCATAATCCAATTGGATTCACTTGAATCTAACTCAATTAATCCAATTCGGATCAAATCTTAGTCAAACTAAGATCAATTAATCTCCGAAGTATCGTGGCCTTAGTATGTGACTCAATAGGTTCTCGTAATGTTGACAATATGTCTAAACCGCTTTAGACACATAAGCAATGAGTCATATTTAGCAATGCATCATTGCTACCCAAGTGATGAGAAAATCGAGATCCGACTTAACCTCCATTACTATGACAATATATGATCTTGTCCTTCCATCCTCGATATCTAGATTGACTAATGAGGCATTGACCATGTCATCCTCGATCAATCATTATGTTTCTTGATCCCCGAGTAGACTCACTCAAATAAATGAGCTTAATATCTCATATTGACTCATTTGAGCATGGTCATGCGTTTTAGTAGTCCTACTCGATCAAGGGACCCACAGATATCACTTCTATCATATGGGAGGGATAGATCCCATCTCCATCACTCACATCCGTCCGCATAATTCATTACATACCCAGTGATCGCCTTTATAGTCCACCCTGTTACGGGTGATGTTTGACGATATCCAAGTACATAGCTCCTTATGTAGGGAACCGTAGTGACTTTAGGTTTAAGGACTATTCATACTAATAGTCACATGAGAAAGTTTATGACACTCATATGATAATCTATGAAACTTTCTCATGGCGGGTCAATTCAGTACACATTCTCTAATGTATAATCATATATCAACTTGATATCATATATTCATGACTTGTGAGCTCAAGTCATCAATTGACCTACATGCTAGTCTCCATGTATTAATATTGTCCTTGAATATTAATACTTGACTAGGAATGGTTTAGTATAGTGTTCTCTACATCATCTCACTATTGATTCAACCAATCGATATAATGTAGATAAAAATATACTACCCAAGGACATTATTATACTTAGTTAGTTGGCACAAATATAAAGTATAATAATCAAACATGCCTTTATTAATAATAGAATATGATACAAAAAGTTTCTAGTCAATCATCACATAATTGGCTCTAGGGAACCAAACGGACAAGAAAAGGAGAAATCAAAGCAAGAGACCATTAAGATGAGGTGTTGGACGAGAGATATGCCCCCACCAGCAACCTACATGCCTGGACCATGCCCCATGGCATGGTTCGTGTAGTATCTCAGCTGAGGTTGTGCCATCAAGCATGACCTTGTATGGCATAAAGACGAGATCGTGCCCCATGACACGACCCATGCCTTAAGATCCAACTGTAGCCATGTCCACCAGGCACTATTATGCCTAGGTCATGCCCCATTTTTTAGTTCAGGGCGTGCAGGCCAGCATGTCATTGCTTTGGCCATGCCAACTCCACTGAATATGGCATGGTCAGGCCATGCTAGCCAGGCATGACCTTGCTTCGGTCATGCCAGTTCCACCATGTGTGGCATTACCAGGCCGTGTCACGCCACATGGCCCATGTCATGTGGGTCATGTGAGGTCAGCAAATCTCGCCTATAAAAAGGGTTTTTCTCCCCTTTCTAAGGGGAGGAAGTTTCCCCACCAAGGGGGATAATCCCTAAACTACCACTCTATTCCAGCGACCTCCAGTGACTCCACACCATCTCTGATGCGCCTCCTGTTAGATGTATACTGAAAGACTTGCTCTTTTATATATAAGATCATCTATATATTTTGAAAAGAGAATCACAACAACACTAGATGCATAATTATATTAGTATATGCATAAAAATCCTTTACTTTGCATTGTAGATAACATGGTGTGTGGTGACACACGGAAGATCATGTTATCAGTTTCTTGCCTAGTATAAGTAGAGGCTCACAGCCGAAATGGAATTGGACAATCCATCGGAATGGTTGTAGTGTAATTAGGTGTGATCTATCTTGACCATAGAATTACACTAGTGTGCTTTGTGTGCATTGAGCAGGACCAAAACCAAAGGTCATTCAATTTGTACTAACTTGATAATTGGAGTAGACCTTGGATTTATTATGGAGTACAATCACTAAATCCCGATATAATAACGAACACATATAGTTAATTATTATTTTTTTGATTTATCAATTGGTGAGATTTATTCTGTTAAATCGATAGGTCCGATAAGTTGGGAAATAAAATTAATTATATGGTGTGTCATTGATTATTGACAGAATCCGTGCCCTAGTGATTTGGGATGATGATGCCCCCTTGATGAGCTCAAAAGTTTCATCATGTTAAACCCTGCAGGTGAATTGTATCTGACATGATGATAAGGTTGAGTGGTACTAATCAAGGAGTTAGAAGTTGATTAATTAAAATTGTTAGTAATTTAAATTAATCGACGGGCATTCGATATCTTAAACACGGGGGATGGATGACTCATAATAGGTAGAGCCCATATGAAAATATGGGGGTTGGTGAGGAAGTTCAATTAAGATCCTTTAGTGGAATGGATCTTAATTAATGGATTGGTTTTAGATACATTAGCGGGTCAAGATCCAACTCCTCCTCTTGATCCCTACCTTAGCCCTATATAAACCCCATGGGATCATGAATACAAGGCTAATAATCCAATTATCCAACTCAAGTTTTTCTCTCCTCTCTTCCCTTTCTCTCTCCTAGGTCACGGCAACAGGAGGTGGTGACCACCTCTCGGTTTCTTCTTCCTCCCTCAACTTCACCGTGAGCAACCATCCCTAGACAAAGAGAGGAGTGTCTTCTCTCTTTTGTGGTGTGCTTCGGTGAGAGAGGAAGAGCCGATGGCCAGAAGGAGGTGGCGCAAAGGGTTGCGGCGGCGACAACGCAAGGCTGAGAAAGGAGAAGGCTTCGGCCGATTCTTGAGTTGGAAGGAGAGGTTCTTTGCTCTCATCTTCTTCCTTGAGTTCCCCTCAGTAGCAACTTAGTGGCCGGCAACCTTGGTGGACCTCGGAGGGTCGGCAACGCTCGATTGGAGGAGAAGAGACACCGGCGGTGGAAACCCTAATTCTAGGGTTTCGACTAGGAAAGGAAGAAGGTGTTTGGAGGCCTTGGTGATCTCGGTTCTCGGTAGCTCATCGCCCACACGACATCCGGGAGGGAAGGGACATAAGGTAGAAGGCTACGAGGTAAAGGGAAGGTATAACTCTCTTCCTTTGGCTTCTTTTGTTCTTTGGTTTTGCTTCGTCATTTCATGTGTATTAGATAATAATTTTGATTTTGTATCATGGTTAATAATTAATTAATTGGATCCCGACCATAAACACAATAATCGACGATCCACTCGTCGTCTCTTCCGCGATCGTTTGGTTAAAAGAAGTACAAGGCTCGATATTTATGATTGGCCAAGTTGTAATTCATACCGAACGATACGATGACGAGATGGTCATTGGGAGACGGGTCTCCATTCGGATTAATTTTTAATTCGTAGACATGGAGAGGTCTATCAAGGACGACCAAGTATTCGCTAGGGAAACTAACCAAGCCATACCCAACACCTCCATCATCACGAAGGCTTGGATTGGATCTCAAGACTGCGATCACAACTATTGATGCTGTCAAACTGATTGTTGTTTTGGTGTTGACATCGATTTATGTTTAGTTGAGTAAGATAAGTTCAGATTAAGTTCTGGTCGGGGACAGGGCATGAATTCCGGTGAGTGAAGCCGGATTCTAGTGAGTGAAGCTAGGTGAAAGAAATCCTGGTGAGTGAAGCCAGGTCCTAGCAAAGGAAGCTAGGTGAAGGAAATTCTGGTGAGTGAAGTCGGATCCTAGCAAGGGAAGCAAGGTGAAGGAAATCCTAGTGAGTAAAGCTAGGTTGGACTAAGTCCCAGTGAGTGAAGCTGGGCATGAAGTCTTGGTCCGGGGGACTGAGCATTAAGTATACTGGTCAGAGAGAGCTCGGTAGCTCGGTCTCCAGACCAGACTGAGTCAGAGAAGGCAAGGGAGCCTGTCTTTGGACTCAGGGTCTAACTTGAGTTAGTCATGGTCAGGATTGGGCCATGAATCAATCAAGTAAGTTGGTTGGATCGGTCTAAAGTCCGATCAGGGAGTTGGCACGAACTCTCTCGGGTGTAGATCGGTCTGAAGTCCATTCAGGGAGTTGGCACGAACTCCCTTGATAGTAGATCGGTCTGGTGATTGATCAGAAATAGATCAGAATGTTCTGTGTGGTGACTGATCAGTCTAGTGAATGATCAGAAATGCATCAGAAACATTCTATGAGGTGGCTGATCGATCTGGTGACCGATCAGAATTAGATTAGTAAGTTTCTATGTGGTGGCTGATCAGTCTGGTGACCGATCAGAATTAGATTAGGGTTCTGTGTTGTGGTTGATCGGTCAGTCTGACCGATCAGCATGACCGATCAGCAGTGTCTGGACTGATCAGGCTATGGCCTGATCGGTCAATGAGATCAATCAGTCCCTGGCTAATCGGTCAGCTGGACCGATTAGCCCCTGGTTGTGTTCTTGAATCTAAAACCTAAGGAGTTCAGCGGTTTTAGGATCGGTCTAGTGATCGATCCCTGATCTCTGATCGGTCAGTGAAACCGATCAGACCATTACTGGATCGATTAGAATGGAGTCTAATCGGTTAGGAGGGTGTCTGATCGGTCAGGGTGACCGATCAGTGCCTCAGAACTTTAATTTGAATTACTGTCAGACCTCTGATTACCTTCTCATTTCCTTCTAATATGTTCTGATATGTTTTGATTTGTTTCGCTAATCAGTCTATTGAGTGTGCAGATGATACAGAGATGATACAAGCCAAGAAAGAGGGTCAATGGTGACTTTCGCTGTAGCAGATTTTTTTGTTATCTGTTTGCAGGTTTCAACGGCTTCTAGCGGCTGGAGACTGACCTGAGGCTCCAGCTGAAGAGGTCTTCAGTGAACTGAGAGCTCAGAGGAGGTCAGTGGATCAGTGGATGACGAAGCCTGTTGATACGCAGAAGGAATGCTTAAGAAGAGGCTGGCGAAGCAGAGTCAGATATCATCATCAAAAAATCAATCAGACACAACAACGATAACCAAGAGCTGAGTGAAGGGTCTTGTGTCGTGTTGTGTTGTGTTGTGCTCTGTGTTAAGCTTCTTCTTCGTGCTTTTATGCTTGCACTTAAGGTTGATCTGTAAGCTTCTTCTCATGTCTTTGTGTTTACTTTGATACATTTCTAAGACTGTCTGTGGAGAGGTTACTCTACCGAGAAGGAGATTTTCTTATGCGGATTTACTCCGGGGCTTGATATGCCGACGATCAAGGGATCACCCACCTCACGGGCACGCCAAGGAGTAGGGGCATGTTATCCCCAAACCCTGTAAATCCTTCTGTTAGCGTCTGGTTTGTTCTCTTTCAGTTTTCTTTCTGTTCTGTATTTTTCCGCTGCTAACCTATGTGCAGAAAGAATCAAAAGAAGCCAACTTTTAAGTAGGTGGCTATTCACACACCCCCCCTCTCTAGCCATCCCAGATCCAACAAGTGGTATCAGAGCATGGGGCTCTTTCAAACGGTTTAACACCCGAAGAGCAAAGAAGAATGGCTTTGAGAGAAGGCTTCACCACCAACAGACCACCGTTCTTTGATGGAGCTGACTTTCAGTATTAGAGGCCAAAAATGGAGTACTACCTGAAAACTGACATTGGGATGTGATTTTCAGTCACGGAGAGATTCATTCCTCTAAAGGATGCTGAAGGCAAGGAACTCGACTCATCAAGGTGGTCAGCCGAACAAACCAGAAAAGGTGAGGCTGATGTTAAGGTTGTGGTCACCCTGCAGTGTGGGATGATCAAGGAGCAACTTATCAAGGTTGGTCCTTTCTCAAGTGCTAATGATCTATGGAACAAGCTCATTGAGCTTCATGAAGGCACTCGAGATTCCCGGATAGCAAAGAGGGATCTCTTCCTCAATCAACTCCAAAACCTCACCATGAAAGATTCTGAAACTGTAAGTAAGCTTCATGGTCGATTCAAAGAGATACTTAATAGTTTGCACTCCATCGATGAGAAGGTCGAGAATCGTGACCTTGTAAGGTACGTACTCAAATCTTTTCCTAGAAATGCCTTGTGGTCATCTATGGTGGATGCCTACAAGGTATCCAAGGACTTGTCCATTATAAAGTTAGATGATTTTTTCTATGAAATGGAGCTACATGAGATTGCTAACAAAGGCCCAAAGGAGAAGGGTATTGCTCTTGTGGCAGGGGACAAGGCAAAGAAGAAGAAAGAAAAGAAGAAGGAGAATGAGGTCTCATCTTCCTCATCCGAATCCGATGAGGACGAGAGCGAGGCTTCATCAACTGAGATGGCCAACTTTGTGAGAAGGATGATGAGGAAGAGTCGGCGGTACAAGAGGAAAGGTAACACTAATGAAAATAAGATTGATAAATCTAACATCACGTGTTATGAATGTAGCAAGAAGGGGCACTACAAAAATGAGTGTCCAAAACTAAAGAAGAAAGAGGAGAAGGTAAAGAAGAAGAAGGCCTTGAAGGCCACATGGGATGAGTCTTCATCTAGCTCATCCGAGGAGGAAAAGGAGGAGAAGAGCACTCGCCACGTAGCTCTTATAGCCTTAGAAAACATGGAGAGTGGCGAAGAGTCAAGTGATTCATCAATCGTAGCTTCATCATCTTTGGATGATGAAGAGGTAATCTCTCCCGAACTCGATAAATGTTATAGAACAATAGCATGTTTAACTAATTTGCTTAAGAAGTCTAAGGACAAGGTGAAGTCCTTGAAATTAGAGGTAGAACAATTAAGAACCTCCAAGGATGATGATATTGATGATTTACATGTTGAGATACTTGAGGATGAAAACAAGGCCTTGAAGAGTGAAGTTGAAAAACTCAAGAATCTTCTTGAGAAATTTTCAACTAGCTCTAAAACCTTGGACATGATCCTTAACACTTAATGAGCGGTCTACAACAAGGTCGGTATAGGTTACCGACCTAAGGAACCTAGCTTTTTCTCATTAATGTCTAGAACACATTTTAGATCATCAAATGCTTCTAGGGTTCAAGGAATTAGAAAGAAAATGACCAAGGCATGGGTGCTAAAATCTTGCATTGAAGGTGCATTAGTGTAACGACCCGCCTTCTGGAACTAAGCTTTAAGGCGGATCGCTACTTAACTAACTAACTGGCTGACTGACTAATTAATGATTTCTAAAAATGCTAAACCAACTGGAGAATTTGAAAATTCTTATTTCGCTATTTACTGAACTAACAATTCATAAACATGTTGAAAGTACTAACTAGCCTAAAATAAAGCAAAACTTTTATTTTTTTATCTTGGCAGGATTCGATCCCCCAACCTCTGGGTTGCATAGCTAAAGCACTAACCAGCTGCTCTACACCAGTGTTGTTTTACACAGTACCAATCGACTGCTATATGCCAGTCGACTGGTCGGGCCACAGAATGTTTCTGTGCCCGATACCAGTCGACTGGTATTATCCCAGTCGACTGGTAGTTCTGAAAACCCAGATTTCAGAGTTTCAGAATGTGCCAAAGTCAACCTATTCCGTACCAAATGCTCCATAAATTCATATCTAAGCTTCCTAACAGGTCTACAATGATTCTAGGGCATTTGATACATGTTTTTAGGGGGTTTCTAGCATGTATTGCAACTTAGAAATCATAAAAGCGACATGTAGAGACATAAACATGAATGTGCCAAGTTTGTAACAACTTCTTATTGAAACCATTCGTTATTCATATCTAAGAGCATTCTTAGCTACTACATGTCATTCTATATGGTGCATGCATCTTAGAATAAGCATATCCTATATATTTAGCATGTAAATCAAAAGTATCAAGCTCTTATCTCTAAAGCTTAAGCATGGATCTAAATTACCATATTACAAGTAAATGACTCATGACATTCAAGCATTCACGAAACCAATATTAAGTTAGGTAAGTAAACTACTTCAAGCATACTAGGCACCACGAATACAAGTCTAATTAAATTCATACATGGTTCACATAACATATTGCGGAAGAACTAAAGAAGCATAATAAAGACTATTTCTATGTTTTGCAAGTTCCGAAGACTTTTATTCCAACTCCACCATCACACACACTTTGCATCAAGCCCGCCGCCTCCGCTACTAGTGCTTTCCTTTACCCGTATCTGCAGTATAATGAAATGCAAACTAATAAGCATAAAGCTTAGTAAGTACCATCTAGCCTCACAAAACTATGAAAACTCGAATTATGCTTTTGTAAAACATGCTATGCACATACATGCTCATATCCATAAGAAATCACGCTAGGCTCATGCTAAAACACATATCATAGAATGTCATGGCATATAACTGAGACATGACACATACTGAACTAAAACTGAAAAGTAAGCTATAGCATGGCATACATATCTGAAGTGGAACTGAAACTAACTAACATAAAACTAATTATTAAATTCACCACATGCTAATATGAATTTATGAAAACTAAATACATATAGTAGGTGAAAATAATAATCAACTGCTGTGGGCCCGGCAATGTACCAACTGTGCGCGCATCCCTAATAGACCCGAGGTAGCAAATCCCGAATCCATTAGGGTTCTACTAGGTTATCTAAACCTAGGGGCAACTAGGAGCCCATCCCATACTAGGTTATCTGAACCTAGAAGCAACCTGGAGCCCATCCCTGGACCGAAGTCCGGTACAATGCCAACTAAAAATAAAATAGTTCTTTTATACTTTTCTTTTTTTCTCTTCTAATTCTTGCTTTTACTAGGTTATCTAAACCTAGGGGCAACTAGGAGCCCATCCCGTTGGACCTTGGTCCCAATCATAACTGAAGCAAGAATTTCTATTCTTTAATGTTTTCTATAGCATTAACTGACTAACAATTTAACAAACACCTTGCGACTTAACCCTTTCTTTTCTTTTAAAGTCGCTCCCTAGGCACTCGAACGTGCTCCTTAACCTGAAACTGAAGGGTAAGTGCACTCAAGCCCATCCAGGGATACCTTCAGACTCTAAAACTAATTTGAAGGGTTAATATAACGTGCTTGTTCATAATCCACGATTTCTAATCGTAGCACTTACATATAAGGAAATAAAGGATACGAAACGTCAATCGAAACTACTTATACTGCAGGTGAGGGATACTTACATCCTGCGCTTGGTTTCCTTACGAATATAATATGAAATCTCTGAGGGAATGTCGAACTTCGATGTTCTTCTTGCTCCTTGGCGTTTTCCTCGCGTCTACGAGAATTCTCGTAGAGAATAGGGCCTCTTGGGACCTTCCCTTCTCTTTCCCCTTGTCTTGGGCGGCAAGAGAAGAGGAGGAGAGGAAGAGGCGCAAGAGAGGGAGAGAGAAGAGAGTCTCGGGAGAGGGAGAGGAAGAAAATCGCGGAGAGAGAGGGAGGTGTCGGCGCTGAGAGAAGGTGAGGAAAAGAGTGAATCTAAAAACCCTAAGTTCCCCTTTTATACTCATGGAAAAATTTAACTAACTTTGCCTTATTTATCTTTTCCTCTATTCTATCTCAATGAAAATAGACTATCCCACTTGGTAAGTCTCTTCCCCTTTCAAGTGTAGGTCTAGGGATCAAATCCCACTTACGTTATTTTTGCTTTTTATCCCTTTTTGCCACTTTCGTTTATGGAAAAATTTTATAAAAATATCCATAAATTCTAAGATATTTCTAAAATTAGTTTCGAGAATTTTCAGACGTTACAATCCCTCATACCTTATAAAAAGTTCGTCCTCGAACTTAAAATAATTCTGGGTATTTCTGCCTCATGCTGTCCTCTGAGTCCCATGTTGCCCCTTCTACTCTGTGATTTTGCCATATGACTTTCACTAATGGTACTTCCTTGTTTCGCTTTTTCTTAGCTACTCGGTCTATTATCTGAATAGGCCGACTATCATAACTGAGATCTTCGCGAATTTGTACCGTCTGTGGCTCTATCACCTGGGTGGCATCTGGGATATGCTTCTTCAGCATGGAAACATGAAATACATTGTGGATAGCTGACATCTCCTGAGGTAGCTCCAACTCATAAGCTACTTTGCCAACTCTTCTAGTGATGGGGTATGGTCCTACATATCTGGGACTCAGCTTGCCCTTTTCCCAAAACGCATTACTCCCTTCATGGGAGCCACTTTGAGGAATACTGAATCCCCAACTTCAATCTCCAATGGTCTGCGCCGTGTATCAGCATAGCTCTTCATGCGGCTCTGAGTTGTTTCTATTCTCTGGCGGATCTGCTGTATGTTAGTGATATGAGAGAAGTGTCCTAAGGCAATCGCCTTATGATGTAAACATTTATATTAATAAATGATAATTCACTATTTGAGTATACATGTTTTGTGTATTTGATTAGGATCTTGAACTCATCTAGCGAATGTCCGCAATACAATTCACAGCATAAGAGAATTTGTGATGGGATCACAACTAGTGACTATCTCTAAATGTGCAATTGTGAAGTATTGAAAATATCCCTAGTCGATGAATTGATAAATACGGACACTATCAATTCTGTTGAGACTAGCATGGGTTATTCTCTAATCAGCTGATTCTCATTGGCTGGTGACATTGGGATGTCCGGAGATAAACATGGATGCTAGTTAAGGGAACTAGTTCATTGGAGTGACTAGCTGTAAGACTTCATATGGGAATCTACATGTAGATATGTCAATGAAGTACTTACTGCAGCTTAAGTGCGATGTTCCTTTGACTTGCGGTGTTAAAGTCATCTTGGTCATGGAGACTTATACTTTAACATCTTAAGCAAACATCTCCAAGGAGGTGTGGACCCAGGATGATTGGGTATAAGCCAAAGTGCCCGAAGATGTTTGAACAGCCTACAAAGGATTCACCACTCCTTGCGAGGAGATGTATACCCAGGCCTATCGTCGGATTGTTACTCAAAAACCTCTGGCCAGAGTATATCATGTTTAGAGTACGAATCTCTAAAATACATGAGAGTAATTAGAAATCCAAAGGACGAGAAAGACACTACTTAGATGTGACGTAGTCAGTCTAGTGGGGACTGACACAAACAGACCATGTCCTGAACCAAGTGGGTATAAGGTGGTGAAAGGAATGGGGCACGATTCATTAGAGCTGCTGAAGGGTTTCAGAATAATTTCTTCTGATGGCAAACCGTTGATCTTTCGATTAATTGGGGGTCATGATGTACTACTAGGTGCCACTCATGATCGTTCTATAATTTGTTGATTATAGACGGCCAACATAAATCGAAAGCCTATTTAGTCACACGCACTACGAGTAATCCGAGGGATTTAAAACGAGTTGAAAATTGGATTTTTCGATCAAGAGAAATAAGTCGAATCTGAATTTGTCAGAGGCGCAATGGAAGCTAAAAATGGCTAAGTCTTTTGAAGGCTTATTGGGCGAATTAAATGAGTTTAATTGGCGATCGGTTCGGGTTGGTTTGGTCGGCCAAAGAGGGTGCCAAACCTCTTTGTTGTGGCCGGCCATTAAAGGGGAAGAAAACCAATTTAATTGGTTTAATTAATAAAATAAATCTAGCGTGATTTGTTTTATAAATTATGGATAAATAAATTGATATATAAAGAAATTTATATAAAGAGATTTATAAAGAAATTTGTAGTAAATTTATTCTTTTTATGAAAATTAAAATAAACCATGAATTGGTTTAATTATAATTTATAAAATCAATTATGAATTGATTTATCCATGATAAGAAAATTTTATACAAATTTTATTCCATAATTAAAAGAGAGAAAGTATTTGTTTTATTATAAAGTTAGTTATAATAAAACTTGGCTTAAACGGAATAATTAATAAGAGAATTTATAGGATAAATTTCTTATATAAAATTCTGTTAAAGAGGAGACTTGGCAAGGGAGATGATACTATATAAAGGAACCAAAGGCAAGCCCTTAAATCCAATCAATTGAGTTGTCAATTGGTATAGAGCTAATCTCTCCCTGTCTCTCTTATTCTCTCTTCTATCATCCCCTTAGGGCCGGCGCCCTCCTTGAGGATTAGGGTCGGCGCCCCCCCTTTGCAAACCCTAGGGCCGGCGCTCCAACTTCTCCAATTGTTGCCGTGAGCTACCAACACCAAGGAGAAACCAACGAAGAAGAAGAAGAAGCGGGTGTTATCTCCTTCCTTCTCGGAATTTGGATTCCGATTCTCGATGGTTAGTTTCCTTTCTTCTTTCTTGATCTTCTAGTTGTGTCTTCGGAGAATCTAGTAGTTCTCGTCGACACAAAACTCGTGGCTTTGCGAAGTCATCCCGAAGAGAACTCGGCGTGGACGCGAATAGAGGCGGAGCTTCCAAGGGACGCTACGGTTGGATCTCGTCCCTTGCTTCGAGTTACGAGAGGTACTTAGTAAATTAGTTTACTTTTTCCGCAAAGTTTTAATTTATGATTATGTCAACACATCATAAGGTTGCATGCTAGATAGGTGGTTAAAATAATTTAGGAAATTATTTTATCCTAATTCTTCCGCTGCACATAAAAATTTAAAATTTTACGAACCCGTATCCTTGTCGACATGCACCCGGTCCCAACAGTGGTATCAGAGCCGGTTAGTGTTCGACATAATCATATAATTGTTTTGCGGAAAACTTTGTCATAATCTCAATTTTGGAAAAAATTTTCAATTATGGAAACTTTCCAATTATAATAAATTTTAGATTTAGGAATTTCTAAGTTTGGAAATCCTCATGAAATTTCGCAAACTTTTGAAATATCCTAGTTTCTAAAATTTTTTATAATAATTGTAAAAACTTCCCATCTTTGGAAACTTTCCATTTTGGAAATTTTCTATTTTAGAAAATTTTCAACTTTGGAAATATGTAAGTTTTCTTTGTACCAGAAACTTACAATTATTCTGAAAACCAATTTATGAAATCTCGCAATTTTGGACACTTTCTTTTAAGAAAGTCTAGACAAATTCATAGACAGTTAATTGATAATTAAATTTGAATTGGTCTTTAAATTGACAACAAAATTCTTTATTTTGGATTGAGCCTCGGGGAGCCGTCCAATTTAAAGCTAGTTGTTGTAATTTAATTTCCCAATTTTTAATTGAAATTGTCATGTTTGATTTGGATTGAGCCTCGGGGAGTCGTCCAATTGGATTTACAACAAATTATTTTTCTTTGGGTATCTGAGCCTCGGGGAGCCACCCTTAGAAAACGATTTGTTGTAATTAATTAAATTCATGAATAAAATATGCTTTAAGAGGTGATGCTCTTACATATTGTTGTCTCCAAAATTAATTAGGAAAATGATTTCCTATAGAGTTTTCTTAAATGAGATTTTCATGAAAATAATATGTCGTTGAATTAAGGGAATTGCCTCTTAATTTAATAAGATTTGATTTAGAGAAATCAAAGTCTTAAACATATTATTTCCGAAATTGATTATGATAATTTAGAAAATTGTTTCCCAAAACAATTCCTTTAATAAAGTATGAAATTAGAATGAGGAAATCCGGTTCCTAATTCAATTCATGAGACTTGATAACTTATGTCACATACATACTTTATTAAGGAAATCGTTAGTCATGACATAATCATATGTCATGAATGTGCTTAGAAAAGATGAGACCCAAAACCCCTTACAAAATATTAAGGCTAACACCTTCCATTAATATGGTTAGAACCGGAGTTTTGTTTCTCGTTTGGGTTGATGGACACATCCATGCCCGACTTGAACCTCAACATGTTCAAACCATGGAATTAGTTTATGAATAATATAGTTGGAGTCAGAGGTCAATCCTTAGTTTTGGTTGTTGGACACATCCAAGCCTGACTAAACGGTTGAATGAGCTCCAACTATATTAAAACTATTTCTTGATTAATGGGTCAGCCTTAAGCTTGGAGCATCGATTTGTTGTGCCACAGCCAAGGTCGATGTAAAGAGAGGTGCAGTTGGGTGCTATGTATAATGATGCATACTTGTTAATGAGTTAACAACCCAATGATTTATGCAAACATTCAATTAGTTGATAGCATAAAGTGATAGTTACATATATGTGATATGTAATCGGTATAATTACCTACCTTCATAGCTAAGAATAACTTGATGGCCACAGCCATGGTGGTTCTTATATATGGTTGGATATCAACCTATTTGGAGATGTTCCTACGATCTCCTGAATTGATAAAAAGGGTTATTCAATTTGAAAAATAAATAGGATTTTATTTATGTATGTTGATACATTCTTTAATCATTCTTCTCACATAAACTCAATTTGTATTTCTAGGATAATCACTCGATCATGTCTTCTCTAAACTTGCGTTCCATTTTGGACACCAATAAACTGACTGGGCCGAACTACATGGACTGGCTTCGAAACCTAAGGATAGTCCTTAAGGCAGAGAAGCTTGCTTATGTCCTTGAAGATCAACTTCCCACCCATCCTCCAGAGAATGCAACTCCAGACCAATTGTTGGCCTATCAGAAACATGTGACCGATTCTGAACTTGCGAGTTGCATCATGCTAGCCTCTATGGTACCTGAGCTGCAAAAGCAGCATGAGCATATGGATGCTTATACCATCATCTTCCATCTTCATGAGTTGTTTGAAGAGCAGGCGAGATTCGAAAGGTTCGAAGTCTCCAGACTCCTCTTCACCACTAAGATGCAGGAAGGCACTTCTGCCTCACAGTTTGTGTTAAAGATGTTGGGGTACATTGAGCGACTGAGCGCACTCGATTTTGCAATGGATCATGAACTAAGTATTGACTTAATTCTGAGTTGTTTGCCCAAGAGTTATTCACAATTTGTGATGAACTATCGGATGAACAAACTAGAGACCACCATTCCTGAGTTGCTCAACCTGCTGAAGACTGTAGAGCCTTCTGTAAAGCCGGATCAAAAGGTGGTACTGTTAGTTGGTTCCTCGAAGAAAGGTTCTAAGAGGAAGGCCAAGGAACAGAACAAAGGGAAGAAGAAAAAGGCCAAGAAGACTGAAAAGAAACCAAAAGGAACCTGTCATCATTGTGGCAAGGAGGGTCACTGGCGAAGAAACTGCAAGGTTTATCTTGAGTCCTTGAAGAAGAAGGCATCCGATGCCCCATCCTCTTCAGGTATCTTCGTTATTGAATGTCACTCTATTTCCTCAGATACCTAGGTACTTGATACTGGGTGTAGCTCACATATATGTAATGACATACAGGGGCTAAGGAATAGAAGAAGACTCGTCAAGGGAGAAGCGAATTTGCGGGTTGGAAATGGAGCAAGGATTGCTGCTGTTGCCATCGGAACATATTTGCTAAAGCTCCCAACTGGACGTGTCTTAGAATTGGATAATTGTTATTTCGTTCCTTCGTTAATAAAGAACATTGTATCTATTTCATGTTTGAATGAAAAAGGTTATCATTTAACTTTTAGTAACAATTGTTGTTACATAACTTTAAATGGCGTTCTTTATGGGAATGGAACTTTGTGCAATGGCATCTACACGTTAGATTTATCCAGTGACGTTTTCAATATCGAAGTTAGCAACAAACGTGCTCGAATAGATAATCGAATAGACTCCTACACGTGGCACTGTCGTCTTGGCCATACAAGTAAGAAACGCATGACCGAATTACACCAATGTGGAATTTTGGAAACATTTGAACCCGGTTCATTTGATACATGCGAATCATGCTTAAGAGGCAAGATGACCAAATTACCCTTTTCCGGAAAAGGTAATCCAGTGGGAGAATTGCTTGGTCTAATACATACCGATGTATGTGGACCAATGTCAACTCTAGCACAAGGAGGCTATAGCTATTTCATCACCTTTATCGATGATCACTCACGATTCGGGTATGTGTTCTTGATGAAACACAAATCTGAAGCTTTTGAGAAATTCAAAGAGTTCAGAAATGAAGTAGAGAAACAACTTGACAAAAGTATTAAAATACTTCGATCCGATCGGGGTGGTGAATACTTAAGTCAAGAGTTTCAAGATTATCTTAGGGACAATGGGATATTGTCCCAATGGACTCCGCCTTATACACCACAGCATAATGGTGTATCTGAGAGGCGTAACTGAACCTTGATGGACATGGTTAGATCCATGATGAACCATGCAACTCTTCCAAAATCCTTTTGGGGTTATGCACTTAAGACAGCTGTTTACTTGCTAAACAGAGTCCCGACCAAGGTAGTCTCTACTACTCCATATGAGACATAGAATAGTAAGAAACCTCACTTAACTCACCTTAAGATATGGGGTTGTCCTGCTTATGTGAAGCGGACTATATCAGACAAATTGGATGCTAAGTCTGATAAATGTCTATTTATTGGGTACCCTAAGGAAACGAAGGGTTACCAATTCTATCATCCCTTGGAGCAAAAGGTGTTTGTTTCAAGGCATGCTGTATTTCTGGAAAAGGAATTTCTTTTACAAGAAAATAGTGGGAGTGGCATTGAACTTGATGAAGTTCAAGAAACTCCAATAGACATTACAGAGACACCTAGTCTAGGCCCACAACCGATAATTCATGATGATGAGCTATCAGTTGAACCTAAAACAACACCACCTCTTCGTAGGTCTGATAGGGCATGCAATATTCCAGAGAGATACGGATTTCTCGTAAGTGAATCGAACGACGTGTTACTCATAAGCGATGATGAACCTATCAGTTATGAAGATGTCCTGAAAAGTTCAGAAAGGGACAAATGGCTTGAGGCCATGAAGTCGGAAATGGATTCCATGTACGAAAATCAAGTATGGGACTTGGTTAACCCACCTGGAGGGATTAAGCCCATAGGGTGCAAGTGGGTTTTCAAGAAGAAAATCGACATGGAAGGTAATGTAGTTACCTTTAAGGCTAGATTAGTGGCAAAAGGATATCGTCAAAAACAAGGAATTGATTATGACGAAACCTATTCGCCAGTAGCTATGCTTAAATCCATTCGGATGCTCCTAGCCATAGCAGCTCATTATGATTATGAGATATGGCAAATAGATGTGAAAACAGCTTTCCTTAATGGAAACCTGCTTGAGGATGTATACATGATACAACCTGAAGGTTTCACATCGGTTGATAAAACCAAAGTATGCAAGCTTCGACGATCCATATATGGACTGAAGCAAGCATCTAGGAGCTGGAACATCCGTTTTGATGAGACAATCAAAGAGTTTGATTTCTCACAAAATCCTGACGAACCTTGTGTGTACAAGAAGGTTAGTGGGAGTGCAGTCGTATTCCTAGTATTATATGTCGATGACATATTACTTATAGGAAACGATATATCAGTTTTACAGACAGTTAAAATTTGGTTGTCCAAAACTTTCTCCATGAAAGACCTGGGAGAAGCAACCTATATCCTTGGGATTAGAATCTATAGAGATAGATCAAAACGGTTGCTTGGTCTTTCGCAGTCTACATATATAGACCGAGTGCTAAAAAGGTTTAGCATGTCGGAATCCAAGAAAGGTTACCTTCCCATCAGGCATGGGATTAATCTTTCGAAGTCTATGTGTCTGCGCACAGAAGATGAGAGGATTTGCATGAATAAGATTCCCTATGCATCCGCAATAGGATCTATCATGTATGCTATGTTATGTACTAGGCCCGATGTATCGTATGCTTTGAGCGTCACAAGCAGATACCAGTCAGATCCAGGGATGGATCATTGGGCGGCTGTCAAGACAATCCTTAAGTACTTAAGAAGAACTAAGGATGTGTTCCTAATATATGGAGAAGGAGATATGGTAATACGTGGGTATACAGATGCCAGTTTCCAGACAGATAAGGATGACTCCAAATCGCAGTCTGGATACGTATTTACTTTGAATGGAGGCGCAGTAAGTTGGAAAAGTTCCAAACAAGACACCGTAGCGGATTCTACCACGGAAGCGGAATATATCGCAGCTTCGGAAGCAGCAAAGGAAGCAGTTTGGATCAAGAAGTTTGTCTCAGAACTTGGTGTGGTTCCAACCATTGATGAAGCAGTGCCGGTTTACTGCGACAACAATGGAGCTATTGCACAAGCGAAGGAACCAAGGTCTCATCAGCGATCCAAACACGTGCTTCGACGCTATCATCTGATCAGAGAGATTATAAGTAGGAATGACATACAAATTGAGAGGTTCCCACTGAAAGGAATATAGCGGATCCTTTAACTAAGGCCTTGCCTCAAAGCAAGTTTGAGGGACATGTTAGAGCCTGTGGTATTGGATACCGTAGCGATTGGCATTAGGCCAAGTGGGAGTTTGTTAGTGATATGAGAGAAGTGTCCTAAGGCAATCGCCTTATGATGTAAACATTTATATTAATAAATGATAATTCACTATTTGAGTATACATGTTTTGTGTATTTGATTGGGATCTTAAACTCATCTACTGAATGTCCGCAATACAATTCACAGCATAAGAGAATTTGTGATGGGATCACAACTAGTGACTATCTCTAAATGTGCAATTGTGAAGTATTGAAAATATCCCTAGTCGATGAATTGATAAATACGGACACTATCAATTCTGTTGAGACTAGCATGGGTTATTCTCTAATCAGCTGATTCTCACTGGCTGGTGACATTGGGATGTCCGGAGATAAACATGGATGCTAGTTAAGGGAACTAGTTCATTGGAGTGACTAGCTGTAAGACTTCATATGGGAATCTACATGTAGATATGTCAATGAAGTTCTTACTGCAGCTTAAGTGCGATGTTCCTTTGACTTGCGGTGTTCAAGTCATCTTGGTCATGGAGACTTATACTTTAACATCTTAAGCAAACATCTCCAAGGAGGTGTGGACCCAGGATGATTGGGTATAAGCCAAAGTGCCCGAAGATGTTTGAACAGCCTACAAAGGATTCACCACTCCTTGCGAGGAGATGTATACCCAGGCCTATCGTCGGATTGTTACTCAAAAACCTCTGGCCAGAGTATATCATGTTTAGAGTGCGAGTCTCTTAAATACATGAGAGTAATTAGAAATCCAAAGGACGAGAAAGACACTACTTGGGCTAGATGTGACGTAGTCAGTCTAGTGGGGACTGACACAAACAGACCATGTCCTGAACCAAGTGGGTATAAGGTGGTGAAGGGAATGAGGCACGATTCATTAGAGCTGCTGAAGGGTTTCAGAATAATTTCTTCTGAGGTCAAACCGTTGATCTTTCGATTAATTGGGGGTCATGATGTACTACTAGGTGCCACTCATGATCGTTCTATAATTTGTTGATTATAGACGGCCAACATAAATCGAAAGCCTATTTAGTCACACGCACTACGAGTAATCCGAGGGATTTAAAACGAGTTGAAAATTGGATTTTCCGATCAAGAGAAATAAGTCGAATCTGAATTTGTCAGAGGCGCAATGGAAGCTAAAAATGGCTAAGTCTTTTGAAGGCTTATTGGGCGAATTAAATGAGTTTAATTCGCGATCGTTCGGGTTGGTTTGGCCGGCCAAAGAGGGTGCCAAACCTCTTTGTTGTGGCCGGCCATTAAAGGGGAAGAAAACCAATTTAATTGGTTTAATTAATAAAATAAATCTAGCGCGATTTGTTTTATAAATTATGGATAAATAAATTGATATATAAAGAAATATATATAAAGAGATTTATAAAGAAATTTGTAGTAAATTTATTCTTTTTATGGAAATTAAAATAAACCATGAATTGGTTTAATTATAATTTATAAAATCAATTATGAATTGATTTATCCATGATAAGAAAATTTTATACAAATTTTATTCCATAATTAAAAGAGAGAAAGTATTTGTTTTATTATAAAGTTAGTTATAATAAAACTTGGCTTAAACGGAATAATTAATAAAAGAATTTATAGGATAAATTTCTTATATAAAATTCTGTTAAAGAGGAGACTTGGCAAGGGAGATGATACTATATAAAGGAACCAAAGGCAAGCCCTTAAATCCAATCAATTGAGTTGTCAATTGGTATAGAGCTAATCTCTCCCTCTCTCTCTTATTCTCTCTTCTATCATCCCCTTAGGGCCGGCGCCCTCCTTGAGGATTAGGGTCGGCGCCCCCCCTTTGCAAACCCTAGGGCCGGCGCTCCAACTTCTCCAATTGTTGCCGTGAGCTACCAACACCAAGGAGAAACCAACGAAGAAGAAGAAGAAGCGGGTGTTATCTCCTTCCTTCTCGGAATTTGGATTCTGATTCTCGATGGTTAGTTTCCTTTCTTCTTTCTTGATCTTCTAGTTGTGTCTTCGGAGAATCTAGTAGTTCTCGTCGACACAAAACTCGTGGCTTTGCGAAGTCATCCCGAAGAGAACTCGGCGTGGACACGAATAGAGGCGGAGCTTCCAAGGGACGCTACGGTTGGATCTCGTCCCTTACTTCGAGTTACGAGAGGTACTTAGTAAATTAGTTTACTTTTTTTGCAAAGTTTTAATTTATGATTATGTCAACACATCATAAGGTTGCATGCTAGATACGTGGTTAAAATAATTTAGGAAATTATTTTATGCTAATTCTTCCGCTGCACGTAAAAATTTAAAATTTTACGAACCCGTATCCTTGTCGACATGCACCCGGTCCCAACACTGTATGGCTACGGTGGTATCATCTATAAGATCTGTCTGTAGGCCTAACTCTTACCTCTCACCACCCTCGTACCAGCAGATAGGAGATCTACACCTCCGCCCATATAAAGCCTCATAGGGTGCCATGCCGATAGTGGCCTGATAACTATTGTTGTAGGCGAATTCTGCTAAGCACAGGTATCTGCACCAACTGCCCTTGAAATCTAGAGCACAAGCTCTGAGCATATCTTCTAGTACTTGATTAACTCTCTCTGTCTGACCATCTGTCTAAGGATGGAAAGCTGTGCTAAACTTCAGTTTGGTGCCTAGTGCTGTCTGTACGCACTCCCAGAAGTGTGAAGTGAACCTACTGTCCCGATTTGAGATGATACTCCTAGGGACCCCATGTAGTCTGACGATCTCCTTGAGATATAACTGAGCTAGCTGTTCCATAGAATAGGAGATCCTGATAGCTAGGAAGTGGGCAGACTTAGTCAATCTGTCTACTATTACTCAGATTGTATCATATCCATTCGTTGTTCGGGGTAGTCCCACTATAAAATCCATGGAAATATCTTTCCATTTCCATTCTGGAATTTGAATAGGCTGCAGAACTCCACCTGGTCTCTGATGTTCTGCCTTGACCCTTTGGCATGTCAGACAGGTACTGACATATCTGGCGATGTCTCTCTTCATCCCAGGCCACCAAAAACGTCCCCTAAGGTCTTGGTACATTTTGGTGGAACCAGGATGCATTGCATAAGGAGATCTATGTGCGTCCTCTAGGATCTTCCTTCGGAGCTCTTCTTGGTTCGGAACACATAAGCGGTCACCGTAGTACAGTGTCCCATTATCTGATAGGCGAAATTCTCCATTTTCGGCTTCTGCTATCCCCTGCTTGATCTTCTGAAGGTCAAGATCTTGATCCTGTGCTGTATGGATGTCTTCAATCAGGGTTGACACTAATGTCAAAGTGGAGAGCTGCCCAACTAAAATTTCCAGTCCGAACTCTGATAACTCCTTCCGAAGGGGTTGTGACATCGTGGACAAAGCTAGTAGGGTGGCACTAGATTTTCTGCTAAGTGCATCTGCCACCTTATTAGCTTTACCGGGATGGTAGAGGATGTCAATGTCATAATCTTTGACTAGCTCAAGCCACCTGCGTTGTCTCATGTTCAGATCCTTCTGAGTAAAGAAATACTTTAGACTTTGATGATCTGTGAAAATCCTACACTGAGCTCCGTATAAGTAATGCCTCCAAATTTTGAGAGCGAACACTACTGCAGCTAGCTCAAGGTCATGGGTAGGGTAATTCTTCTCATAATCCTTGAGTTGTCTAGAGGCATAGGCAATAACCTTTCCATTCTGCATCAGCACTGCTCCAAGTCCTAATTTAGATGCATCGCTATATATGTCAAAGCTGTCAGTGGTCTCGGGAAGAGCCAGGATGGGAGCACTAGTCAATCTTCTCTTTAACTCTGTAAAACTGTTCTCGCAATCCTCTGTCCACTGAAACTTTCTGTTCTTTCTGGTAAGAGCTGACAGTGGGGAGGCTATTCTGGAGAAATCCTCTACGAACTTCCTGTAGTAACCGGCTAAACCCAGAAAACTTCTGATCTCACTAGCATTCTTCGGTCTGATCCAGTTGCTTACTGTTTCTATTTTGCTGGGGTCTACCATCACCCATTCCTTGGAGATGATGTGACCTAGAAAAGACACCTGATCGAGCCAGAATTCACATTTTGAGAATTTTGCATACAGCTGGCTCTGCTGAAGAATCTGCAATACAGTCCTGAGATGCTCAGCATGTTCCTCCTGAGTTCCTGAGTAGATAAGAATGTCATCAATGAAGACAATGACAAACTTATCTACGTACTCCCTGAATACTCTGTTCATGAGGTTCATAAATGTCGCTGGAGCATTTGTGACCCCAAAAGGCATGAATACAAACTCGTAGTGTCCGTATCTTATTCTGAAAGCTGTCCTGGGGATGTCACTTTCTTTAACTTTCACCTGGTGATAACCCGATCTCAAGTCTATTTTTGAGAACACTGCTGCTCCCTTTAGCTGATCGAACAAGTCATCAATTCTTGGCAAGGGATACTTGTTCTTGATGGTGACTTGATTCGACGCCCGGTAATTTATACACAAGCGCATGGACCCGTCTTTCTTCTTCACGAATAATACGGGAGCTCCCCAAGGTGAATGACTAGGGCGTATGAAGCCCTTGTCGAGCAGCTCCTATAGTTGCTCCTGAAGTTCTCTTAATTCTGCTGGAGCCATACGGTATGGTGCTTTTGAAATGGGATTGGTACCTGGAATGAGACCTATCTCAAACTCTATCTCCCTGTCTGGTGCTAAGCCTGGTAACTCGTCAGGGAAGACTGCTGGGTAGTCACATACCACTGGGACCTCTTCTAGCTTTTGGTCCTTCTCTTATTCGGTATTGACTACATGTGCTAGAAATCCGGTACATCCTGAATCCAACAGTTTCTGTGCTTTTAAAGCTGAGAGAAATGTCTTGGCCTTTCTCTTGGGTTCTCCGATGTATTCAAACTGCACTCCTTCTTCAGGTTGGAATATGACTTTCCTTTTACGACATTCTATGGAGGCACCGTACTTGATTAGGAAGTCCATTCCAAAAATGACATCATAATCAGTCATATCCAGCACTATCAGATCACCATAAAGCTCTCTGCCTGCTATACTGATTGGCACTGCACGGAGCCAATGCGTGGACGTCATAATCTCTCCTGAAGGTAGGGTGGTTAAGAACTGGCCACTGAGTACATCTGGAGGTATAGTTAACTTCTCTGCGAACGCCTTGGGGTTTCTGAGTTCCTGAACTGCCTTGGCCTTTACTTTCTATCATAACTGACTTCTGCTATTGCATGCTGTTCAGGTAGTGCTCGGTGATCAGAGCACTGCTAACTAGTTCTTCTGAGGTTTGCGGCCTATGAACGCCGCTGGCCACATTCAATTCTATTTCTGGCCTTAGCATCTTGAGCATTAGCCTGACTCGCTCTCGTTTAGTGCTGACCAGTTTAGGGCACAGGCGAGCCAGTCTGTTGAATCTCTTCACGTCTTCCTCTACTGATAGGTTACCTTGATGAAATTCAGTGAATTCATCATAATGCCGGTTAGTAACCCGCATATGAAAGAATTCTTTAAAGAACTCATCTTCGAAGTTGGCCTACGTCATCTGATTTATGTCTCGCTTGGCCTTCACCCTTTCCCACCACATTCTAGCATCTCCTGCTAGGCAAAAGGAGGCGCACTTCACTTTCTCATGTTCTGGCCAGTCCAGAAGCTCCATGGTACTCTCCAGGGTTTTGAACTAGGCTTGTGCATCCCATGGTTCACTAGTGCCTGAAAAGGTCTCTAGTTTGAGTTTCTGCCACTGAACCAGATATGCTTCTCTTCTAGCTCCTACTGCTAGGGCTTCGGGTGCTATTGGTAGGATTGGTGCTCAAGGTGGAACCTCTATCACTATTGGGGTTTCCACATTTGGTCCTGGCGTAGCAGTAGGTGTGGTTTGCTGATTAGCCCTTAAAGTGGCTATCTCTTGCTGCTGCTCAACTATCTGTCTCTGGAGCTGAGCCACTATCTCCACAAGATTAGGTGGAGTTACTATGTCAGTTGCCTCCTATTGAGACTCAGTAGTTGGTGCCCTTCTAGTTGGGCGTCCTCTTGCCATTATCTAAAATAGAAGAGGGTCCTATCGTTCATATTCTAATTCTAAAAATATGCTATCAAATATAAACTGAGGTATTAAACATGCTTCCGTTAAATGCAACCAAGAACTGACTAGAAACAGATAGCATGAATAACATGTAAATACTATAATTCTGAAAGCAAGAAAATATAGTAATGTGAGAGATACTCTTACTTGGAAGCTGCAGGTCTGATGCTGATGTGTGTGAGGAAAGATGGAACTTGCTCTGATACCACTCTGTAACGACCCGCCTTCTGGTACTAAGCTTTAAGGCGGATCGGTACTTAACTAACTAACTGGCTGACTGACTAATTAATGATTTCTAAAAATGCTAAACCAACTGGAGAATTTTGAAAATTCTTATTTTGCTATTTACTGAACTAACAATTCATAAACATGTTAAAAGTACTAACTAGCCTAAAATAAAGCAAAACTTTTATTTTTTTTATCTTGGCAGGATTCGATCCCCCAACCTCTAGGTTGCATAGCTAAAGCACTAACCAGCTGCTCTACACCAGTGTTGTTTTACACAGTACCAGTCGACTGCTATATGCCAGTCGACTGGTCGGGCCACAGAATGATTCTGTGCCCGATACCAGTCGACTGGTATTATCCCAGTCGACTGGTAGTTCTGAAAACCCAGATTTCAGAGTTTCAGAATGTGCCAAAGTCAACCTATTCCGTACCAAATGCTCCATAAATTCATATCTAAGCTTCCTAACAGGTCTACAATGATTCTAGGGCATTTGATACATGTTTTTAGGGGGTTTCTAGCATGTATAGCAACTTAGAAATCATAAAAGCGACATGTAGAGACATAAACATGAATGTGCCAAGTTTGTAACAACTTCTTATTGAAACCATTCGTTATTCATATCTAAGAGCATTCTTAGCTACTACATGTCATTCTATATGGTGCATGCATCTTAGAATAAGCATATCCTATATATTTAGCATGTAAATCAAAAGTATCAAGCTCTTATCTCTAAAGCTTAAGCATGAATCTAAATTACCATATTACAAGTAAATGACTCATGACATTCAAGCATTCACGAAACCAATATTAAGTTAGGTAAGTAAACTACTTCAAGCATACTAGGCACCACGAATACAAGTCTAATTAAATTCATACATGGTTCACATAACATATTGCGGAAGAACTAAAGAAGCATAATAAAGACTATTTCTATGTTTTGCAAGTTCCGAAGACTTTTATTCCAACTCCACCATCACACACACTTTGCATCAAGCCCGCCGCCTCCGCTACTAGTGCTTTCCTTTACCCGTATCTGCAGTATAATGAAATGCAAACTAATAAGCATAAAGCTTAGTAAGTACCATCTAGCCTCACAAAACTATGAAAACTCGAATTATGCTTTTGTAAAACATGCTATGCACATACATGCTCATATCCATAAGAAATCACGCTAGGCTCATGCTAAAACACATATCATAGAATGCCATGGCATATAACTGAGACATGACACATACTGAACTAAAACTGAAAAGTAAGCTATAGCATGACATACATATCTGAAGTGGAACTGAAACTAACTAACATAAAACTAATTATTAAATTCACCACATGCTAATATGAATTTCTGAAAACTAAATACATATAGTAGGTGAAAATAATAATCAACTGCTGTGGGCCCGGCAATGTACCAACTGTGCGCGCATCCCTAATAGACCCGAGGTAGCAAATCCCGAATCCATTAGGGTTCTACTAGGTTATCTAAACCTAGGGGCAACTAGGAGCCCATTCCATACTAGGTTATCTGAACCTAGGGGCAACCTGGAGCCCATCCCTGGACCGAAGTCCGGTACAATGCCAACTGAAAATAAAATAGTTCTTTTATACTTTTCTTTTTTTCTCTTCTAATTCTTGCTTTTACTAGGTTATCTAAACCTAGGGGCAACTAGGAGCCCATCCCGTTGGACCTTGGTCCCAATCATAACTGAAGCAAGAATTTCTATTCTTTAATGTTTTCTATAGCATTAACTGACTAACAATTTAACAAACACCTTGCGACTTAACCCTTTCTTTTCTTTTAAAGTCGCTCCCTAGGCACTCGAACGTGCTCCTTAACCTGAAACTGAAGGGTAAGTGCACTCAAGCCCATCCAGGGATACCTTCAGACTCTAAAACTAATTTGAAGGGTTAATACAACGTGCTTGTTCATAATCCACGATTTCTAATCGTAGCACATACATATAAGGAAATAAAGGATACAAAACCTCAATCGAAACTACTTATACTGCAGGTGAGGGATACTTACATCCTGCGCTAGGTTTCCTTACGAATATAATATGAAATCTCTGAGGGAACGTCGAACTTCGATGTTCTTCTTGCTCCTTGGCGTTTTCCTCGCGTCTACGAGAATTCTCGTAGAGAATAGGGCCTCTTGGGACCTTCCCTTCTCTTTCCCCTTGTCTTGGGCGGCAAGAGAAGAGGAGGAGAGGAAGAGGCGCAAGAGAGGGAGAGAGAAGAGAGTCTCGGGAGAGGGAGAGGAAGAAAATCGCGGAGAGAGAGGGAGGTGTCGGCGCTGAGAGAAGGTGAGGAAAAGAGTGAATCTAAAAACCCTAAGTTCCCCTTTTATACTCATGGGAAAATTTAACTAACTTTGCCTTATTTATCTTTTCCTCTATTCTATCTCAATGAAAATAGACTAGCCCACTTGGTAAGTCTCTTCCCCTTTCATGTGTAGGTCTAGGGATCAAATCCCACTTACGTTATTTTTGCTTTTTATCCCTTTTTGCCACTTTCGTTTATGGAAAAATTCTATAAAAATATCCATAAATTCGGAATAAATTCTAAGATATTTCTAAAATTAGTTTCGAGAATTTTCGGGCGTTACAATTAGGTCCCAAGGTTTGGGTACCTAAATCATTTATTTTTCGTGTTGTGTAGGCATTGATTGAGGGAGAGCATCTATCAACTTGGTTTGTTGATAGTGGGTGCTCCAAACACATGTCCGGGGATAAATCATTATTCACTACCCTACAAAGCAAAAGTAGAGGTAATGTGTCATTTGGTAACAATGATAGTCTTAAGGTTGTAGGAATAAGAGACATTCAAATATCCGAATGTCTTAGGATCAAGAATGTCCTTCTAGTCAAGGGGATGACTTTCAATCTCCTAAGTGTCAGTCAATTGTGTGATGCGGGATACACAATTGAATTTCACCCAAGTCAATGACTAGTTAGACATAATGACACACATGACACGGTACTAGTAGGCACAAGAATAGACAATATTTATCAAGTTTCCTTTAAAAGTGCTACTAATGCCTCTATTAAGTGTTTCATGTCAAAAGAAGAAGAGTCTTGGCTTTGGCACCGGAGGTTGGCTCACGTGAACATGAAGAACATCCGGAAATTGGCCAACAAGGGACTTGTACGAGGCTTACCAAGCATCAAATACGAAAAGGAAAAGTTATGTGATGCATGTCAAATGAGTAATCAAACGAAAGCTTCTCATAAAGGTAAAAGCGTGTAAGTACTTCTATTGCTTTAGATTTATTGCATATGGAATTTTTGATTGCAGTACTATAGTTTCATGGAATGGTAGTAGATATTGCTTTGTGATTGTTGATGACTATACTAGATATATATGGACTTATTTTCTAAAACATAAGGATCAAACCTTAGATATTTTTATTTCTTTTTTAGAAGAATTGAAAATGAAAAATCTACAACAATCAAAACCATTAGGAGTGATCATGGAGGAGAATTTCAAAACCATAGGTTTTTAGAATTTTATCAAGAAAAAGAATATAGACAGGAGTTCTCTACTACTAGAACACCACAGCAAAATGGTATTATAGAGAGGAAGAACCGAGTCTTACATGAGGCTGCACGAAGCATGCTTAATGAGTACTCTTTACTGAGCTACTTATGGGCTGAAGCTGTAAACACAGCATGCAATGTGCAAAACGAAGTCCTCATTCATAGGTTTTTAGGGAAGACTCCACATGAACTTTAGTTTGGAAGACCACCTACAGTTAAGCATCTCCGGGTGTTTGAGTGTAAGGTGTTCATTCTAAACACCAAGGATCATCTTGGAAAGTTCACAGCAAAAGCTGATGAAGGGATACTGGTCGGGTATTCCCTTGTCAGCAAAGCTTACCGAGTCTACAACAAAAAATCTAGGTTAGTTGAAGAATCTTCTGATGTTGTATTTGAGGAGATCCCAAGAGTAATTGACCATTCAGAAGATGTAGAGGGAGTTCAATTCGAACTTAGGAGATTAGGATTGGATGAAAGTCCAAGTGTTGGGAATATTGCGGATGAATCTGATGATGGTAAGCCTAGACGACATGGAGCTCAGCCTAACCCTGAGTCTGAGCCTGTGTCTAGTGAAACCATCCAGGAAGCACCTCTAACACCAAGGCAAACTAGGTTAGCCTCTAGTCATCCCTAAGATCAAATTGTTGGAGATATCCATCATGGGGTTAGAACTAGATCATTCTTTAGGAATGAGGCTAATGAGGTTGCCTTGATCTCTGAAATTAAACCTAGAATAGTTGACGAGGCATTGTATGATCCCGATTGGATTATTGCTATGCAAGATGAGTTAGGTCAATTTGAGAGAAGTCAAGTTTAGGATTTAGTTCCTAGACCTAAGAATACCATAATTATTGGAACTAAATGGGTCTTCAAGAATAAATTGAACCATAAGGGAGAAATCATAAGAAACAAGACACGCTTAGTAGCCAAGGGCTATAGTCAAGTTGAAGGTCTTGATTGCGATGAGACTTATGCTCCCGTGACACGATTGGAATCCATTCGATTGATGCTTGCATTTGCAGCACATAGAGGTTTCAAACTATATCAAATGGATATAAAATCGGCCTTTGTAAATAGTTTCATTAGAGAAGAGGTCTATGTTGAACAACCACTGGGGTTTGAAAATTCCAAATTACCAAAGCACGTGTTTAAGCTAAAGAAGACTCTTTATGGGCTAAAACAAGTACCTCATTCTTGGTATGAGCGGTTGTCCACATTCTTAATTGAAAAAGGCTTCGTGAGAGGTCAAATAGACCCTATACTATTTCTACGTAGAGATGGTGACAATATCTTTGTAGACCAAGTATATGTCGATGACATAATTTATGGCTCCAACAACAAGGGTTATTTGAATGAGTTCATTGAACACATGGAGAGTGAGTTTGAGATGAGTCTAGTGGGAGAATTGATTTTCTTCCTTGGACTTGAAATCAAACAAACAAAAGACGGAATCCATGTGCATCAATCCAAATACACTCAAGAGATGCTCAAGAAATTTAACATGAGTGACTCTAAGGAGGTAACCACTCCCATGGCGACTGACACGTGATTAGATAATGATGAGAGTGGGAGCCGGTTGATTTGACTCAATATAGAAGTATGATAGGTAGTTTGCTATACCTCATAGCGAGTCGCCCGGATATTCTTTTTGCTGTGGGTATGTGCGCTTAATACCAAGTCTGTGCCAAGGAATCTCATTTAGTTGCTATTAAGAGAAATTTGAGATACCTTAAGGGCACAATTGGAGTCGGTCTTTTGTACCCCCGTACAGAGTCTTTTGATTTGATAGACTATACTGATTCTGACTATGCTAGGTGCAAGTTGGATCAGAAAAGCACAAGTGGGGGTTGCCAATTTTTAGGATCATCATTAGTAAGTTGGTCAAGTCGGAAGCAACATTGTGTTGCTCTCTCCACGACCGAGGCGAAGTATATTACCATAGGAGAGAGTGTATCACAATTGTTGTGGATGATACACACTTTAGAGGACAATGGATTGTCTTACAAGGGTGTGCAAGTGTTGTGTGACAACATAAGCACCATAAACATTACAAAAAATCCAATCCACCATTCAAGGACCAAACATATTGAAGTGTGTCACCACTTCATTAGAGATCATGTTGCTAAAGGAGATATTGTACTCTCACATGTAGAGTCAAAATCTAATCTAGCGGGCATTTTCACTAAACCACTCCCCGAAAAAGAATTTAGTTTCTTAAGGAGGGAGTTGGGAATGTGTCATGCACAATAGGATGGTAAAAACCCTTCATGGTCATTTCTAATTGCTGGGCAAATTGAGGACATCTCACATAAACTATAAGGTTTAACAAAATATTTTTGTATTGCTAAAAATGGGGTGAGATGTTAGGATCAACCAAATTACTCAAAATGTATCATGCATCCCTTGAGTAATGAGGTTGAAGAGATAAAGATCATTAATTTGACCAAGTATGGGGAAAATCAATGCATAATATATGTGTATTTGGTTCCAAGAACATACTTGGACATTCCAATCAAGTAAAATTGGTTAGAGCATTGGTTGTTGATACAAACCTGATTCAAATTTGATACAAGCTGTTTTAAGATTTTTAATCCGTAAGGAAACGACCTTCTATTGATGATGTGGAGAAATACATTTTGGTTAAGGGAACCCCTATTAGGATCAAAGGAATTAAATCTGATTGTATTAGAGTTTGAAAGGGGTGTTTGAAACGAGAGTTTCTGGAACATATTAGGGTTTCAGAAACTCCTCTGAAATATGATCGGTCTATAGACCGATCAGGAATCACCTCAGAAATCATTTTGATGGGTCAAAACCTTCTGTATCGAACCTGATCAGTCCACCGACTGATCAGGACCCTCCCTGATCGGTCACCTTGACCAATCAGGGTTGTTTCTTATCGGACAGGCAGGCCGATCAAAATTTTATGCATCAAATATCAAAAGTCCTCCTGATCGGTCCACAGACCGATCAAGGAGCCTCCTAATCAGTCAAGCAGACCGATCAGGGATCCTCCTGATCGGTTTGGTGACCGATCAGGAGCCTTCTGATCGGTCACCGTGACCGATCAGATCACTTCTGATCGATCAGGGTACTCCCTGATCGATCCAGAAAGGCCCCTGAATGATCAACCGTTCGATCCCCTTCATTAAATCTGGTTGGTGATCGGTCCACCAACTCTATTAACTCTCCTTTCTCCCTAAATTCTTCAACCCTAGCCGTCGAACACCATCTTCTCTGCGAGTTCTCTCTTGCGCGAGCTCTCTTCTCTGTGAGTTCTCTCTTGCGTGAGTTTTCTTCTCTGCGATTTCTCTCTTGCACGAGCTCTCTGTGTTTTTCTTCTCAACCAACTGACGACCATGGCACCCAAGTAAGACCTATTCTCATTCTTTACTAATTGCTTAATAATACTTGTGTGATGTTGAATCTAATCACTATGTTTAATGATGGTGTCGTGCCCTTAACCCCAAATCCAACTTCAAATCCTATTCATTTTGGTGTGATTATGTTGTGACCTTCACTGACCCAATCTTCTGTGTGTCATGATCTTCACTGATCCAACCTTTTGTGTGTCATGACCTAATCCCTAATCTTAGAAAATCTTCCAAAGGTAAGGCTGCTGGTGAGGGAACCTCAAAGTCCAAGTCCCCCTTCCTTATCTAAACCTTCCCAATCCTCCAGACCTCAACCCTCTTCCAGTTCTAGATTCCCTAGCGCATACTTTGAGAAAGCTTTTCAAAATTCTACCTTTAAGCTCCTCCCCTGTGGATCTGTGAATAAGTCATTTGTGTATGACCACTGTCCATCAGTAAGACAGATTACCGAATATTATGATCTTGAATCAATTCTTTTCCTCGACCGGGATATCAACTTTGATTTAGTCTCAGAATTCTATAATAATCTTTATATAGGTTATGGTAGTTTGGGGTATACCACCTGAGTGGCCTAGAGACATTTAGATTTCTCTAAATTACCCCATTTTCTCGGAGTATCTAGCCTGTCGTAGATCGACAAATGACTATCCCATCTTCCCCAATATCCCAGATCCTTTACCGATTCCGTTCCTGGGAGTCACCTCTGATCCCATTTACGAGTATTTCGGACACCCCGGGCCGGATGGCCTCGATGAGCTTGCCGGTGAGTTCCCCACTTTTGTTGCCCTTAGACTCTCCGCAATTGTTTATGTCCTCTACAAGATTATCACCAACTGCCTTTTACCGATCACCTTAATACCCCTAGTAGAGATTCGTCCTTTCACTGCCTGATGGTGTATGGGATGCATCGGCACCTGGACTTTGACATCATGTCGAGCATTTACTAGTCCATTATCTACTATAGTGATCCCGGGCGTCGTATAGATTATATGCCTTTTCGTCACATTATTACTGACTGGCTCCAGTCAGTCGGTATTGATGTGTCCAAGGGTAGGACTGTGCTAATGGTTCGGTAAGACTGCAGACTTAAAAAATGTGCGTTTTCCAAGTCTGGCATCATTGCCAATGCTCGGGGAATTAGGTGGAAGGATGGGACGGGTATTGGGGAGCTTCTAAGTGCGCCACATGTTCAGGTAGCCGCAGATCTAGCTGGATATCATGGTGTGCCCGCTGCAGCAGGGGACGACGACGAGGTGGAGCTGGATCTCAGATGGCAGATTGCTGAGCTCGAGCAGACGATGGACCACAGATTTCATATGTGGGAGCTCGAGCAGCAGACGCTCCGGTCTGAGGTTTCTATGCTGCATGCCGATCAGCGGGAGATGTTTGTAGAGCTGTGCTCGTGGATGGCTGGTCATCCACCACCGCAGACATTTCCTTGCTTTCAGCCATTAAGCAGCACGAATCCAGGGAGCTTCCTGCCTTTTGATGACACTGCATTTGATGCAATGCAGTTTGATGTTCCCCGTGATCCCGCTGATCAGGATTGATATCTTTTGCTGTATTTTGACTTATGACTACTATTTCATGACTATATGTGCCTGATGGCATTCTGATGTGTTTGCTTATTTTGGTGTATTTCAGTCATTAGTTGTAGTCTATGATTTACTCCATTGTCATATGATGCATATGAGTATTTTGCCTTGCTATATTTATTTCATATGCCTTTCACTTATTACTTTAAGTTTTTGGTTTTGGGAAGAGACCCTTGGTTAAGGGGGAGATTTTTAAACTTAATAACCAGTCTACACCCTTTTCGGTGTTTGACAAAGGGGGAGAGAAAGGTTAGTTAAGTTTAGGGTTTGTTAACAAATTTAATTATTGTAGGGGGAGGACTCTAATTCCCTTGCGATAATGAAATTTGACTTCATTTGACTTCTAATACCTAAACATAAATCGGGTTGTCAAACAACAAAAAGGGGGGAGATTGTTGATGCAGTCTGACCTGATTGTTGTTTTGGTGTTGACACCGATTTAAGTTTAGTTGAGTAAGATAAGTTCGGATTAAGTCCTGGTCGGGGACTGGACATGAATTTTGGTGAGTGAAGCTGGGTTCTAGTGAGTGAAGCTAGGTGAAAGAAATCCTGGTGAGTGAAGTCGGGTCCTAGCAAGGGAAGCTAGGTGAAGGAAATCCTGGTGAGTGAAGCCGGGTCCTAACAAGGGAAGCTAGGTGAAGAAAATCCTAGCGAGTGAAGTCGGGTCCTAGTAAGGGGAGCTAGGTGAAGGAAATCCTAGTGAGTAAAGCTAGGTTGAACTAAGTCCCAGTGAGTGAAGTTGGGCATGAAGTCTTGGTCCGGGGGACTGAGCATTAAGTGTACTGGTTAGAGATAGCTCGGTAGCTCGGTCTCCAGACCAGACTGAGTCAGAGAAGGCAAGGGAGCCTGTCTTTGGACTCAGGGTCTAACTTGAATTAGTCATGGTCAGGATTGGGCCATGAATTAATCAAGTAAGTTGGTTGGATCGGTCTAAAGTCTGATCAGAGAGTTGGCACTCTCTCGGGTGTAGATCGGTCTGAAGTCCGATTAGGGAGTTGGCACGAACTCCCTTGATAGTAGATCGGTCTGGTGACCGATCCAGGATGTCTGATCGGTCTGGTGACCAATCAGAAACAGATCAGAAACATATCAGAATGTTCTGTGTGGTGACTGATCTGTCTGGTGAACGATCAGAAACGGATCAGAAACATTCTGTGTGGTGGCTGATCGATCTGGTGACCAATCAGAATTAGATCAATAAGTTTCTGTGTGGTGGCTGATCGGTTTGGTGACCTATCAGAATTAGATCAGGGTTCTGTGTGGTGGTTGATCGGTCATTCTGACCGATCAGTAGTGTCTAGACCGATCAAGCAGGAGCCTGATCAGTCAGGACCGATCAGTCCCTGATTGATCGGTCAGCTGGACTGATCATCCCCTGGTTGGGTTCTTGAATCTAAAACCTGAGGAGTTCAGCGGGTTTAGGATTGGTCTGGTGACCGATCCTTGATCTCTGATCGGTCAGTGAAACTGATCAGACTATTACTGGATCGATCAGAATGGAGTCTGATCGGTCGGGAGGGTGTCTGATCGGTCAGGGTGACCGATCAGCGCCTCAAAACTTCAATTTGAGTTACTGTCAGACCTCTGATTACCTTCTGATTTCCTTCTGATATGTTTTGATTTGCTTCGCTAATCAGTCTGTTGAGTGTGCTGATTATACAGAGATGATACAAGCCAGGAAGGAGGGTCAATGGTGACTTTCGCTGTGGTAGGTTTGTTTGTTATCTGTTTGCAGGTTTCAACGGCTTCTGGCGGCTGGCGACTGACCTGAGGCTCCAGCTAAGGAGGTCTTCAGTGAACTTAGAGCTCAGAAGAGGTCAGTGGATGACGAAGCCGTGGGTCAGTGGCTGACGAAGCCTATTGATACGCAGAAGGAAGGCTTAAGAAGAGGCTGGCGAAAGAGACAAATATCATCATCAAAAAATCAATCAAACACAACAACGATAACCAAGAGCTGAGTGAAGGGTCTTGTGTCATGTTGTGCTGTGTTGTGGTCTGTGTTAAGTGTTGGTGCTTGGATGGCTAGAGAGGGGGGGGGGTAAATGTAGCCAGACACTAAAACGCTTGTTCTTTGCAAACTTTTGTGATCAGGGTTAGTAGCAGCGGATGCAAAAACACAGAAGCAGAAATGAAGAACAGCAAACAAAACAAAGGAAGAGCAAACCGACGCTAACACGCGATGTACAAGGTTCGGGGATAACTTGCCCCTACTCCTTGGCATGCCCGTGAGGTGGGTAATCCCTTGATCGTCGTCAGATCAAGCCCCGGTGAACCTCGGATATCAAACGCCTCCTTCTCGGTGGAGAAACCTCTCCATAAGCTGTCTCATAGATGGATACAAGTTAAGATCACGAGACACTCGAGAAGGAAAGCTCACAAAGATGTGACAAGAACGCTCAAGCACAAAGCAACAGAGAGCACAAGCACAGCCCAGCCAAACTCCTCAAGTTTCTATCTGTTCACCCTTGTCTCGCTCCTCTGCTTCCAGCTTTGTCTTAAACTTCTGCTCAACGTCACTAGGCTATATCAGCACCACTGAGCCACAACCTGCCCCCCTGACTCCCTGAGCGCTCAGTCCATTGAAGACCTCTTTAGCTGAGCCTCCGTCAGTTGCCAGCCGCGCCTTCGTCAGTTGCCAGCTACGCCAGACGCCCATTGAGACTTGAGAAGAGAAAAGAGCCAAACCTGCTCCATGGAAAGCCCCCAGTTGACTCCCCTCCATTGTTTGAATCACCTGCACACTTATCAGGAGCTTAGCAAAGCATATCAAATGTAATTAGTAATGTATCAGTGTATCAGATGAGAAAACATACGCGATCAGAAACTTCTGATAGCATATTTGAATTAAAGTTCAGCTTCTGATCGGTCACCGGACCGATCAAAAAGGTCCCTGATCGGTCACCAGAACGATCAGGCTCTAGCCTGATCGGTCCATAGTGAGAAACTCGAAATCGTGAACTCCTTGTGATCGATCACCCTGACCGATCACAGATCGTGGATCGATCACCGGACTGATCCACAATAGTGCTGGGATTCCCAGCCTTCACAGGCCAAACCTCATTGATCGGTCACCTGACCGATCAGGGTGTGTCCTGATCGGTCTGGTGACCGATCAGGCCACTCCCAGACCGATCAGGCTCCAGCCTGATCGGTCATAAGGAGGAACTCGCGATGTTTGATCGGTCCAACAGACCGATCAAGTGTTTCTCCCCAAGGCTATTGACCTCTCCCTGATCGTTCACCAGAACGATCAGGAGCTCAACAGAAACCTTTTTATTCTCTCCCTGATCGGTCACCAGAGCGATCAGCCTCCTCTGGATCGGTCACCAGACTGATCCACAACCAGAGTTCATGCCAATCTCCCTGACCGGTCACCAGACCAATCCAGAGACTTCCAATTCAACCCTAAGTCAAGAAAACGAGCTCCCTAGCCCTCTCTGACTCGTGCTCAGTCCCCCGGACCAAGACTTCGTGCCCAGCTTCACTCACCGGGACTTCATTCAACCTAGTTTCACTCACCAGGATCCAGCTTCACTCATTGGGATTTCAACCTAGCATCACTCACTAGGATTTCAGTCACCCGACTTCACTCACTGGGACCCGGCTTCACTCACCGGGATTTCATTCACCTGGCTTCACTCACCAGGACCCGACTTCACTCACCGGGATTTCAACATAGCTTCACTCACTAGGATTTCAATCACCTGGCTTCACTCACCAGGACCCGGCTTCACTCACCGGGATTTCAACCTAGCTTCACTCACTAGGATTTCAATCACCTGGCTTCACTCACCAGGACCCGGCTTCACTCACCGGGATTTCAACCTAGTCCCACTAGGTATGCCTAGTCCCACTAGGTCTTTTTCACTTCACCTAGTCCCACTAGGTGTGCCTAGTCCCACTAGGTCTTTTCCACTTCACATAGTCCTACTAGGTGTGCCTAGTCCCACTATGTCTTTTCCCATGCCAGCGTGCGATTTTCCGATCCACCTGGACTTAACCCGAATTCATTCAACCAAACTTAAATCATTGTCAACACCAAAATAACAATCGGGCCAGACTGAATCAACATTAAGTTTCTTCTTCGTGCTTTCTGTGCTTGCGCTTAAGGTTGATCTGTAAGCTTCTTCTCAAGTCTCTGTGCTTACTTTGATACATTTCTGAGACTGTCTATGGAGAGGTTACTCCACCGAGAAGGAGATTTTCTTATCCAGATTTACTCCGGGACTTGATCTGTCGATGATCAAGGGATCGCCCACCTTACGGGCACACCAAGGAGTAGGGGCAAGTTATCCCCGAACCTTGTAAATCCTTCTGTTAGCGTATGGTTTGTTCTCTTTCAGTTTTCATTCTGTTCTGTATTTTTTCACTGCTAACCTAAGTATAGAAAGAATTAAAAGAAGTCAACTTTTAAGTGGGTAGGTATTCACACCCCCCTGCTTCTCTAGCCATCCCAAATCCAACAACAACAAATAAGCTTCTTCCCCTCTTTCTCTTCCTTTTGTTGAAGAAGCTTTCATCTTGTATCTTAGATTTAATTTTTCATGTCTAGTGAGTAGATCTCCCTATGTTCTAGGGCTAATGAGTAGATGTGATATGTATTTGAGGTAAACTCCATAGTTTGTGTAAGGCCCTTGGATTGATGGCATGCTTTGGACCATATCTTGTTTAATCAAATACTTCAATGAATGTTTTATGTTTATTTGCTTGAGTGTATGCTTGATTGATGTATTGATTAAATGGATTGTGTGGACCTATGGTCAATAAGAGGAATGCTCATAATTGTATGCCCGGGGAGCCCTCTATGACTAGGGTATCCTTTCAATCGGACAACCTTAAGTATTCCCTTGACTTGGACATTGCGTCCATGCAAAGATATATTTAATCCCTACTCAATGGGTTTCCCCTAATCCCATGTCATGAGATGACTTATATAATGTAGGATTGTATGACCGTGGTAGCCTGTGATAGAGGTCGACCTTTAGCCAAACATCCTAAATTACCTTGTTTATCTAATGACATCGGATGGCCCTTGGGGGAAGCACTCCAATGTGAATTAGCTACTCACACTGGTAATCTAGTTAGACTAGAGACCAAAGCATTACCAATCCATAGAACTTCTAAGACCATCATATGGAAATCTATGCCCTAGGACATTGCTCCCACATAGTCTTCAAACACCAAGAGCCTAGATCTCCTCCCTTTTCCTCTCTACTCTCTCTCTCTCTCTCTCTCTAGTAAGCAAGTTCGATGTGTCCTTCTCACCTTTTCGACTTGTTTAGCTAGCTCACTAGTGCAACCTCCCTAGTGCTTATTGTTAGTGAGAGCCCTAGAGCCAATCATATGATGATTATTTTTTGGACTCATTGTATCATATTCTTGTATATATATTTCTTATATATAAAGGCATTTCTTATGGTTATTGTACTTATGTGTATTGGTGCCAAATAACTTAGTATAATAACGTCCTTGAGTAGAAGGTTCTTATCTATATCAATCGATTAGTTGAATCGATAGTGAGATGATATAGAGAACACTACTTTTAATTATTCCTAGTCAAGTATTAACATTCAAGGACAATGTTAATGCATAGAGACTAGCATGTAGGTCAACATGATGACTTGATCTCACAAGTCATGGATATGAGATATCAAGTTGACACATGGGTATACATTAGGGAATGTATACTGAATGACCCGCCATGAGAAAGTATCATGGATCGTTATATGAGTGTCATATACTTTCTCATGTGACTATTAGTATGACTATTAGTCCTTAGACCTGAAGTCACCATAGTTCCCTACATAAGGAGTTATGTACTTTGGTTTCGTCAAACGTCACCCGTAACTGGGTGGACTATAAAGGCGATTACTGGGTATGTAACAAATTATGCGGAGGGATGTGAGTGATGTAGATGGGATCTATCCCTCCTATATGACGGGAGAGATATCATAGTCTTGATAGAGTGAGATCACTAAGTGCATGGCCATACCCAAATAAAACAATATGAGATATTGAGCTTATTTGATTATAGTGAGTCTACTTGGAGTTCAAGACACATAGATTGATTGGAGGATGACACGGTCTATGCTTCATAGAAGATCAATCTAGATATCGAGGATAGAAGGACGTTGTCACATATTGTGATGGTCACAATTATTAGTCACAATGGTGATGTTGGATCTCGACATTCTTGTAACTTGGGTAGCAATGATGTGTTGCTAGATACCTCTCATTGCTTATGTCCTTAAATAGGTTTAAGGGCATTGCCAACGTTACAAGAACCTATAGGGTCACACACATAGAGCAATAGATGGAGAATAAGTCCATATGATGGACCGAGAGTAATGAAGTCAAAGTTTGACTTTGGCTAAATATGGAAAGTCCATAAAAGGCAAGTTTGACTTGACTCAAATTAGACAACTTGAGTTGGACTCGAGTTTGATCCAAGTGTTGGATGAATCTAATCATGGGAGAATAATGAAGTCAAAGTTTGACTTTGGCTAAATATGGAAAGTCCATAAAAGGCAAGTTTGACTTGACTCAAATTAGACAACTTGAGTTGGACTCGAGTTTGATCCAAGTGTTGGATGAATCTAATCATGGGAGAATAATGAAGTCAAATTTTGACTTTGGCTAAATATGGAAAGTCCATAAAAGGCAAGTTTGACTTGACTCAAATTAGACAACTTGAGTTGGACTCGAGTTTGATCCAAGTGTTGGATGAATCTAATCATGGGAGAATAATGAAGTCAAAGTTTGACTTTGGCTAAATATGGAAAGTCCATAAGAGGCAAGTTTGACTTGACTCAAGGCACATCACCTTGACTTGACCGAGTGATGACTTGGCATCATCATCAAGGCTAAGTAACCTCCCCATTTGAATTTTGAATTCAAATAAGGGGGTTACCAAAGGTGGTGGCCGGCCACTTATACACACAAAATGAGGTTTTTGTGTGTGATTGATTTTTCTCCCAACTTAGTTTTTGTTTTTGGCTCTCCCTCTCCTCTCTTGTGGCCGAGACCCCAAGTAAGTGCTAGCACACTTTTGGGCTCTCCTCTCCACTCTCTTGCTTGTGTGGATACTTCTAGAGGGTTGCTACTTTGCGTCCTTGAGATCCGACACCAACCGAGGAGCGAGCGGGAATTGCGGGGCATGCATCGAAGGTAGTTTTTCTCTTCTCTAATAGATCTAGGTTGTAGATCGGTTTTGAAGCATGTAAACGAGCACTCGTAAATTTTTGAAATGGTTTTCTTCGCTTATTGGGGCTTTCGGGGTTTCCGCGACGCGAAAAAGCGATTTTCGCGGCCCGAAAAACCCTACACTTATCTCATCAGTCTTTGTAGATACGATATCTTTTTATTACTTGATAACATTCCCGTGCACTTATGAGTACATACATTAGACTGCTCTTGTTCATTCATGTCATCAAAGGGTTTATAAGGTGAAGAATTGTATTACAAAGATTGAGAGAGAGAGAGGGGGGGGGGGGCAAGAAAAAAGATTATTGGCCAAAGTATAGTATGCACAACTAACAAATGCACTTCTTCTAGTGAAGAACTTTTGTATATATAGATCTCACTTCTTACACAGAATCGGTTAGCAACCTCCCTAGTGCTTATCTCATCAGTCTTTGTAGATACAATATCTTTTTATTACTTGACAACATTCCCGTGCACTTATGAGTGCATACATCAAACTGCTCTTGTTCATTCATGTCATCAAAGGGTTTATAAGGTGAAAAATTGTATTACAAAGATTGAGAGAGAGAGAGAGAGAGAGAGAGAGGGGGGGGGGGGAAGAAAAAAGATTATTGGCCAAAGTATAGTATGCACAACTAACAAATGCACTTCTTCTAGTGAAGAATATATAGATCTCACTTCTTACACTGAATCGGTTAGCAACATCACCTAATAGCAATTCTTCACTTTTGTCAAGTTGTTGCTAGATGATCTTCCTCTTAGACCTCCTAAACTTTAAGACTACGTTTGGTAAGGGGTAATCAGCCTTATAATGTAATCAGAATTACATTACAAGTTTGATTACATTGTTTGGTACAGTTTTAAAACTGTAATGTAATATAATCTGCATTATAAAAGCTATTAAAAGTGTTGTAATTTGGATTGTAAAGCCAACAACATGTAATCTGGATTACATTACATGCTCAATTACATTATAAACTGGATTACATTACCCCTAACCAAACGCAGCCTAAAGGGTTATAACCTTTGACTTAGGTATAAGAATTAGACAATGTTAGGCTTGAATTAAAGTTGGTTCAGAGACCTAGATTACTTGGTGGAACTCATAACCGTCAAATTTCAAATACGAAAATTATCATGTAGGACTTTTTTGAAGGCTCCAAACATCTAATTTACTATTTTTGATATTTTTCATTTTTTTGTATTTGGAGTATTTTTGACAGTTTTATCTATTATAAGTTAGGATTTGTTTATACAAGTATTTGTTTAATTGTTTGAGGGATTATTTTCTTATATTGAATAAACTTTCTTTTTTATGGAAAAAGCATGAGAACATAGTTTTCTCTCCTTGTTCTCTCCATAAATTCTTCTTCTTTTTAGCCTAAGGATAATCATTATTCTGCCACGCATCACAATATTTATATTGTAGCAGCTATGAAAGTATTAACTGTTGCAACATAGATTTGTTTTGTTTAACAACATTCATATTCTAACAACTATATGAATTGTAGTTGATATAACTACGGTAACAACTATAAAATAATAACTGTTATAGTATGAACTTATCTTGTTCATACAATTAACTAATAGGACGGGATGATAGGAGATAATAATATGAAAAAAAATGGGGCGCGAACCCCCGGGGCTATGGTGCAGCGGTAAGGTCACTAGTTGTTTACCCAGACATCCGCGGTTCGATCCCCAGCTACAGCGCATTTTGCAGAAATTTTCCTCTAAATGGGGCGCGAACCCTGGACGCTGGGCTTCTAGACTGGCCACCACAAGCGCTTCCCGATTTACCCTGGTGACCGGTGGGAAACTTCCGTTGGGTCGGGCCGGGCACCCCAGGTTCAATTTGTCTGCTGCCTAGTTCATCATTTTTTTTAGAAATAATAATATGAGAACAATATACTAGAGGATATTTGATTAATTATACATAATGCGATGTCATTTTTATTAAAAATAATAACGGACTCCCGTTTAATGGTTTAGCAAAAAATAGGACATCTTTTTTATTTTTGCCCAAAAATAAATTTGTCTTTCTTACTCCCATTAATAAAATGTCTTCTATTTTACATTGGATAGAATAGACTTTGTAATAAGACAACAGGAAGAAAAATTGAATATGGTTCATAAATAAAGATAAACATCAATCAAATCAATACAGATTTACTATGAATCGATCGTCTGATAAGAATGTCACCTTGAAATTAATACAACGTCCTTGGAGAATCTATATATACTAAGGTGGAAAAACGACTGCTTAATCATCAGCATCAAACAATGAATTATTAAGAATGAATATGATTAAGAGATATATAATTAAAATTCTTGTGGCTTGGTTTTTGAAGCAGCATGACACTCGTAAAGATTTTTGTATTATTTTCCTGGCTTCCACATTTAATGTTCTTCTTTTCTCTTGCTTTTCTGCTTTCCTATATATATACCTACCCCTGAGCTAGTGTAACGTACGTCCAGGCTCTTATCTCCTCATCACCCTCATTTTTCACTGCCTTTCTATATATATATTATTCCTCTCAACCGCTCATGCTTCCAGTAATCGTCAGTCTTATTTAATGTATTTTTATTCCCCTCCCTTCCAGACACTGTGATCATCTAACAGATCTTAGTGCTGCCTTACACCTTCTCTTTGATCAACTCCATCCATGGCAGATCCCTACCCTAATTTCTTGAAGGTGCTTTCCCAAACCCACCATCCTTTCTCCTCCAACCCAGGCCATCATCTTCTTCCCCAGACTCAGACTCCCTCTCCTCCTACTCCTCCTCCTCCATCTTTGAGGGAAGCACTGCCCCTCCTCAGGCTCAGCCCAAGGAGGCCACGAGAGAGGGAGGATACTTATCGCTCCTCTTCTAGTGCCTTAATTGATGAAGGTGGATTAGCTACCGGTGGTGTTGGTGGAGATGATGATGCTGTCACTGTTGCTATCCACATAGGGCCTCCGAGCCGAGCTGCAGTTGACTTCCTATCGACGATCTCTTCGAACGTAGATCAGAATCTCCAGAAAAATAATAACTACACTACTATTGGTGGCGATCAGAACGAAGGAGAAGGCGATGGTGGTGGCGATGAGAATGTGGTGGTTCCTTTAGGTTATCCTTCCAATCCCATTGGCAGGATCAACAAGGGGCAGTATTGGATTCCCACCCCATCTCAAATCCTTATCGGTCCCACGCAGTTCTCTTGCCCAGTCTGCCACAAAACTTTCAATAGATACAACAACATGCAGGTATCCTTTTTTTTAAACAAAAGAAAAAAAAAGGCTCTTGTTTTTCATTCTTTGGAAGAAATTGAGATTTACTACGTGATTGAACAAAACACAAGCTGGAAAAGCTGCGATCATGCTTTTTGTGGCTTGGATCATATATCTAATTTTATGGCTGTCACATTCTGCTTCGTATGTATGTCGCCAAAATATGTCTGGAAGAGCAGGGAGTAAGTCACTGAATCATGAGCCCGAGGCTAACACTCTCTCTCCTCAATGAGTGGAGTATGTGATAGCTCACGAAGTGAATCTTTTCCTTGCAATTGTGAGATTTGATCTTTCACTGGCAGCGAGGAGTAGAAGCACAAGCCCAATACTAAAAGGGCGCAGTGCAGTCTAGCTTCTTCTATCACTGCAATATATTTCTTGCACGGGCCTCTCATGTCAGGGAGAACAATTATTCTGTATCAGCAAACTATAATATACCTCCCTCTTCATAAAATTCCCGAAAACAGTTAATTCAAAACACTCTTCTTCAAATTTCTAATTACGAGTTTTGATATATAAAAGAATTAACGACGCAAAAAATGCAGATGCATATGTGGGGTCATGGATCTCAGTACCGGAAGGGAACAGAATCGCTGCGGGGGATCCAGCCGACGGCAATGCTCCGGCTTCCGTGCTACTGCTGCGCAGCCGGATGCCCCAACAACATCGACCACCCGCGGTCAAAGCCGCTCAAGGACTTCCGAACCCTGCAGACCCACTACAAGCGGAAGCACGGCATCAAGCCCTTCATGTGCCGCATGTGCGGCAAGGCTTTCGCTGTGCGCGGTGACTGGCGGACTCACGAGAAGAACTGCGGCAAGCTCTGGTACTGCATCTGCGGCTCCGACTTCAAACACAAACGATCGCTCAAGGATCACATCAAGTCCTTCGGCCGCGGCCACGCTCCCTTCGGCGGCGGAGACGACGGATGCTCTGCGGGACTGGACGAGGACGACGAGCCATTATCGGAGATCGAGCAAGACCACGAGATCAGGATCCGGTAAGTATGTATGGATCTCGTATGCATGCATGTTCAAATTCTAGCTTTCAATTGATACGAGCAAAAGATTGTGATCGATGAGATTTATAACTAGTTAACTTTAAATTAATGTGATCCTTAAGCTAAATATTATAGTTGATTGTATTTCTTAAGCTAGCTAGCAAGCTACGTACCGGCATCAATCGTTCGTTCTTTTGTTAGTTCTGAATTGAATCTTTTGCATACAAAAATAATATATTCGATCGTCTCTTTATTCATTTAATTAAGCCTTCTTCTTGTCCATATTTATTATACCTCCTGTCTAACAATTTCTTTTCTTTCTTAATAAAATAAAATTCACTGGCCATTGAGTTTCATTCCTTTTGCCTCAATTATTTTTCTGAACCGAACTAAATATATGAAATTTGATAGGGAGAGTGAAAACGGGAGAGTGAATGGTAGATTGAATGATGTGACATTTTGCATGCAACGATCTCCGACGGATTAACCGTACCTCCTAGGGTATAGTTTGATTGGGAGCGGCGGCCGAAGGCCGCCGATAGTGTACAAATGATAATCGGACGTGTGCATGTAAAATGACACACCATTCACTCAAGTGTCATATCATTCACTCTCTCATTTTCACTCTCCCATCATAGCTCTAAATATATATACATATATATTTCTATCTCTTCGAATCAAAGGGAACAACGGAAAAAAAAATCCATATAAATTAAATTACATCGCTTGTGTTTAATTTGCAGTCTTATTTTAATAGTGATGTCGATGAACAAAGTGACATGCAAGGGACATTAAAATTGTGATTTATTCCCGGCCGGACATCAGTAAGCAAGCGATCGAGTCGAGATTAAATCGATGGGATCCGACATGTGCTTGCTCCCACAATCTAATGGAATAGATATATCTTATCTTTTATGAATGCATGAGACAAAAATAAATTTCAGACGGACATATGCTTTTGAGGAAAAATTCTTTTCCTCTCTGAATGATCGGTTAGCTATAAATTAATTTTATAATTTATTTTAATTCATGTAATATGAAAATAAATTATAAAGGAAGTTTTAGATGAGTATAATAACTTTTTTACTTTCATGTCTTTTCTGAATGCAACTTTACTTGACTACTTTCTACTGCCCTACATAACAAGCTAAACTTCGTAAGTTGATCCACGAAGAAGCCAACATTCAATTCTACATCACTACATAACATCGCTACATATCACACACTCATTGTTCTTCGGTCACTTGCATGTCCTTTGACATGCAAACCTTAATTACTTTATCATTCATCATACAAATTATTACCTCATTCAAATATATAGTAAAATAAGTCAATACAAAAAATACTAGTATTTTACCAAAAGATATACATAAAAATTTATATTTATCAAAAAGTGTCCTATGATTTATGTATAATCGAGATAGAACGATAGAGGTGGGAGGGTGAATATCGCTTAACAAAAAATTTCGAATTTAACACTTAAATTACTAAGTGATAAAATATACAGCGGAAGCTTTGGAATAAGCGTAGGAGTTGGTGAGATAGAGCAGCGAAAATAAACAACAAATCAAGATCGCTAATTCGAGTTGATTTTACTTACTTCGGAGTCTTGATCGGCTCCTACAAGGCCAACGATCCTAGATCGTTTACATTGGGCTTCACTAAAAATCGCAAAGATGTTTACAAGTTAGAAATTAACATGTGCAATAAGAAATTAACAACAACACCGAGTCTTAAAGTGTGAGAATAGGTCTTAATTCGTTCGGAGAGTCAGACGATGTTTCAATGTTGTCTAAACTTCAGTCATACAGCACACAGAAGAAAAAAGTAATTGTTGTGATTGAATTGATGTCATGGACTGTTGCACATGACTCCTTTTTATACTAACTAACTCAGGCACCTAAAAGGTCATTCAGGCACCCTAATCGCAGCGAATCGGGCGGAATCTTTTTTTGCTGCGCAGTCAAACTCTATCTTGGTGAGGCGCCTAAGTCCCTTTCAAGAGCTTGAGTGATGACGTTGATCCTCCACTTAGCACTCGCCACATTAGTCTGATCGTTGCGCCAGCTCAACCTCTCGATCTATCTGCCAGCTTTCAGGCGCCTGAGTCCCATTCAGGCGCCCCAGTGAAGCTGCTTCAACTTTTTCAGCTGCAACATGGGTTAGTTATATATATCCAATAATATATAAACGAAACACATGTATGAATCACAGCCAGTGTTGTCTTGGTCCTGACTTTCAGGTTTCAATCAAAACCCTAAGTCGGATTGATGCCTACTGTTCCCTCACCGGGGAACGCGTCCTCACCTACTCCTCTTAAGAGAGTTTACCTGTTGCCACTCAGAACCTTCGGTTGGACTTTTGCTCGGCCTCCGAGAACCCGGAACTCGACGACGTTCGACCTCGACCCATCTCGACTCCTACCCGCGATCCCCACCAGGCAAAGTCTTTTGCTCGGTCCCTCGAACTATGTCTTCGTGTTTGGCTTCACTGGCCAAGTCTTCGTTGCCTGATCCCCGACCAGGACTTCGTGCTCAACCTTACAGGTCAAGACTTCTTGCTTAGTTTACCTAGGACTTTCCTGTAATCTCCACAAATCCATTAGTACACAATACTAGCTTAACATGAACCCTTTGCCACGTATCAAAACAAGATTCGATTTGGTTCTTCAAGCACCAACAATCACTTCCTTTTTGATTATGGCAATCCAGTTCAATGTTAATCTAAAATAAGCTTTAACAGGGAAACAAATTAAGTTCTCCTTTTAAGCTCTCCCCCTTAACCAGTTATCTCCCCCTATATTATTTAACAATTATATTTAAAGAGGAGAGTATATCTTCAAAAATAGACTTAGTCTTTTAAGAAAATTTTAGAGACTATGTTAACGTTTGAAAAGCTGTTAAGAAAAAACTTGTCAGAACATTTGTTTCAAAAAACTAAGTGCTTTTCAAAAACTAAGTATGGAAGAGAAATTAATTTTAAAAAATTAAAAACATAATTTTGAACGACAAAGTTAATTCTGAATTTTGAATTCTTCTTTTCAAAATATTTTGATTTTTTCTAACCAAAAACAACTTTGAAAACACTAATTAATTTTGGAAAATACTAAACACTGAAAACTTTTCTTTTGACAATATTTAGAAAAACATGAATTTTTCTAACAACTTTGAACTCTTTTCTTTCTCTCTCCCTTTGGTAGATATTAAAATTATATATGTAATACAAGGGTAAGAGCAGAAGAAATGACTAAAGTATTCATAAAAAAAACTAAGTGTGTTAGAGCGAATAATTTTAAGCAATAATAGAAAAATGTCTAAGTCTAAGCCTAATCTGGGCACCTTTATTTTTAGTCCAAGCATGAATAATAAAAATGAAAATATTTTTTAAATATCCAAAAATAAAGTCAATTCCTTTTAGGTACTTGTCTAACCTTTTAGCTACTTACTGATTGTAATAAACAACAGTTTTGACTTAGGTTAGTCAAGTCAAATGTATTTCATAAATAAGCTTAGTTAGCCAGAATACTTGACTTGATTACTTTGAATTGTATTTATAACGCCCCCAACTTGTGTTGATGCATTAATTTAAGCATCTAAGTCAAGGGAAACAGTCCTAAGCATCTCAACCCAATTTAGGTTATCAAACAAGTTAATCCTAATGTGCTTGTGAGATGCTGGCTTCGAAGTTTATAGGAGCATACAGACTAGGGTTAAACCTAAGCTAAGACCATCTCGAATAAAAACCCTAGTTTTGAAGGGGGTAGTTTTAAAGTTAAAATGAAACTAAATAATGAAAAATAATGCAATAAATTTTGAAAGCAAAGTTTTGAAATTTGAGATAAAATTTTTGAAACCATTTTTCAAGTCAAAATTAGAAAAAAAAAATTCGACGTTCGAATTCCAATCAAAATCAAATATTTGAAATCTTACTCTACTAACCACATACCAAGCTGTCTTCTTAATGAACTGAACTCGGACTTAAGTAAGGGTTTAGTAAAAATGTCTACTAGATTAGATTTGGACTCTACATGTGGAAGGACAATTTTAACCCTAGCTATGTGGTCCCTAACAAAGTGATATTTCACTTCTATAAGTTTAGTCCTAGAATGGTAGATTGGGTTTTTAGTAGGTTTATTGAATTGATATTATCAATAAAAACCTTAGTTTGGGTATATTCTAGGTTAAAATCCTTAAGGGTATGCATCATCTATAAGAGTTGAGCTACACATTTCCCTAATGCAACATACTCTGCTTCAGTTGTAGATAAGACAACACAATGTTACTTTCTACTGCACCAACTAACTAGACTCTGACCCAGTAATTGTCAGCTTCCACTTGTACTTTTTCTATCTAGTTTATAACCTATATAATCTGAGTCAGAAAACCTGATAATTCAAAATTGGCAGTCCTAGGGTACCAAATACCTACATTTAGGGTGCTTTTAAAATATCTAAGAATTCTTTTAACTATAGTTAAGTGGGACTCTTTAGCATAGATTTAGTACCTGGCACGAATACGTACTGCAAAGTAGATATCCAGTCTACTAGCAGTTAGGTAAAGTAAGCTTCCTATAGCACTTCTATAATCCTTTAAATCAACTGGCTTACCTTCAGGATTATTATCTATTTTATCATTTATGGCCATAGGGGTACTTAAGTCTTTTAAATTTTCCATTTTGAATTTTTTAACTAATTCATTTACATATTTTGATTGGTGAACATTATTTGGAATCCTAAAAAGAAAGTTAGTTTATCTACTAAACTCATTTCAAATTCACTTTCCATAATTTTAATACATTCTTTTAAGAAATTAGTATTACTTGATCCAAAGATTATATAATCTACATAGATTTAGACTATAAATATACCTTTTTCTATGATCTTAACAAATAGGGTTGAGTCAATTTGACCTTGGTTAAAACACTTAGAAATTAGGTAGGTTGATAGTCTTTCATACCAAGCCCTATGTGCTAGTTTTAAACCATAAAGAGCTTTTCTAAGTTTGAATACATGGTTAGGGTAGCCTAAGTCTTCAAAACCAAGGGTTGTCCTACATAGATTTCCTCTTTTATAAATCCATTCAGGAAGGTAGATTTAACATCCATTTGATATAATTTAAATCCTCTATGTGCTGCAAAGGCTAGCAATATTCTAATTGACTCACGTCTAGCTACAGGGGCATAAGTTTCATCACAGTCTAACCGCTCAACTTAACTAAAACCTTTATCTACTAAGTGCGCTTTGTTTTTCACTATTTCACCTTGGTCGTTCAACTTATTCCTAAACACCCACTTAGTGTCTATAATTGACTTACCTTTAGGTTTAGGTACTATCTCCCAGACTTGGTTTCTATCAAATTGGGCTAGTTCCTCCAGCATAGCAATGATCCAGTCTAGGTCAGGTAAGACCTCTTCTATGGTCTTAGGTTTAATCTTTGAAATCAGTGTAACCTGACTTAGGTTTCTATAGGAGGACCTTGTTTTAACCCCTAAGGTTGGATCACCTATAATTTGGTCAGTTGGGTGATTTAGTCTGGGTTTCTTAGGTCTCCTAGAACTTGGTTCAACCTCAGGTCCAGTTGGTAAATTATGGGTTGATTCAGGGACCGGTTTAGTAGGTAGCTTTAAATTTGGTTCAGGTAGGTAGGTCTATAATTGGTTAAGAAATGGATTCAATTGGTGAGTTAGTAATTTGGTCTGGTCTAGACTCATCATCTTTGGGATTAATTAAGTTAGGTTGATTTGAGTTAGATTGGTTTTCTTCATCAAATATTAAATTAGTAGTTTCTTTAATCTTAAGGGTTTGTTTGTATAGACTCTATCGACCCTACTTGTGGTTGAGTACCCTCAAAATATGCCAAGGGTAGACTTGGATTGGAATTTACCTAAGTAGTCTTTTGTGTTTAAGATGTGAGCTTTATAGCCAAAGACCCTTAGATAATGTAGGTTGGGTAGTTTAAAATAATATATTTCATAAGGGGTCTCATTATGTCTTTTATTGATTAGGACCCTATTTTTAATATAGAAGGTAGTGCTAACTGCTTTTGCCAAAAAATGTTTGGCCAAGTTATATTCATTAAGCATGGTCCTAGCTACTTCTTGGAGGGTTCAGTTTCATCTGTCAACTAGGTCATTTTGTTGGGGGTTCCTAAGGCAGGAGAATTCATTAAAATATCCATTTATGTTGCAAATTCAATAAATTTTAAGTTTTCAAATTCGCACCCATGATCACTTTGAATTCTTTTAATTTTGGTACCTTTATGATTTTCAAGGATTTTAGCTAATGTTATAAAAGATTCAAGATATAAACCTTTGGTATTAAGAAATTGGACCCAAGTGAATTTAGAATAGTCATTAATTATAACTAAGTAGTACCGATTTCCGCTTAGTGACTTGACTCCATGAGAATCAAATAAGTCCAGGTGTAGGAGATCAAATAATGATTGGGATAGGTCAGACTGGGTAAGTTTATGGGTAGACTTGGTCTATTTACCCTGTTGGCATGGACCATAAACTGAATTTTCAAGATTCCTAATTTTAGGTATAACCTTAACTAGCCCTTTTTGTCTGAGTTTAGAGATTAACTTTATATTGGCATGTCCTAATCTCCTATGCCATTGTTTATTTTTTTCTACTTGAGTCAGATAACACTTAAAGTGAGGTAGGTAGGTTTATTACATAGATATTGTTTTTCCTAACTCCTTTTAGGGTAATCTCTGAGTCTTGTAAGTTCCTAATCAGGTAGTTTTGGTTGGTAAAAGTAACTAAGTATCCAGTATCATAAAGTTGACTAATACTGAGTAAATTAAATTTAAAACTGTCAACCAAAAGGACCTTTTTGATAGTAAAGTCGGATCTCAGTTCAATGTTACCTGAACTGATTATCTTAAGGGTAGCGTTGTTGCCAGACGCCACTATTCCTAGTATTAGAATGTATACTAAAAGTTTTGCCTTTTCTATATGGATATCTACATTTTGAAAGAGAATCACATGATCACTGTTTGCATATTTATATTAGTATGTGCATTTTGTCTGATACTTTGCATTGTAGATAACATGGTGTGTGGTGTCACACAGAAGATCATGTTATCAGTTCTTTGTAAAGTATAAGTAGAGGCTTACAACTGAGATGAAATTGGACAAACCATCATGATGGTTGTAGTGTAATTTGGTGATGGTTTGTCTTAACCATAGAATTACACTAGTGCACTTTGTGTGCATTGAGCAGGACCGACATAGAGGTGATCTAATTTATACTGACTTTATAATTGGATCAGACCTCAGTTTATTATGGAGTATATGCTCTAAATTCCGATATAATAATGAGCACATGTACTTAGTATTTATTTCTTTGATTTTCTAATGGGCGAGATTTATTATGCTAAATTGATAGGCTCGGTAAATTGAAAAATAATATTATTTACATGGTGTGTCGTTGATTATAGATGGAAACCGTGTCCTGGTGAGTCGAGATGATGATGTCCCCTTGATGAGCTCATAAGGTTCATCATGTTAAATCTTGCAGGTGAACTTAGTCCAACATGATGATAAGGATAAGTGGTACTAATCAAGGAGTTAGATGATGATTAATTAAAATTATCAGTGATTTAAATTAATCAACGAGTATTCAATATCTTAAACATTGAGAGAAATTATACTCATAATAGGTGGAGCCCATATGTAAATATGGGGGTTGTTGAGGTAGTTCAATGAAGAGCCTTTAGTGGAATGGTTCTTCATTAATGGATCGAGCCTTGATCCATTAGGTGGCCAAGACCCAACTCCTCCTTATGGTTTCTATTATAGCCCTATAAATACCCCATGTAGTCATGAAACCAATCATCCAATTAATCATCTAACTCTATTTTCTCTCCTCTCTTCCTCACTCTCTCTCTCGTTGGTCTTGGTGGCCGGCGCCACCTCTTTGGAAGAAGGTGGCCGACACAACTTGAAAGAGGAGAAGAGGAGAGCCTACCTTCCTTTCTACTTCCATCCTTCTCTTCCTTTCTTTGTGGCGTGATCACCTATTCTCCTTGGTGGTCGGTGGTGCTAGGAGAATAGAGGAAGAAGGTGGCCGGCGGCACCTCATTGGATTGTGGTAGCCGGCTCATGGTGGAAGAAGAGGAAAAAGAGGGTTGTGCTTCCTTGTGTGCTTGGTGCTGTAAGATAGGAAGCCCAAGAGGAGGTTGGTTAGGGTTGTTGTGAGGGAGAAGAGATCATTGTTGGTGCCGGAAGCACCAAAGTCAAACCTATATTTTGATAATGGTAAAGGGTTCAGAAGTTAAGGTTTTGTTGTTATCTAATAAGGCTAATCAAGTGTGCAGGAAAAGTCCTAGGTACACTAGGCACTAAGCCCTGGTGAGTGAAGCTGGGCACTTGTCCTTGTAGTGCCCCTTTTCATTACACCTAAAGCATGTGATATGGTCCTTGGTGTTGGATCGAGAAAATACGATAGAGGGGGGGTGAATATCGTAAAAGTGTTTCGGATTAGAAAGAGAATGCACAGCGAAAATTTAAATCAAACACACAGAACACAAGCGTTTTTACTTGGTTCGAAGTCGCGGTCGGCTCCTACTCTAAGGCCCACGGTCTTTGACCATTTACTGCGGGCAATTCTATAATGGCGCAAAGAATTACAAAGATTTGTACAATCGTAGTGTAGTAAAAAGAACAAGTATACCCTTCGTTACCGACGCCCGTTGTGGATCGTAATTTGAAGCAGAGGGTCGTCGTCGGTGCTAGAATCTCAAGATCAGAGGTTTCTGGAGCAGAGCGCTTGAACGAAGAGCGTAGAGGCGTTGGAAAATTGATGATGTGAAGCCTTGGGGTCGAGCCCCTTTTATAGCACTCCTGGGGACGCCCTGGACGCTGGGGGCGCCTGACACGTACCTACGGATCCGAAAAACTTCATCCGCAGCTCGGTCAGCGCTTATCCCTGCAGAATCGGCCTCGGAGCTGACGGGGGCGCCCGGGACACTGGGGGCACCCCGGTTGACTTGGTCTGCTGGCTTCTCGGTTGATTTCGCATCGATCACTTAGTTGGCTTGTACCCAGGGCGCCCGAGGCATCCAGGGCGCTCGGGACCATCAGGACGCCTACTGTTCTCTCGACGGGGAACGCGTCCTCACCTACTCCTCTCAGGAGAGTTTACCTTTTCCCAACTAGCTCCTCCGGTTGAACTTTTGCCCAGCAGTCCTTCGCCAGGTGCCTAGCAGCCCTTCGCCAGATCTTCGGTACCAAGCAGTCCTTCGCCAGGTGCCTAGCAGCCCTTCGCTAGGTCTTAGATTCCCAGAAGCCCTTCGCCAAGTGCCTAGCAGTCCTTCACCAGGTCTTAGACTCCTAGCAGCTCTTCTCTAGGTGCCCAGCAGCCCTTCGCTAGGTCTTTGTGTTTCGATGCCTAGCAGTCCTTTGCTAGGTGCCCAGCAGCCCTTCGCCAGGATTTCATTTTGCACACTCAGTGAGCACATTAGATCACAATAACATCTTAACTTTTAAACCCTTTACCACTATCAAAACTCAGGTTCGACTTAGGTGCTGCCTGCACCAACAATCTCCCCCTTTTTGATTTATGGCAACCCGGTTCAAAAAGTTAAGTTAAAAAAACAGGTAAAATTCCAATTTTATTTCCTCCCCTGGAAGGAATCTCCCCCTAGGTTTTTTCAAAGGTTCACGAGGTTTGGAAAAAGTTTCTAAGCCTAAAAAGGAAAATTATTTTTCAACACTTAGAATATTTTAAAAATGTAAGTTAGAAAATCTTTTCCAAAACAAATTTTTGGGTTGGACACTTGGAAAATTTGCACACTTAGAAAATTAATATTTTTGAGTTGTGAAAAACCTTTTTCCAACATAGAAAGTTTTTAAGGAAAAAATTAATACTTAAAATGTTTTCTATTAGAGAAATTTCAAATAAGTACTTAGAGAAATAGATTGAGTCAAGTACTTAGAGATAATTTTGAAAATAATTTAAGTCAAGTACTTTAAAATAATTTTGAAAACAATTTAAGTCAAGTACTTTGAAATAATTTTGAAAACAATTTAAGTCAAGTACTTTGAAATAATTTTGAAAAAACTTTAAGTCAAGTACTTTGAAATAATTTTGAAAACAATTTAATGCAATTGACTTAAGGGATTTTACTTTTTGAAAAAGGAGAAACTAAAGTTTTGAAATTTGAATAAAAATTTTAAACCTTCTCTCCTTTTCAATCTCTCCCCCATTGCCATATATCAAAACAATATAGTAAAACAATACAGCAAAAGAAGTAAGGTGCTGTACTGAACCAATTCGAGGTATAAACTGAACCGATTCAAATCAACAGTAGTTTTTGCTAGGGTTAGTCAAGTTAAGTATTCTGTTCAAGTTAGATTTTCTAATCTTGACACTTAACCTGATTACTGTGTAATTTGTATTTAGTGCCCCAATTACTGCAGATGCACTGACTTAAAGCATCTTGAATTAAGGTAAAGACCTAAGCATCTCAACCCTTTCTAGGTTATCAATCAAAAGTACCCTAAGGTGCTTGTGAGATGCTGGCTTCTAGATCTATAAGTGCATGCAGTTCTAGGGTTAGGGCCTAAGCTACGCCCATTTGCGAAAAAAACCTAGTTTTGAAGGGGGTAATTTTTCATAAAAACTAAGTCAAAAAATTGTAAAAGAAACAAAAAAATGATTTTCCAAATTATGTAGGAACACATTGTAAAATCAAGTAAAGCAGTTAAAAAACATAAAAGTAGAGTAAACCTATTCTACCAAGCATAACCCTAACTGCCTTCTTAGTGAGCTGAACTCAGAGTCAGGTAGGGGTTTGGTGAATATATCAGCTAAGTTGGATTTAGAGTCTACATGCTTAAGGACTATCTCACCCCTGACTACATGATCTCTTACGTAGTGGTGTTTAACTTCTATGTGTTTAGTCCTCGAATGATGGATTGGATTCTTAGTTAGATTAATTGAGCTTATATTATAAATATAGACTTGAGTTTGGGTGTAGTTAAGGTGGAAGTCCTTGAGAGTGTGCATCATCCATAAAAGTTGTGCTACACACTCTCCTAAAGCAACATACTCAGCTTCAGTTGTGGATAGAGCTACACAGTGTTGCTTTCTGCTGCACCAACTTACTAGACTATTTCCTAACAGTTGGCAGCTTCCACTTGTACTCTTTCTATCTAGTTTACAACCGACGTTGTCAGAATCCGAGTATCCTGACAAGTTAAAGGTTGAGGTCCTAGGATACCAAATCCCTACATTTAGGGTGCCCTTAACGTATGTTAGTATTCTTTTTAGGGCTGCTGAGTGTGTTTCCTTATCACAGGTTTGGTATATAGCACACATTCCTACAACAAAAAGGATATCAGGTCTGCTGGCTGTAAGGTACAGTAGACTTCCAATCATACTTCTATAAAGTTTAAGGTCTACTGGTTTACCATCAGGGTCACTATCTATTTTTATATTTGTGGCCATGGGGGTACTTATACTTTTGGAGTTGTCCATTTTGAATTTCTTTATTAACTCCTTAGCATATTTGGAGTGATGGACATAGTTTCCATTCCTAGTTTGCTTAATTTGTAACCCTAGAAAGAAATTGAGCTCACCAACTAAGCTCATTTCAAATTCATTTTCCATTATTTTAACAAATTCTTTTAGGAAATTTGAGTTGGTGGATCCAAAAATTATATCATCGACGTAGATTTGGGCAATAAGGATTTCTTTTCCTAAGGTCTTAATAAATAGGGTTGAGTCAATTTGTCCTTGTTTAAATTCTTTAGAGATTAAGTAGGTTGATAAGCGTTCATACCATGCCCTAGGTGCTTGTTTTAGTCCATAAAGTGCTTTAGTGAGTTTATAAACATGGTCAGGTCTTTCTAAGTCCTCAAAACCGGGGGGTTATCCTACATAGACTTCTTCCTTAATAAATCCATTTAGAAAAGCTGACTTTACATCCATTTGGTATAGTTTAAATCCTTTATGGGATGCAAAGGCTAATAATATTCTAATGGACTCAAGTCTAGCTACTGGACTGAACCCTTTGGCTACTAAGTGAGCTTTATTTCTCACTATTTCTCCTTGATCATTTAGCTTATTCCTAAAAACCCACTTAGTATCAATAATGGATTTGCCATCAGGTTTAGGTACTAGTTCCCAGACTTGGTTCTTCTCAAACTGGGCTAACTCTTCCTGCATAGCTATGATCCAATCAGGATCAGGTAAGGCTTCCTCTATAGTCTTAGGTTCAATTTTTGAAATCTTTGCAATCTGACTAAGGTTTCTATAGGAAGACCTAGTTCTGACTCCTAAAGTTGGATCACCCACAATTTGATCAGTTGGGTGACTGAGTCTAGGTTTCTTAGTTTTTCTAGAACTTAGTTCAGCCTCAGGTCCAGCCGGTTGGTTTGGTTCAGTATTTGGTTCAACTATTTGGGTTGGTTCAATTGTTGGTTCAATTGACTCAATAGTTGGTTCAATAGTTAATTCATTTAGGGGTTCAATTAAAGGTTCAACAGTTTGTTCATTATCTTCTTGATCAGTATTTGATGAATTTAGATCTGGATTATCAGATTTTGAGTTAATTTCTTCATCAAATATTAGATTTGTTGTTTCTTTAATTTCTTAGTTTGTTTGTTGTAAACCCTATATGCTCTACTTGTTGTTGAATATCCTAAGAAGATGCCTGGGGTTGACTTAGACTGGAATTTACCTAGATAGTCCTTGGTGTGTAGGATATGGACTTTGCACCCAACGATTCTTAGGTAATGTATGTTTGGAAGTCTATGATAGTATAATTTATAGGGTGTCTTATTGTGTCGTTTGTTAATTAGGACCCTATTTTGGATGTAGCAAGTTGTACTAATTGCTTCTGCCCAAAATTTGTTAGCTAGGTTGAATTCATTGAGCATAGCCCTAGCGGCTTCTTGTAGGGTTCTATTTCTCCGTTCAACTATCCTATTTTGCTGGGGGGTTCTAGGACACGAAAATTCGTGTATATACCCGTTTATCTTACAAAATTCCTCGAGTCATTGATTTTTAAATTCTCCTCCGTGATCACTCCTAAGTCTTTTGATTTTGGTATCGTTTTGATTTTAAATTAACTTGCAAAAATCACTAAATAGGTTTAGGGTTTCATCTTTGGTCTTTAGAAACCTAACCCAGGTAAATCTAGAGTAATCATCGACAATTAATAAGCAGTACCGATTTCCTCTTAGTGACTTGGCTCCATGTGAATCAAATAGGTCAAGGTGCAGAAGCTCAAGTGTGGTTTGAGTTAGATATGATTGAATTAGTTTGTGATTAGATCTGGTTTGTTAACCTTGATTGCATGATTTACATATTAAGTTTTCATGGTTCTTAATTTTAGGTATACCTTTAATTAGGCCAAGTTGGGTGATTTTTGAAATTAATCTTAGATTAGTATGTCCTAATCTCCTATGCCAGAGGTTTGATTCTTCTAACTGAGTTAACATGCATTTAGGTACTAAGGGTAGGTTTATAGTGTAAATATTATTTTTCCTAGAGCCCTTAAGCATGATTCTGAGTCTTGCAAGTTTCTAATTAGGCAGTTGGAGTTGGTAAAGGTAACTACATAGCCAGTATCACATAATTGACTTATGTTAAGCAGGTTAAATTTAAAATTTTCAACCAAAAGTACCTTTTCAATAACAAAGTCAGATTTGAGTTCAATGTTACCTGACCCAATCACTTTGAGTGTAGCATTGTTGCCAAATGCTACTGAGCCTAGGTTCTTGAACTTGAGTTTGGTGAATTTCAATTTATCCCCAGTCACGTGTCTGGAGCATCTACTATCCAACATCCATTGGTCCAAATCTTTATGTTCCTACACATAAAGACTTTTGTTGATTTGGATCCAATTAGAATTATGGATAGCTTAAATTGATTTTCACAACCTAGTCTGTCTCACCCAATCTAGAGTTATCAACCACGTTAGCCTTATGGGTTTTTGTGAGACAGGTTTTGAATAGAAGTAAGAATTTATTTTGAAAAATCATGATTAATTTTGAAAAGTTAAATTAATTTTGAAAACAGTTGGTTTTGAATTTATTTTGAAAAAGAGTGTTTGAATCTACGATTAACTGAAAATTTGTGTTAGATTCGAATTTGACAAAAGTAAATTGAATTTGAATTTCAAAAATTAGCTTCCAGGTCTTGGTGAGGCACTAGGCCTGTTGGGACCGGGTGCATGTTGACATGGATACGGGTTCGTAATTTTAAAATTTAATTACGTGCAGCGGAAGGTTTAGCATAAATAATTTCTCAAATTATTTTAATCACGTATCTAGCATGCATCCTTATGTTGTGGAGACATGATCATACATTTAAAATTTTGCAGAAAGTAAACTAATTTACTTAATACCTCGCGTAACTCGTAGAAAGGGACGAGATCCAACCGTAGCGTCCCTTGGAAGCTCCGCCTCTATTCGCGTCCACGCTGAGTTTTCTTCGGGATGACATCGCAAAGCCACGAGTTTCGTGCCGACAAGAACTACTAGATTCTCCAAAGGCACGACAAGAATACCAAGAGAGAGATGAAAAACTAACCACCAAATGAAGAACGGAATCAAGATTCTGGGAGGAGGGAAGGAGTCGCGCCCGCTTCTTCTTCTTCTTCGGCTTCTTCTTGGTGGTGGAAGCTCACGGCAATGGGGGAGGGCTCTAGGGCCGGCGACACTAGAAGAGGGAGAGGGAGAGAAGGAGAGGGAGAGAGGCTAGGCAAGAATCCTTGATCTTTTGGATTAATTTCCAAGCCTTGCCTTGGTACCTTTATATAGTAGCCTCTTAATCGCCAAGTCTCCTCTTAACGAAATAAATTTTTCATAAGAAATTTATCTTATAAATTTTTCTATGAATTATTCCGTTATGCCAAGTTTTTATTATAACTTAATTTATAATAAAAACAACCATGTCTCCCCTTTTATTATGAAAAGAAATTTCTTTATATAAATTTCTTTATCATGGTAAATCAATCCATTATTGATTTTATAAAATAAAACAAACCATTCCAAGGTTTATTTTAATTTCCATGATAAATAAATCTCTTTATATAAATTTCTTTATATAAATTTCTTTATACAAATTTCTTTATCTATAATTTTATAAGACAAACCACGTGCGGTTTATTTTATAATTTTGAACCAAACAATTTGGTTCTTCCCTCTTATTATGGCCGGCCAAACCCAAGCCACGATCTCACGAATTAAACTCATTTAATTCGTTCAATAAGTCTTCAAAAGACTTAGCCATTTTATGCTTCCGATGCGTCTCTGAAAAATTCAGATTCGACTTATCTCTCTTGATTGGAAAATCTAATTTTCAACTCGTTTTAAATCCCTCGGACTACTCATAGTGCGTGTGACTAAATAGGCTTTCGAATTGTGTTGGTCGTCTATAATTAACCAATTATAGAACGATCATGAGTGGCACCTAGTAGTACATCATGATCCCCAATTAATCGAAAGATCAACGGTTGACCTCAGAAACTATTCTGAAACCCTTCAGCAGCTTTAATGAATCGTGCCTCATTCCCTTCACCATCTTATACCCACTTGGTTCAGGACACGGTCTATGTGTGTCAGTCCCCACTAGGCTGACTACGTCACACCTAGCCCAAGCAATGTTTTTCTCGTCCTACGGATTCTAGTTACTCTCATGTTTCTGAGAGATTCATACTCCGAACATGTGATGCTCTGGCTAGAGGCTTCGAGTAACAATCCGACGATAGGCCTTGTGTATATATCTCCTCCAAGGAGTGGTGAATCCTTTGTAGGTTGTTCAAACATCTTCGGACACTTCGGCTTATACCCAACCATCCTGGGTCCACACCTCCTTAGAGATGCTTGCTTAAGATGTCAAAGTATAAGTCTCCATGACCAAGATGACTTGAACATCGCATGTCAAAGGAACATCGCACTTAAGCTGCAGTAAGAACTTCATTGACATATCTGTATGTAGATTACCATATGAAGTCTTACAGCTAGTCACTCCAATGAACTAGTTCCCTTAACTAGAATTCATGTTTATCTCCGGACATCCCAATGTCACCAGCCAGTGAGAATCAGCTGATTAGAGAATAACCCATGCTAGTCTCAACAGAATTGATAGTGTCAGTATTTATCAATTCATCGACTAGGGACAATTTCAATACTTCACAATTGCACATGTAGAGATAATCACTAGTTATGAATTCATCACAAATTCTCTCATTCTGTGAATTGTATTGCGGACATTCAGTAAATGAGTTTAAGATCTCAATCAAATACATGAACATGTATACTCAAATAGTGAATATTCATTTATTAAAGTAAATGATTGCAATCATAAGACGATTGCCTTAGGACACTTCTCTCATATTACTAACAAACTCCCACTTGGCATAATGCCAATCGCTACGGTATCCAATACCACAGGCTCTAACATGACCCTCAAACTTGCTTTGAGGCAAGGCCTTAGTTAAAGGATCCGCTAAATTCCTTTCAGTGGGAATTTTCTCAATTTGTATATCATTCCTACTTATAATCTCTCTGATCAAATGATAGCGGCGAAGCACGTGTTTGGATCGCTGATGAGACCTTGGTTCCTTTGCTTGTGCAATAGCTCCATTGTTGTCGCAGTAAACCGGTATTGCTTCATCAATGGTTGGAACTACACCAAGTTCCGAGACAAACTTCTTGATCTAGACTGCTTCTTTTGCTGCTTCCGAAGCCGCAATATATTCCGCTTCCGTGGTAGAATCCGCTACAGTGTCTTGCTTGGAACTCTTCCATCTTATTGTGCCTCCATTCAAAGTAAATACGTATCCAGACTGAGATTTGGAGTCATCCTTATCTGTCTGGAAACTGGCATCTGTATACCCACGTATTACCATATCTCCTTCTCCATATATTAGGAACACATCCTTAGTTCTTCTTAAGTACTTAAGGATTGTCTTGACAGCCGCCCAATGATCCATTCCTGGATCAGACTGGTATCTGCTCGTGACGCTCAGAGCATACGATACATCGAGCCTAGTACATAACATAACATACATGATAGATCCTATCGCGGATGCATAAGGAATCTTATTCATGCAAATCCTCTCGTCTTCTGTGCGTGGACACATAGACTTTGAAATGTTGATCCCATGCCTGATGGGAAGGTAACCTTTCTTGGATTTCGACATGCTAAACCTTTTTAGCACTCGATCTATATATGTAGACTGTGAAAGACCAAGCAACCATTTTGATCTATCTCTATAGATTCTAATCCCAAGGATATAGGTTGCTTCTCCCAGGTCTTTCATGGAGAAAGTTTTGGACAACCAAATTTTAACCGACTGTAAGACTGATATATCATTTCCTATAAGCAATATGTCATCGACATATAGTAATAGGAATACGACTGCACTCCCACTAACCTTCTTGTACACACAAGGTTCGTCAGGATTTTGTGAGAAATCAAACTCTTTGATTGTCTCATCAAAACGGATGTTCCAGCTCCTGGATGCTTGCTTCAGTCCATATATGGATCGTCGAAGCTTGCATATTTTGGTTTTATCAACCGATGTGAAACCTTCAGGTTGTATCATGTATACATCCTCAAGCAGGTTTCCATTAAGGAATGTTGTTTTCACATCCATTTGTCATATCTCATAATCATAATGAGCTGCTATGGCCAGGAGCATCAGAATGGATTTAAGCATAGCTACTGGCGAATAGGTTTCGTCATAATCAATTCCTTGTTTCTGACGATATCCTTTTGCCACTAATCTAGCCTTAAAGGTAACAACATTACCTTCCATGTCGGTTTTCTTCTTGAAAACCCACTTGCACCCTATGGGTTTAATCCCTTCAGGTGGGTTAACCAAGTCCCATACTTGATTTTCGTACATGGAATCCATTTCCGACTTCATAGCTTCAAGCCATTTGTCCCTTTCTGAACTTTTCAGAATATTATCATAACTGATAGGTTCGTCATCGCTAATGAGTAACACGTCGTTCGATTCACATACGAGAAATCTGTATCTCTCTGAAATATTAAGTGTCCTATCAGACTTACGAAGAGGTGGTGTTGTTTTAGGTTCAACTGATAGCTCATTATTATGAGTTATTGGTTGTGGGTCTAGACTAGGTGTCTCTGTAATGTCTATTGGAGTTTCTTGAACTTCATCAAGTTCAATGCCACTCCCACTGTTTTCTTGTAAAAGAAATTCTTTTTCCAGAAATATAGCATGCCTTGAAACAAACACCTTTTGTTCCAAGGGATGATAGAATTGGTACCCTTCGTTTCCTTAGGGTATCCAATAAATAGACATTTATCAGACTTAGCATCCAATTTGTCTGATACAGTCCGCTTCACATAAGCAAGACAACCCCATATCTTATGGTGAGTTAAGTGAAGTAGCTATAGCCTCCTTGTGCAAGAGTTGACATTGGTCCACATACATCAGTATGTATTAGACCAAGCAATTCTCCCACTGGATTACCTTTTCCGGAAAAGGGTAATTTGGTCATCTTGCTTTTCAAGCATGATTCGCATGTATTAAATGAACCGGGTTCAAATGATTCCAAAATTCCACATCGGTGTAATTTGGTCATGCGTTTCTTACTTACATGGCCAAGACGACAATGCCACGTATAGGAGTCTATTCGATTATCTATTCGAGCACGTTTGTTGCTAACTTCGATATTGAAAACGTCACCGGATAAATCTAACGTGTAGATACCATTGCACAAAGTTCCGGTCCCATAAAGAACACCATTTAAAGTTATGTAACAACAATTGTTACTAAAAGTTAAATGATAACCCTTTTCATTCAAACATGAAATAGATACAATGTTCTTTATTAACAAAGGAACAAAATAACAATTATCCAATTCTAAGACACGTCCAGTAGGGAGCTTTAGCAAATATGTTCCGATGGAAACAGCAGCAATCTTTGCTCCATTTCCAACTCGCAAATTCGCTTCTCCCTTGACGAGTCTTCTTCTATTCCTTAGCCCCTGTATGTCATTACATATATGTGAGTTACACCCAGTATCAAGTACCCAAGTGGTTGAGGAAATAGAGTGACATTCAATAACGAAGATACCTGAAGTGGATGGGGCATCGGATGCCTTCTTCTTCAAGGACTCAAGATAAACCTTGCAGTTTCTTCGCCAGTGACCCTCCTTGCCACAGTGATGACAAATGCCTTTTGGGGTCTTTTCAGTCTTTTTGGCCTTTTTCTTCCTTCCCTTATTTTGTTCTTTGGGCTTCCTCTTAGAACCTTACTTTGAGGAACCAACTAACAGTATCGTCTTCTGATCCTGCTTTACAGAAGGCTCTACAGTCTTCAGCAGGTTGAGCAACTCAGGAAACTGGTCTGGAGTTGCATCTTCAGGAGGACGGTTGGGAAGTTGTTCTTCAAGGACATAAGAAAGCTTTTCTCCATGAAGTTTGGCCCAGTCAGCTTATTGGTGTCCAAAATGCAACGCAAATTCAGAGAAGACATGATCGAATGATTATCCTAGAAATACAAATTGAGCTAATGTGAGAAGAATGATAAAGAATGCATCAACATACATTAATTAAATCCTATTTATTTTTCGAATTGAATAACCCTTTTTATCAATTCGAGAGATCGTAGGAACATCTCCAAATAGGTTGATATACAACCATAGATAAGAACAACCATGGCTGTGGCCATCAAGTTATTCTTAGTATGAAGGTAGGTAATTATACCGATTACATATCACATATATGTAACTATTGTTGGATCGAGAAAGACAGAGGGGGGGGTGAATATCGAAAAATGTTCGGATTTAAAAGAAAGAGTAAGTGCGCGGCGGAAATAGAGACAAAGTAACACAACGCTAACAAAGTCGTTTTTACTTGGTTCGGAGCCTAGGTCGACTCCTACTCCAAGGCCCACGGTCATTGACCGTTTACTTTGGGCAATTCTATAATGCGTAGAAAGAATACAGAAGAGAACTACAATTTGCAATAAACAAAGATTACACTTCTGTATTTACCAACTCCCAGGGAAGGCTCGAGTTTCGGTGCAGCGGGAGGTCGACGACACTTCGGACTTGAGTCGGGAAGTTCCTGGAGCAGAGCGCGGTCGTCAGAGAGTTTGGATGCGTTGAATGAAAGTTGTGTCTTGAAGAGGAGGGTTTAGGGCCCTTTTTATAGTGCCTGGGGGCGCCCTGGTCGACGGGGGCGCCCTCCCACGTGGCAGCAGATCTGGTTGTAGCTCGGTCCCCGTCTGATCCCCTTATCCTCGGGATCCAGTTTGACCGGGGCGCCCGGATGGCTCGGGGCGCCCGGATTGACCGGTCAAAGCCTCATCTCCTCGGCTTCGCAGGGATGCGCTTCGGCAGCTGGCAGTGGGGGCGCCCGCGACACGCGGGGCGCCCGCGACAAGCGGGGCGAAGCGCGTTGAGGTTCTTACAGACTTGGGTTGACCTTGGGGGCGCCTGGATCGTCCGGGGCGCCCTGCTCAGCTTCTGCCTCACTCCTTTGATGCTCTCTGAGCTACAGATACTCAGTCCTTCGATCCTGCATCCAGGGTTAGTCCAAATAACAATTATATTATTATTTTATACAGCCTTAGCTGTCTTGGTTCTGACTTTGGTCTCCAAAATGGAGCCCTAGGTCGAACCGACGCCTAATGTTCCCTCAAGGGGAACGCGTCCTCACCTACTCCTCTCGGGAGAATTTACCTGGTGCCAACCGGCTCCTCCAGTTGGACTTTTGCCCGGTAGCCCTTCGCCAGGTCTTGAGTACCACGCAGCCCTTCGCTTGGTGCCTAGCAGCCCTTCGCTAGGTCTTTTCTTCTGGCAGCCCTTTGCCAGTGCCTAGCATTCCTTCGCTAGGGTTTGTCCATTCTGGCAGTCCTTCGCCAGAGCCTAGCAGTCCTTCGCTAGGGCTTTTCTTCTGGCTGGCATTCCTTTGCCAGTGCCTAGCATTCCTTCGCTAGGGCTTTTCCTGTACACTCAAGAAACTTGTTAGACAACAACTAACCCTTAACTTTTGAACCCTTTTGCCAATATCAAAACACAGGTTTGACTTGGGTGCATTCTGCACCAACAATATCCCCCTTTTTGATATATGGCAACTTAGTTCAAAAAGTTAAGAAAAAAATGCTGAAATTGAAATCCTAAGTTAGATTCCCTCCCCCTGGAAGAAATCTCCCCCTAGGTTTTTTAAAAATAGGTGGTGTGAGTTAAGTACTTAGAAGATTTCATGTTCTGATAATAAGTTGGGAAATCTCTAAAGTTTTTTGCTAAGTTTTTCGAAAAGATGTTCTAAGTTTGGAAAACTTTGAAAACTTTAGACAAATTTTCAGTTTTAGGAACATTTCACACTTTGGAAAATTTTCAGTTTTGGAAAAATTTCAGACTTAGAAAATTTTCAGACTTAGAAAATTTTCAGTTTTGAAAAATTTCAGATACTACGTTAAGCTTAAACATAATTTCAAAACACATAGTTCAGAGTTGGAAATTTTTAAAGAGAATTTTAAAACCTTTAAGCTTAACAATAATTTTAAGCAAAAACATTAAGTTTCAAAATAATTCAGAGTTTAGAAATAAAACTAACTTTGGTTCACCAATTTTATTTTTTCAGTTCAACTTTTTGAAGAAGACGATGGGAAAAAATTTAAAAAATTTTGTTCCCTGTTTCCTTTCCAACTCTCCCCCTTTGACATATATCAAAAATGCAGAAAAAAAATTTTGCAATAATTAAAGCATTTGCTGTACTGAATCAAACTGGAACCTAAGTCTGGTTAAATCTTTAGGGACGTGTCTAACCCAATTAGCTACTTACCAACTGTTATAAACAGTAGTTTTCGCTAGGGTTAGTCAAGTGAAGTGCATTGTTCAAGTTAGATTGTCTAAACTTGATACTTAACTTGATTGCTGTTCAGTTTGTATTTAGTGCCCCAACTACTGCAGATGCACTGACTTAAAGCATCTTGAGTTAAGGCAAAGACCTAAGCATCTCAACCCTTTCTAGGTTATCACTCAAAGTACCCTAAGGTGCTTGTGAGATGCTGGCTTCTAGATCTATAGGTGCATGCAATTCTAGGGTTAGAGCCTAGGCTAAGTCCATTTCGAAGAAAACCCTAGTTTTGAAGTGGGTAGTTTTTGAAATAAAACTAAGTCAAGGAAAAAAATTTTAAAACCAAAGTAAAACTTTTTAAGATTAAGTTAGAAAAACTTTTAAAATAAACACCATTTTAAAATCAATTTAAAACATTTTAAAATTAAAGCAAAAACCAAATGATTCTATTCTACTAAGCATAATCCTAACTTAATTAAGTCAAAAGTAAACAAGCCAAGCTAAGATTAACATAGTTCAAGCAGGAGTCTAGTACAAGTCAACAGAAGTCAACCCTACTCAGTAGGGGTAGTCAAATAGGTACATGTCCAAGTCATCTAAGAAGAGGGACCAGGCTGATCAGGTGAGCCTGGATGCCAGGATCTAAACATGGTCATCATCTCCTGATACTGGGCGTTTCTTTCCTCCCTCTCTGCTGCAAATGCACTCATGTACTCGGTATAGTAGCCTTGGTGAGTTTCCAGCTGCTCAATGTGGTAAGCCTCCGATTCCTCCCGGAGGGTCTTAACCTGTGTTTCGAGGAGTGATACTCGCTCGTAGAGTGTCGGAGGATCGGGCTGATCTAACTCTGCTGCTAAGTCGGCAACGTCGACCTCGACCTCCTCGTCGGCAATGTCCTGTGCGGCTGGTCGGCGTCTCCAAGTCAGAACCCCGGTGCCCGAGACATCTATACCGGCTAAAGAAATGTTCCTAAATCCTATCTCGTCGAAGTCGGTCATCATGGTAATCTCGCCGTCAGCGATGTTTCGGCCATGGTGGTGGAGGATAGAGGTGATGACGTGGCAGAAGGGGGTGCGGACCCGCCCCTGAGTGGACACACTAGAGGCATGTAGGATACAGTGGAAGAGGTGAAGGCCTATATCTATGTCCAGATGGTGGATAAGGGCATAGAGAAGAAAGGTGTGAAGGGTCTCATGGTGGCTATGTCCCTAGTGGACAGGGGAAGGATGCATCGGACAATTACTCTGTAGAGAGCGTAGTCCTGAATCGGGAGTCGAGTGGAGTGGAACTGCCCTCCTGCAGGGTCCATGGCCTCTCTAAAGAAATAGTTGTATAAGGTGTTCAGGTCAATATGAGAGTAGGGGGCATCAAAAGGCAGGTTCCTTGGAGGGTAGCAACAGAAGATGGACTGAGATGGTCGGAGTTCCAGAAATCGGTTCAGTAGGGTAGGAGTGATGCTCAAGGGCATTCCTTGAACGGTAGTGACGAAGCTTAAATGGTCTTGCCTAACTATGTTGTTATAGAATTCTGCACATAGGGTGTTGTTGATCGGATGTGTGCAGAATACTAGGTTATCCAGTTGATAGAAGTTAATTGCGGACATTGCGACTGGACAGGATTGGGAAAAGAACTGACGGTTAAGGTAACTTGTCTTAATCGGAACGTAGGTGGTTCGGGCGAATTTGTTACAAAGTTCTAGGTTTGGAAACCTAGGGTCGGGACTGGGCTCGTTACCGGGGTTCGACTGAACTGCTTGGCGTTTTTTAGTTGAGAAAAAAGTAAGCAAATTGAGAATAAGAACATAGATTATAGGAAGAGGCATGATTGACTTAGAATTTGCAATTAAGGGAAGAAAAATAACAAAAATTAAGTACCCAAAGTAAATTTCATACCTTGGAGGCATGGTTGACTCAAGGGAAGCTTTAAGGTTACTTGATCCTCAAGAATGAATAGAGTGAGAAGAAGGATGTGTTTTTGGTGTGGGAAATAAGGGAGTCTCGGGTTCCTTTTATAGGGGTTTGATGGGGGGGGCGCCCGGGAGGTTCCGGGCGCCCTCAACAGGTCGGTTTGCCTCGGGCAGGGAAACGGTCTGTGGCGGCGCCCGACAGGTCACGGGCGCCCTGGTCAAAGGCTGGTTGACTGCAGCTTTTGACTGCTTTGATCGGCGTGGTCGACAGGTTTTTGATGGGGGCGCCCGACATGTCACGGGCGCCCTGGTGAAGGCTGCGGGGTCGCAGTCTTTTGACTACTTTGGTTGGCGTGGAGATAGCAGGGTAAAGGGGGGGGGCGCCCGACAGGTCACGGGCGCCCTAAAGGCTGCTTTGGCAGAGAAAGCTGTCACAACTACTTTTTGACTGTCTTGGGGGCGCCCGCTATTGTCAGGGCGCCCTAAGCGCCAGCCTTTGACTTGGGAGGCTAGTTTTGTGTGGTTGGGGGCGCCCTGGACGGTCAGGGTGCCCTATGAGGCAGCCTTTTGACTGTTTTGACCAGGTTTGACCATGTTAATCATAGTTAACCATAGTTTGACCGTGTTAATCATGGTTTGATCATGTTGACCATGTTTACGAAAGCACAAACAAGGTGGTTTAATTTCAGCTTAACTTTCTTGTCTCACTCCAGTCTAGGGTTTTCAATCACGTTAACCTTAAGGTTTTTGTGAGACAGGTTTGAGGGTAAAAATTAGTTTTGAAAAGGAATTTCAATTTATTTTCGAAAAAGTTCTTTATTTTTGAAAACAGATTTTAAAAAAAACAAAATTTTGAAAACAGATTAAGTGTTTTTCAAAAAGAGAGTAAGTTTGAAAAATAGAAATTTTGAAATCAGGTTAGAATCTATAATTATTTGAAATTTGAGTTAGATTCGAATTTGACAAAAGGTAATTTGAATTTGAATTTCAGAAATTGGCTTCCAGGTCTTGGCCAGGCACTAGACCTTCTTTGGCCGTAGCCTTATGGGATCATCCATCCTTTCCTTGACAAAGCCTTTTAATGAAATTTCATTTTCAAATTAAATTAGGTCATTTTCTGGTCTAACTAGCTTGGGTCTTGGATCGGTAGCTTCGGCTGGTTTCACCAGTCTAAAGAGATCAAGTTGACTTGATCTTATTGGAGTTGGTTTCCCCAACGTACTATCATCTCACCTCCTCCCAATACTATGTTTTCAAGTTTCAAATAGTTGAGTCCTTAAATCTAAGTATCTCTAAATCTAAGCATGGCAGATTGCAGAAAATTAAATAACCAAGCAATCAAGCAAAAAATTATCTAATTATAAAAATTGTTTTGATTTTGGCTCCCCCTGGACTAAAGCCTCTGTATGGGATAGGCAAGATGTGAATCTTGTCCTTGGGGATCCAGAATTGATTTAAACCAATTGGTTTAGTCAGGCACAGTTTTGGCACCCATGCCTGAACCTTAGGTCTTGACTGGTTCAGTATAGCAAAGTAAGATATTTGCCGAGATTTGGTTCTATAGCCAAGTCCGGATCGGTTTAGAACAGACTTCTGTTTTCCAAGAATCATATCAAGGTTCTTGGAACCAGAAGTGAATCGTTCTAAGGCTGTTCTTAAGTCCTTAACTTGAGTTTTCAGGGAGGAATTCTCTGATTCAAGTTTTTCAACTTGATCAGGGGTTACTTCCTGAAGTTTCTCAATTAAGGCCTTAGACTCAGCTTCCTCTTTCAGGAATTTTACTTCCTGTCGGAGGGACTCGATTCGGAGTTTGGCTTTCGCCAAATCTCGGGATAGATAGGAAATAAGCGAATTCAATTGCAATTTAGAAAAACCCGTTACCCTTATTTCGCCGTTGTCGGAGAAGGTCAGCTTGCCGTCGTCCTGGTCCGAGTCTGAGTCAGTCTCGATTTGATCCGAAGCGGTCAGGGCTAGAAGATTGGACTGGGGTGCTTCTTCTTCTCCTTCTGAGGAAGACTCGTCCCAGGTTGCTTGGAGTGCCTTCTTCTTTCTGGTCTTTTTGGACTCCTTTAGGCTTGGACATTCAGTCTTGTAGTGGCCCTTCTTCTTGCATTCGTAGCAGGTTACGTTGGGCTTGTGTTTGTTAGTTGCCGGTTCAGCTTGTCCGTCCTTTCTTCGGCTTGTTCTCCGTGTGTTGGTTTGGTTCTTCAACTTTTTGTAGTAGCTTCGAGCTAGCCGGACCAGTTCAGATTGATCTTCTTCTTGATCTTCTGTTTCTGAATCTGAGGTAGATTCGGGTTCAACTTGAGTTTGCTTCTTGGTCGTCTTTCCTGTTTTCCCTGCAAAGAAAGCTATACTTTTCTCGACCAAATTGCAGTTAGTCTGTTCATGCAGTTCAAGTTCAGAAAATAACTCATCTAGCTTAATTTTTGACAGATCCCTAGAGACCTTGTATGCATCTACCATAGATGCCCACAAGGTGGTCCTAGGGAACGTGTTTAGGGCATACCTTATAAGATCACGGTTTTGAACCTGGTGACCTATTGCGTGAAGACCGCTCATCAATTCCTGGATTCTGGCATGGAGCTGAGCTGCTGTCTCGTTATCTGCCATTCTGATGGTGAAGAGCTTGTTCAGTAGCAGATCCCGTTTGCTGATCCTCGTATCTGAAGTTCCTTCGTGGAGCTCGATCAGTTTAGCCCATAGCTCCTTGGCACTGTTGAATGGGCCTACGCGGTTCAGCTCCTCTTTTGTCAGTCCGCATTGAAGGGTCTGAGTTGCTTTGGCGTCAGCTTCAATCTTGCGTTTAAGGGCAGTGTCCCACTCTAAGTAGTTTTGTGGTACGCCTTCAGCATTTGTGGGAATCATCAGTCCAGACTGGATGATTATCCACATATCCACCTGAGTTTTCAGGTGGACCTCCATTCGACTTTTCCAGTAAGGAAAGTCTTCTCCACTGAAAAGTGGAGGTCTAGCGGTGCTAAAACCTTCTTGGATGGCCATTTGTTACTGAAATAGCAAACAACAAAAACAACGAAAATATTCCAAGACTTGGTCTTGGATTAGTAGTGCGGGAAAAAAAGCAAATTTCAAGGGGTGTTGCACCAACCTTGAAAGAAAAACTCGAATGAAAATATTTTTAAAAAAAATGAGAGAGAAAACGAAAGAAATCCGAAAAATTTTCAAACTGGTGGTTGCACCAAGTTTGAATTCTCCGCTCTGATACCACTTGTTGGATCGAGAAAGACCGATAGAGGGGGGGGGTGAATATCGGAAAATGTTCGGATTTAAAAGAAAGAGTAAGTGCGCGGCGGAAATAGAGACAAAGTAACACAATGCTAACAAAGTCGTTTTTACTTGGTTCGGAGCCTGGGTCGACTCCTACTCCAAGGCCCACGGTCGTTGACCGTTTACTTTGGGCAATTCTATAATGCGTAGAAAGAATACAGAAGAGAACTACAATTTGCAATAAACAAAGATTACACTTCTGTATTTACCAACTCCCAGGGAAGGCTCGAGTTTCGGTGCAGCGGGAGGTCGACGGCGCTTCGGACTTGAGTCGGGAAGTTCCTGGAGCAGAGCGCGGTCGTCAGAGAGTTTGGATGCATTGAATGAAAGTTGTGTCTTGAAGAGGAGGGTCTAGGGCCCTTTTTATAGTGCCTGGGGGCGCCCTGGTCGACGGGGGCGCCCTGGTCGACGGGGGCGCCCTCCCACGTGGCAGCAGATCCGGTTGTAGCTCGGTCGCCGTCTGATCCCCTTATCCTCGGGATCCGGTTTGACCAGGGCGCCCGGATGGCTCGGGGCGCCCGGATTGACCGGTCAAAGCCTCATCTCCTCGGCTTCGCAGGGATGCGCTTCGGCAGCTGGCAGTGGGGGCGCCCGCGACACGCGGGGCCCCCGCGACAAGCGGGGCGAAGCGCGTTGAGGTTCTTACAGACTTGGGTTGACCTTGGGGGCGCCCGGATCGTCCGGGGCGCCCTGCTCAGCTTCTGCCTCACTCCTTTGAGGCTCTCTGAGCTGCAGATACTCAGTCCTTCGATCCTGCATCCAGGGTTAGTCCAAATAACAATTATATTATTATTTTATACAGCCTTAGCTGTCTTGGTTCTGACTTTGGTCTCCAAAATGGAGCCCTAGGTCGAACCGACGCCTAATGTTCCCTCAAGGGGAACGCGTCCTCACCTACTCCTCTCGGGAGAATTTACCTGGTGCCAACCGGCTCCTCCAGTTGGACTTTTGCCCGGCAGCCCTTCGCTAGGTCTTGAGTACCACGCAGCCCTTCACTTGGTGCCTAGCAGCCCTTCGCTAGGTCTTTTCTTTTGGCAGCCCTTTGCCAGTGCCTAGCATTCCTTCGCTAGGGTTTGTCCATTCTGGCAATCCTTCGCCAGAGCCTAGCAGTCCTTCGCTAGGGCTTTTCTTCTGGCTGGCATTCCTTTGCCAGTGCCTAGCATTCCTTCGCTAGGGCTTTTCCTGTACACTCAAGAAACTTGTTAGACAACAACTAACCCTTAACTTTTGAACCCTTTTGCCAATATCAAAACACAGGTTTGACTTGGGTGCATTCTGCACCAACAACTATCACTTTATGCTATCAACTAATTGAATGTTTGCATAAATCATTGGGTTGTTAACTCATTAACAAATATGCAACAATATACATAGCACCTAACTGCACCTCTCTTTACATCGACCTTGGCTGTGGCACAACAAATCGATGCTCCAAGCTTAAGGCTGACCTATTAATCAAGAAATAGTTTTAATATGGTTGGAGGTCATTCAACCGTTTAGTCAGGCTTGGATGTGTCCAACAACCAAAACTAAGGATTGACCTCTGACTCTAACTATATTAATCATAAACTAATTCCATGGTTTAAACATGTTGAGGTTCTAGCCGGGCATGGATGTGTCCATCAACCCAAACGAGAAACAAAACTCCGGTTCTAACCATATTAATGGAAGGTGTTGGCCTTAATATTTTGTAAGGGGTTTTGGGTCTCATCCTTTTCTTTTCTAAGCACATTCATGACATATAATTATGTCATGTACTAATGATTTCCTTAATAAAATATGTATGTGACTTAATTTATCAAGTCTCATTAATTGAATTAGGAACCGGATTTCCTAATTCTAATTTCATACTTTATTCAAGGAATTATTTTGGGAAACAATTTCCTAAATTGTCATAATCAATTTCGGAAATAATATGTTTAAGACTTTGATTTCTCTAAATCAAATCTTATTAAATTAAGAGACAGATTCCCTTAATTCAACCACATATTATTTTCATGAAAATCTTATTTAAGAAAACTCTATAGGAAACTATTTTCTTAATTAATTTTGGAGACAACAATATGTAAGAGCATCACCTCTTAAATCAAATAAGGAAATTATCGTTTGAGAATCACCTCAAAATTTTCAAGATTTGATTACATATTTTATTTATGGATTTATTAATTTCAATAAATTATTTTCTTCGGGTGGCTGATAGCCCCGAATCTACTAGATTAAATTGTCACGAAAGTTGGGACTATCAAATTTAAATGTGAATGAAAGCTGGAAACCCTTTTTACAATGAAAATCTGAAAATGTAATATAGGGGCCACAGGTCGTATTTTTCTCGGGACTAGTTGAAGGTTTGTTTGATTCGCGCTTGTATTTAGGTGTCGTTTGTGAATTTCGGGTTTCGAAGTAAATCTGGGTTTTGGGTTGCAATTTGGAAATGAAAACACAAACAAAAGATAAGGAAAATAGCCAATGAACTAACAAGCGGTAACAATGATTAACTCAATCAATGGAAAACTAAATCAAGGCACTAAAGCAATCTTGGAAACAAACAAATCTGATTTCAATTGCAAAATTGCCACTGCAAATTAGATGGAGCTTCAAGATCTACAACATTCAAACCGAAACATCCATTTCATATAAAAAATGCATGCAACCAAACTTGATACTCAATCATTCAAACTTATGCGCCAATAATAAAATCTGATATTAAGTGCAAGAATTATAAACCTATGGCAGTAGTGAAATCTGAATTTCAGAAACAACTGAATGGAATTCGAAACACTAAGTTGCAATCAAGCTGCCCACCAACTATCTTAGCATGTTTTATTGGATACAAACTCACAAGCTTTAGAAACTGCTGTGCCAAAAATTGTCAACTTGCATGTAACAATGAACTGAGAATTCAGAGATGGACTGATCGATTTGATTGGGAAACAAGCTATTAGAAACATGATTTACTGAAATAAGGGAAACAATGCAACAATCACACAAGTGCTGCTCATTCCGAATTCAGAACTATCTTCATGCAGGGTTGAATTGCAGAATTTTAGAATTGATGTTCAAACTTTTCAGAGATAGATTGCTCAATTCAGAACTATCTAATGCTCGAGACTAATTCAAGAATGCTCAACTGAAGTTTGCAGAAATAAGTGCAGATGCAGAAATGATCAGCTGGAAAGAAATTCAGGAATGGATGTTCGATACACCATAAACTAAACTAAAATTCAAAAATAAAAACCAGCTGAGAAATAAACTTCGATTCACTATATTAACACACTGATTGTGATCTCTAATTGCAGGTATTGGACTAAACAAGAATCGAAATTGAAATAAGATGCAAAAATCAGAAATAAAACTTGGCACGCAACAATGAAATGGCACGCAAACAAGAAAGTGTAAACTAAGCTGAAATTTAGTGTAACTAATCACTAACAAGTAATCTATTTCCTACCATTGCAGAATTGAAAACTAATTGAGCAGATACAATTAAGAGAACGAAACTAAAATTTCTGATGCAAAGACAGTAATGAAACAGAGATGACAGAATTGAAATTTACAGCTACAAAACTTGGAAATTAAAGATCTAAGCTACTTCTCAACCATTCTTCAACTCAAGAGCTCCTTGGTCGTCAATCAAGGGAGAACCTCGGACCCGCAAGCTCCGCAAATCAGTGAAGATACGTCTCTGCTACTGAAACAGATCAAAACCCGCTCAAACTGAAATCAGCTTCCGAATTCTTCAATCTCACTGTTGTGGCTTGCGAATTGGATTTGGGAATGACCGAGACCTTCCAGGGAACCCCTCTGGTCAGCTCGGATGTAGTGGAAATGGGGCACAGCTGAGTTCGTTGAAGTCGGATAGCAGACTGCCGAAACCTCGCGCAACCTTGCTATTGAGCAGAAATCAATTCTGAAACCTCGCTGAGATTCTCTTCACTAACCTAGCCCTTGCTTTGATGATGGATTGAAGGATCGTGCCTCCTTGATAAAGAAATCTAGCTAAGAAATGGAGAGAAAACGAAGAAGATGAAGAACTGCGGCGGAGACGCGACAAGGAGAAGAACAGTGGAGAATCTGATTAAATAGCTAACAATGGACGGCTGTGATTAATTTGATGAAATCCAACGGCTGATCTTGCTCCGATTTGATCCAAATTTTTATGATGATGATCTGGGGTCAGGATCTGCCTTGTGGTAGCTCGGATCCTCCAGATTTGCAACGGATGGTCCAGATCAACTCAATCTGTGAATAGACGCTCTAGAGCCCTCCAAGCTTGATCCAACGGTTGATTTAGCTCTGATTGGGATAAAACCTTTAGATCTTGATCATAGAGCTTGATCAACCCTAACCCTAGCTCGGATTGCTTCAGATAGTCTCGGATGGCTCAGATCTAGCCGCTCTTGAATCGGATGGCCCAGATTAATCGTAGGCTTGATAATTCGATCCGGTTCACATCCGACTCAGGTTTGACCCAGTATGCCCTAGGTCCAGGATCTTTTCATGCCTACAAAAATATATCAGAAAATTAGTGGCCAAATAATCCAAAAATTGTGTAATTTTGCAATTAAGTCCAAAATAAGATAAAGTTCCAAAACCTAGGGTAAAATCATAATTAAGCAATAAAAATACAGGTCAAACATGGATTTTAGCAATTAAAATAATCAATAAAATGGTATCTATCAGTGGCTCCCCGAGGCTCAGATACCCAAAAAAAAGGAATTTGTTGTAAATCTAATTTGGTCCGCTCCCCGAGGCGTAACCAAATTAAACATGACAATTTTATTCAAAATAGAAAATTAAATTACAACAACTAACTTTAAATTCGACGGCTCCTCGAGGTTAAATCCAAAATAAAGAATTTTGTTAATAATTTAAAACCAATTCGAATTTAATTGTCAATCAATAATCCTTAAATTTGTCTAGACTTTCTTGAAAGAAAGTGACCAAAATTGCGAGATTTCATAATAGGTTTTCAGAATAATTGTAAGTTTCTAGTACAAAGAAAACTTACATATTTCCAAAATTAGAAAATTTCCAAAATAGGAAATTTTCAAAATTGAAAAGTTTCCAAAAATGGGAAGTTTTCACAATTATCATAAAATTTCAGAAACTAGGATATTTCAAATGTTTACGAAATTTCATGAGGATTTCCAAACTTTAAAATTCCTAAATCTAAAATTTATCATAATTGGAAAGTTTCCATAATTGGAAAATTTTCCAAAATTGAGATCATGACAAAGTTTTCCGCAAAACAATTATATGATTATGTCGAACACTAACCGGCTCTGATACCACTGTTGGGACCGGGTGTATGTTGACATGGATACGGGTTCGTAATTTTAAAATTTAATTACGTGCAGCGGAAGGTTTAGCATAAATAATTTCTCAAATTATTTTAATCACGTATCTAGCATGCAACCTTATGTTGTGGAGACATGATCATACATTTAAAATTTTGCAGAAAGTAAACTAATTTACTTAATACCTCGCGTAACTCGTAGAAAGGGACGAGATCCAACCGTAGCGTCCCTTGGAAGCTCCGCCTCTATTCGCGTCCACGCCGAGTTTTCTTCGGGATGACTTCGCAAAGCCATGAGTTTCGTGCCGACAAGAACTACTAGATTCTCCAAAGGCACGACAAGAATACCAAGAGAGAGATGAAAAACTAACCACCAAACGAAGAACAGAATCAAGATTCCGGGAGTAAGGAGGGAGTCGCGCCCGCTTCTTCTTCTTCTTCGGCTTCTTCTTGGTGGTGGAAGCTCACGACAAAGGGGGAGGGCTCTAGGGCCGGCGGCACTAGAAGAGGGAGAGGGAGAGAAGGAGAGGGAGAGAGGCTAGACAAGAATCCTTGATCTTTTGGATTAATTTCCAAGCATTGCCTTGGTACCTTTATATAGTAGCCTCTTAATCGCCAATCTCCTCTTAACGGAATAAATTTTTCATAAGAAATTTATCTTATAAATTTTTCTATGAATTATTCCGTTATGCCAAGTTTTTATTATAACTTAATTTATAATAAAAACAACCATGTCTCCCCTTTTATTATGAAAAGAAATTTCTTTATATAAATTTCTTTATCATGGTAAATCAATTCATTATTGATTTTATAAAATAAAATAAACCATTCCAAGGTTTATTTTAATTTCCATGATAAATAAATCTCTTTATATAAATTTCTTTATATAAATTTCTTTATACAAATTTCTTTATACAAATTTCTTTATCTATAATTTTATAAGACAAACCACGTGCGGTTTATTTTATAATTTTGAACCAAACAATTTGGTTCTTCCCTCTTATTGTGGCCGGCCAAATAAAGAGGGTGGCGACCCTCTTTGGCCGGCCAAACCCAAGCCACGATCTCACTAATTAAACTCATTTAATTCGTTCAATAAGTCTTCAAAAGACTTAGCCATTTTATGCTTCCGATGCGTCTCTGAAAAATTCAGATTCGACTTATCTCTCTTGATTGGAAAATCCAATTTTCAACTCGTTTTAAATCCCTCGGACTACTCGTAGTGCGTGTGACTAAATATGCTTTCGATTTGTGTTGGCCGCCTATAATTAACCAATTATGGAACGATCATGAGTGGCACCTAGTAGTACATCATGATCCCCAATTAATCGAAAGATCAACGGTTGACCTCAGAAACTATTTTGAAACCCTTCAGCAGCTTTAATGAATCGTGCCTCATTCCCTTCACCATCTTATACCCACTTGGTTCAGGACACGGTCTATGTGTAGTCCCCACTAGGCTGACTACGTCACACCTAGCCCAAGCAATGTTTTTCTCGTCCTACGGATTCTAGTTACTCTCATGTTTCTGAGAGATTCATACTCCGAACATGTGATGCCCTGGCCAGAGGCTTCGAGTAACAATCCGACGATAGGCCTTGTGTATACATCTCCTCGCAAGGAGTGGTGAATCCTTTGTAGTCTGTTCAAACATCTTCGGGTACTTCGGCTTATACCTAACCATCCTGGGTCCACACCTCCTTAGAGATGCTTGCTTAAGATGTCAAAGTATAAGTCTCCATGACCAAGATGACTTGAACACCGCAAGTCAAAGGAACATCGCACTTAAGCTGCAGTAAGAACTTCATTGACATATCTATATGTAGATTACCATATGAAGTCTTACAGCTAGTCACTCCAATGAACTAGTTCCCTTAACTAGAATTCATGTTTATCTCCGGACATCCCAATGCCACCAGCCAGTGAGAATCAGTTGATTAGAGAATAACCCATGCTAGTCTCAACAGAATTGATAGTGTCTGAATTTATCAATTCATCGACTAGGGACAATTTCAATACTTCACAATTGCACATGTAGAGATAATCACTAGTTATGAATTCATCACAAATTCTCTCATGCTGTGAATTGTATTGCGGACATTCAGTAAATGAGTTTAAGATCTCAATCAAATACACGAACATGTATACTCAAATAGTGAATATTCATTTATTAAGTAAATGATTACAATCATAAGGCGATTGCCTTAGGACACTTCTCTCATATTACTAACGAGGTCTTCTTTGGCCGTAGCCTTATTGGATCATCAACTCTTTCCTTGACAAAGTCTTTTAATGAAATTTCATTTTCAAAATTACTTTTTGAAAAATTCTGGTCTAACTAGTTTGGGTCTTGGATCGGTAGCTTCGGCTAGTTCCACCAGTCTAAAGAGACCAAGTAGTGTATACTTGACCTTATTAGAAAAGGCTTCCCTAACGTACTATCATCTCACCGCCACCCAATACTATGTTGTTCAAATTTCAGTTAATTGGTTTAGTCCTTAGCCTAACCAGTCCTAAGTCTAAGCATAGCAAATTGCAGAAAGTAAATAGACAAGCAATCATGCAATTTAAACAAGAAAAGAAATTCATTTAACTTTGAAAATTATTTTTAATTTGGCTCCCCCTGGACTAAAGCCACGATAATGGTTCGGCAAGATGTGAATCTTGTCCTTGGGGATCCAATACTGATTTGATCCAGTTTGGTTGTTCAGGCATAGTTTGGGTACTCATGCCTGAACTTTGGGTCTAGACTGGTTCAGTACAGCATAGTAAGATCTTTGTCTCGCCTTGGTTCGATAGCCTAACCCGTATCCATTTAGGACGGACTTCTGTTTTTCAAGGATCATATCAAGACACTTGGAACCAGAAGTGAATTGTTCTAATGCTGCTCTAAGGTCCTTGACTTGAGTTTTCAAGGAGGAGTTCTCTTCCTCAAGTTTTTCAATTTGAGTAGAGGTTCCTTCTTGAACCTTCTCAGTTGAGGATCTAGAGTTAGTTTCCTCTTTCAGGAGTTTTACTTCCTGTCGGAGGGGCTCGACTCGAATTTTGGCATTCGCCAAGTCTCGAGATAGATACGTAATTAATTCTGATAATTGACTTTTAGAAAACCAACTTACAGTGATTTGACCGTCCTCTGAAAATGTGAGGTTTTCGTCGTCTGGCTCCGATTTTGATTCGTTCTCGATTTCTTCCGAAGCAGTCAGAGCAAGCAGGTTCGACTGTGGGGCCTCTTCTTCTTCTTCGGAGGAAGACTCGTCCCACGTTTCTTGAAGGGCCTTCTTCCTTTTTATCTTCTTTGTCTCCTTCAGATTTGGGCATTCTGTCTTGTAGTGACCCTTCTTTTTTGCATTTGTAAAAGGTCACATTTGGTTTGGTCTTTTAATTTGAAGGATCAGATGGTTCTTCCTTTCTTCGGCTGGCTTTCCTTCGGTTGGTCTGGTTTTTCAGTTCCTTGTAGTAGTCTCGGGCTAGCTGAACCAGTTTGGGTCGATTTTCTTCGCTGTCATCTGAGTCTGAATCTGAGTCAGGCTCGGGTGCAGGTTGGGGCTTCTTCTTGGTCATCTTTCTAGTTTTACCTGCAACAAAGGCAATACCTTTCTCGGCCAGGGTGCAGTTAGTCTGCTCATGTAATTCAAGCTCAGAAAATAACTCATCTAATTTAATTTTAGACAAATCCCTTGAAACTTTGTACGTATCTACCATAGATGCCCACAAAGTGTTTCTCGGGAAAGCGTTAAGGGTGTACCTGATCAGGTCACGATTTTCTACCTTGTGACCGATTGAATGTAGACCGTTCATCAGCTCCTGGATTCTGGCATGGAGCTGGGCTGCAGATTCACTGTCGTTCATCTTGATTGTGTACAGCATGTTTAGTAGTAGGTCCCTCTTGCTAATTCGGGTGTCAGAGGTTCCTTCGTGCAACTCAATCAGCTTACCCCAGAGTTCCTTTGCACTGTTGAATGGTCCTACCCGGTTCAGCTCTTCTTTGGTTATGCCGCATTGGAGTGTCTGGGATGCTTTGGCATCAGCTTCGATCTTTCTTTTCAGTGCGGTATCTCATTCGGTGTATGATTGTGGCACTCCTTCAGCGTTCTTCAAGATGTCCGGTCCAGATTAGATAATTATCCACATGTCCACCTGAGTTTTCAGGTGGACTTCCATTCGACTCTTCCAGTAGGTGATAACCACCATTTTTGTTGATTATTTTAGGCTCTAAAATCCATGTTTGATCCACATTTTATATGCTTAAGTTTGCAATTGTATTAGGTTTCATGTATTCCCTCTATTTTGGCTTTTAATTCAAATCTTTGTATGTTTGGGGTATTTTTGGCACTAAATTTGAATATCATTTTGTAGGCTTCAAATGATCATGGACCTAGATCAAATCGGGTCAGACTTGAGTCAGCATTGGATCCAGATCAAAGGGATCAAGCATCGGATTAATAGGAGCCGCCCATTCCAGAGAACGGCTAGATCTGAACCATCGGTCAACTTCTGGTCAATCCGAGTTCAAGAAAGAGTCAATCATGACCATAGATCGAGATCTGAAAATTTCAGCCAAATTAGAAGTAATCTGACCGTTGGATCAAGCTCAAGATGTTCTAGACCATCAATTAAGAAAAGGGAAGATCTGGACCATCCGCCACTGATCTGGTGAATCTGAGCTGGGGATAGGTAGATCAGGACCATTGATTGGGATCTGTGGAGTTTGGTTCAGATCTGAAGGGATCCGACCGTTGGATGAAGTCAGATTGATCTCAGCCGTCCGTTGCTTCCATCATCATATGGCTGAACCCAAGTGCTGGGTCAAACTAAAGGGCTGAGCTGGGTTAACTCAAATGCTGGGCTGAGACTGGGTCGAACTCAACTGGCTGGATCGAACTCAACTGGCTTGGCTGAACCAAAGGGCTGAGTGAATCCAATTGCTGGGCTGAGTGAATCAAATGGCTTGGCTGACTGGACTGAAACCAAGGCTGAACCGAACAGCTTGGCTTGACTGGACCGAACCGATGAAGTTGGCTTGACTGGACCGAACCGCTGAAGCCGACACAAAAACCTCATCGCGCAGAGAAGCTAGGGTAGACGGGTTTTTCCCGACTCACTCCATCCACCTCCACCCGCGATCCATTCCCACATCATCGCCGCCGACCGGAGCTTCGATCGATCAGTTTGAGGGGTTCCTGACTCAATCAGATCTTCTCCATCCACTTTCCACCATCCTCTCCATCTCACTCTCGTATGCGATTGCTCGGGAGCGACGATCCATCCACCGCCGCTAGCCATCAGATCTTCTTCCCAACATTTCTTCAGTAGCTTTCTTTAGCAGTTCAATTCTTCACAGCAATTTCCCTTGGCAGCAGTTTATTTCCTTCGCAGATTGTCTTCACAGCAATTTCAGTACAGCAATTGTCTTCTCCTTCATTTTCGGCAGTTTTTTTCTTCAGCAATTCCTTCGCAGCTTCCTCTTCAAAGAGCCGAGTGGCAGATTTCCTTCATAGCAGCAGCGTCTCATAGCATTTCCAGCAGCTAGCATGTGTTTTTCCTTCACAGCAAATTCGGCAGCAATTCTGTTGATTAGTTTTATTAATTTTAGTTGTTATGTGTTCCTTGTTGATTCTTGAATGTGGATGTTGATGCTTGTATTACGTTTGATCTTCCATGTTTTAGAATAGCATACACCCATTTTATCTTAATACATGCTGACCATGTGTTCGATGAAATGCCCCAACCAAATGTTTTAGTTTAATTTTACATTTTCTCAGCTTAGATTTGTGGTACATTTTATTAATTGAATGTTTCATGTTTCTCTTATGTTCAAGTACGTAATTAGGTTAGATTCGGTTAAGTTCCCTTAATGCTTTCTTTCATGCATACCATGTGTTTGATGAATTGTCTCTTTCATTAGTTGGATTCTAGTTTGAATTTTCTTTACCGTAGGTTCTCGCAATGTTTCGTTAGTTGATTGCTTTATGTTCTCTTGTAGTTGTCTTTCAGTTTGATGCAATTAGGTTAGGTTTCATTTATGCTCAGTTCCTTAAATGCTTTACCTTATGTTTCTTTTAATTCTCTTACAAGTATAGTTCAGTGAGGCTAGATTTATTACATGCATTGTCTTTCACTTCGTAGCCATAGCACTCAAATCCAAACCCTCATTTAATATCCAAAATCCAAAAGCAATAACATACAATCCTGAGAATTATCATGTACCAACTACATTCGTTGGGAGACGACTCGAATTACTCTATGCTACATTAGTTTAGAGGAGTTCGATTATTTAATTGTATTTGAAACCGTGACACGACTGAAACGGTTATCAGTAGGAGAAGTCCTCCCCACTGAGGAGTGGTGGTTTGGCTGTACTGAACCCTTCTTGCATGGCCATTTAGAGATTCTCTGAATTAAAAAATTAACAAAAAACTGTCCAAAGACTTGGTCTTGGATTAGCAATGCGGGAAGAAGATATAAAAATTATCGAGTGGTGTTGCACCAACCTCGATTAACAAAAAAAAATTCAATTAAAAAAAATTTTCGTAAAAATCCAAAAAACTCTCAAATTGGTGGTTGCACCAAATTTGAGCTTCCCCGCTTTGATACCACTTGTTGGATCGGGAAAATATGATAGAGGGGGGGGGGTGAATATCGTAAAAGCGTTTCGGATTAGAAAAGAGAATGCGCAGCGGAAATTTAAATCAAACACACAGAACACAAGCATTTTTACTTGGTTCGGAGTCGCGGTCGGCTCCTACTCCAAGGCCCGCGTTCCTTGACCGTTTACTGCGGGCAATTCTATAATGGCGCAAAGAATTACAAAGATTTGTACAATAGTAGTGCAGTAAAAAGAACAAGTATACCCTTCGTTACCGACGCCCGTTGTCGATCATAATTTGAAGCAGAGGGTCATCGTCGGCGCTAGAATCTCGAGATCGGAGGTTTCTGGAGCAGAGCGCTTGAACGAAGAGCGTGGAGGCGTTGGAAAATTGATGATGTGAAGCCTTGGGGTCGAGCCCCTTTTATAGCACTCCTGGGGGCGCCCTGGACGCTGGGGGTGCTTGACACGTGCCTACGGATCCGAAAAACTTCATCCGCAGCTCGGTCAGCGCTAATCCCTCCAGAATCAGCCTCGGAAGTGACGGGGGTGCCCGAGACACTGGGGGCGCCCCGGTTGACTTGGTCTGCTAGCTTCTCGGCTGATTTCGCTTCGATCACTTAGTTGGCTTGGACCCAGGGCGCCCGAGGCATCCAGGGCGCCCGGGACCATCAGGGCGCCTAGCCTAGTAAGTCTTCGAAGTGATTCTTGCTCAATTGCTTGTTTGGCTTTGACCTTGGGCGCCCGGGACCTCCCGGGCGCCTAGCCCAGCTGCTGCCCCTCTCCTTTGAGGCGTTCAGAGCTGCAGAAACACGTTCCTTTGGTCCCTGCATCCAAGGTTAGTTCCACAACAAACAAGGCAAGAAATGTTATGTATTTACAGCCGTAGTTGCCTTGGTTCTGACTTCGGGTCTCCCAAATGGAACCCTAGGTCGAACCGACGCCTACTGTTCCCTCGACGGGGAACACGTCCTCACCTACTCCTCTCAGGACAGTTTACCTTTTGCCAACCGGCTCCTTCGGTTGGACTTTTGCCCAGCAGTCCTTCGCCAGGTGCTAGCAGCCCTTCGCCAGGTCTTCGGTACCAAGCAGTCCTTCGCCAGGTGCGTAGCAGCCCTTCGCCAGGTCTTAGATTCTCGGCAGCCCTTCGCCAGGTGCCTAGTAGTCCTTCGCCAGGTCTTAGACTCCTAGCAGCCCTTCGCTAGGTGCCCAGCAGCCCTTCGCCAAGTCTTTATGTTTCGATGCCTAGCAGTCCTTTGCTAGGTGACCAGCAGCCCTTCGCCAGGACTTCATTCTGCACACTTAGTGAGCACATTAGATCACAATAACATCTTAACTTTTGAACCCTTTGCCACTATCAAAACCCAGGTTCGACTTAGGTGCTGCCTGCACCAACACTTGGCTCTTGCTTTAGTGGAGGTTAGAGCTTCTTCTTCTCCATGTATGATTGAGGGTCTCTCCTCCCCCTCAATCCTTGAAGTTGATGCTTCCTCTTCTTCTTCTTTACTTGAGGATGTGGGCGTTTCTTCCTCTTCGGATGTTGACACTTCCGTTCCTTTTCCTTTTTCTTGGTCCATTGACTCCATTTCTTTGGGTTCTTCCATTAGTTGAACCCGGGTAGGGTTTTTATGAAATTCTTCTACTTTGATCCACAATTCATGTGCATTTTTGTATGCTCCTACACCATTCAAAACTTTAGTAGGCAAAGTATTAAGCAATATGTCAATTACCTTTTTATTCGCCTTGGATTAATTTTCTTGTTCTCGATTCCAATATCTAGGTCTAAGCCTCTTCACGTGCTTATCCTTTGGAATCTCGAAGGGCTCTTCAAGCACAATCCAAAGGTCCCACTCCATTCCGAACCATGTCTACATCCGTGACTTCAAATACCCGAAATCTTCATGGTCGTAGGCCGGCGAAATGTAGATGTCGTCCCCAAATTTGTCTTCCATGTTCTTCCCTCAAGCTTTTGCTCTTCTTGGCGGTTAGTCCAATCATGAGTGGTCCTTCGCTCTGATACCAATTGATGGATCGTCTTGGTGTGCTAGGGGGGGGTGAATAGCACTTTTTCGGTCATTTCTCTACAAAGTCGTTAGCACAGTGGAAACAATAATATGCAAAAGAATATAATAGAAAACAATGCTAACAACGAAGATTTACTTGGTATCCACCCTAGGCGGGTGAATAATCCAAGAATCCGTCGGTGGATCAATCCCCGGATAACCTCCGGCTAGCTCTCGTCGCTGCTTCTGGGTGGCGAAACCTCGCCACAATCCCAAGCAAACCTCTGAGCACAAAGACTACTATTTTGCCTTTAACCAAGACAAGATTCGTCAAGAATCTCAGCCACCACGAAGTCCGCTTTAAATAAGTCTCGGGCTGAAACCCTCGTCACCAGTCGACTGCCCCCACGGCAGTCGACTGGTGCCACTGAAATTCGACCGTTGCACCCCAACTTTCGAATTCTCAACCAACTCACCAGCCACCTACCAGTCGACTGCCCCCCCAGGGCAGTCGACTGGTGCCAATGCTGAAACCTTTCTGTGAGTTCCATCAGAGGACTGCCCCCAGTCCAGTCGACTGGTCTACTCACCCACCTAAGGTTACCCTTCCTGAGTACATTCCACTCCACACTCAACCCCTAGGATTTCTCGAGTACAATCACACAGCACTCGTACCCTCACGACTTGACTGACTCCTCACTCAGCAGACTCGACTATTGCCTTCACGCCCTCTTCATCTTCGGCTCTCGTCCCTTGGATGCACGCAAGCCTCTAGCTTGCCTCCATGCCATCCTTCACGCATGCCTCGAAGTCCGCTCCCCTCAGCTCATCGTCCCTGCTCTCCAAGGTCCCTCGGGTGCACACAAGCCTCCAGCTTGTCTCCATGTTACCCTTCACCGTACCGAGGCCGTCCAGTCAGGTCCATATGTGTAAACCTGTACAACCTGCACACTCAACGCACACATATTAAATACAAGGGAAAATCTATGTTAAATCCTTTGCCCAAACATCAAAACACTTGGTCACTCCGGACCACTGATTGCCTCAACACAGAGCACTTGAATGAAAAACATGGAGGCGTTGGAAAAAGTGTTGTTGAAGCCTTAGGGGTCGAGCCCCTTTTATAGTGCTCCTGGGGGCGCCTGGGACGTCGGGGGTGCCTGACACGTGCCTTTGGATCCGAGAATCTCTATCCGAAGCTTGGTCAGCGTTTATCCCCTCCGAATCGGCTCTGGAGCTGACTGGGGCGCCCAGGACCTCCCGGGCTCCCAGGTTGACTGGGTCCGCTGGCTTCTGTTGGGAACGAGATGGCTATAGAGGGGGGGTGAATATAGACAATCGCTTCTCCCTTGAAAACTTATCACAATTTCTGCAACTCAAATATCAGTAGCACAGCGGAAAGAATGGAAAACAGAGTATGCGGAAAAACCAAATGAACGCAACACACACACAGCTAGCAAGATCGCTAACAAGGAGGGTTTACAAGGTTCGGGGATAACTTGCCCCTACTCCTTGGCGTGCCCTTGAGGTGGGCGATCCCTTGATCGTCGGCAGATCAAGCCCCGGTTAACACCGGATATGAAGCAACCTCCTTCTCGGTGGAGAAACCTCTCCACAGCGTGTTTCAAACAATGATATATAATGAGCACAATGAAACAACAACAAGAAGGTCTTACTCAAACACTTAGAGAGGATAAAACACAGCAAGCTTCCCTGAGCTCCACCCAGTGGCGATCTCACGCAGACCCCTGTCTGCTTCGTGTCTTCCCACTGTCGGACTCCAAGCTTCTTGTTTTCTCCTTCAAGCGCTCAAGTATGATGATTGCTCCTCAATAGCTTGCTTAGAATGGTTGAAGAACTCAAGAACAGCAAGCTTCTCTCAGCAGAACGCAAGAACACAAAGCAACTTCAAGAACTGCAAGTCATACTGAACTCAACTCTCGCGTTCCTTTTTGTTTCTCCGCCAAGCGACAGGTGACACCATCTCTGTAGCTCCCAGCTACTCAACTGCCAATGCCAGCCTCTACTGAGCTATCTCTGGACTCACTGAGCTCCTCAGTCGAGCTCCAGTCTCAGCTCCAGTCCGCAGCTCGCCGTTGCAACCTGAGATGGGAAAAGGGACAAACCTGCTCTGAGGAAAGCGCGCTTTGACTTCTCCTAGAGTGTTTGAATCCTCCCCTGTCACCTGAAACTCAATCAGAGCATTAGAGCAGAAGATCACGCAGCATATCACATATCAGAAAATATACATCAGCAAATCCGATACGATCAGACATTCTGACCGCGTCTGACAGTGAAATTTGAATTAAAGTGATCGGTCACAGGACCGATCCAGGGTGTGTGGATCGATCACCAGATCGATCCACTGCTTTGCTGGGATTCCCAGCTCTCGCAGCTATACACGCCTGATCGGTCACCAGACCGATCAGGGTGAATCCTGATCGGTCACCAGACCGATCAGATTGGATCCTGATCGGTCACCCAGACCGATCAGAACAGATGAACAGTTATTTTTTAATCAAACCCAAGATTCCTGATCGGTCACCGGACCGATCCAAGACTTTGATCAGCAAGGGAACTCACTCACCGTTTGCTCCCTGATCGGTCGCCAGACCGATCAGGAGCAAGACAGCAAGGAAGCAGCCTGCTCCCTGATCGGTCTCCGGATCGATCAGGAGCCACACAGTAGATTCCCAATCTCACTGTGCGCTCCTTGATCGGTCACCAGTCCGATCAGACAGAGCTGGATCGGTCACCAGACCGATCCACTAAGGAGCAGCATGCCAAAAGTCCCTGATCGGTCACCAGACCGATCCAGTGACTCTACCCAGCCCTCCAAGCTAGGGATTCATCCACCTTAGCCCTCCAAGCTAAGGATTTTTCCATCTAACTCTCCAAGTTGGGAATTTGCACCTAACCCTCCAAGTTAGGACTTTTCACCTAGCCCTCCAAGCTAGGACTTTTCACCTAGCCCTCCAAGCTAGGACTTTTCACCTAGCCCTCCAAGCTAGGACTTTTCACCCAACTCTTCAGAGTTAGAACATCATCCAACCTAGCCCTCCAAGCTAGGCACCTGACCCTCCAAGCCAGGACTTTTTCACCTAATTCTCCAGGATGGGAATTTGCACCTAACCCTCCAAGTTAGGACTTTTCACCTAGCCCTCCAAGCTAGGACTTTTCACCCAACCCTTCCGAATTAGGACTTTTCCAACACCTAACCTCCCAGGTTAGGATTTTCCAACACCTAGCCTTCCAAGCTAGGATTTTCCACACCTAACCTCCCAGGTTAGGATTTTCCAACATCATGCCTAATCCTCGATTAGGACTTAATCATAATCATCACAATCATCACACCTAACCTCCCAGGTTAGGACTTTCCATATCATGCCTAATCCTCGATCAGGACTTAATCATAATCATCATAATCATCCTCCTAAACTAAAATCGTTGTCAACACCAAAACAACAATCAGGGCCAGACTGCATCAACAATCTCCCCCTTTTTGTTGTTTGACAACCCGATTTTAAGTTTAGGGATTCTCAATCAATTTTTCAACATTATGAATCATAGGGGAATCCAGATCCTCCCCCTACAACATGGTCATTCTAAACTTAACTAATCACACTCTCTCCCCCTTTGTCAAACACCAAAAAGGGGTAAGAGGGACTGTTAAGATAAACTCCCCTTCAAACCTAGAGGGTCCCAACTCAAAAATGTGATAATTTGTGGATTAATCATACGAACACATGTGAAAAGATTAAGATAAGACATAGCAGTCACATGTATCATATGAATGTGAAATATAGTCTCCCAAAGCATGCCATAATATTCATAAGGATCAACTAGACATGACAATGTAAGCATGAATATGACAATCGAATAATCATGCAGATAATAGATATATAATCATCATGGCATCAACAATAGTAGAATAAGCATGGCAGATAAGTCAAAGCATGAGAACATCCAAGCAAGTAGCAAAATATGTGTGACTCAAGGTCACACCAACAAGGTCAGAGGGCATACAACCCAAAAGTAATAGTCAAATACATAGATAAAACAGCAGGTATCCAAGCTCAAGTGTCAGTAGGAGGGTCGTCATCGTGCATAAGGTCGTCCATCGTGGCATCAGTCGGGGCCAGGGGTCCTGGTGCAGTACTCGAAGGAGCTGCACCTCCAGGAAATGTGTGGCTGCGCCACTCATCATACCATGTCTGCTGGAGTGTGCGGGTCCCTGAGAGGTCGGTCTCGATCCTGGTCAGTCGGGAATCGAAAGAGCGAAAACCCGAACGAAACTCCTCACGATCTGACGCCCCCAGCTGAATAAGCTCCTGAACAGTCTGATCTAGCTCTGAGATCTGCCATCGGAGATCCGGATCTGGCTCATCATAGTCATCGTCATCAGCAGCAGCGGCTGGTGCCTGACCCTGTGGAACTCCCCGTGGTAACTCCCCAAGAACCCTACCATCTTTCCAGATCAACATCCGATCGGGCCCCCGAATAATGATGCCAGACTTGGCGAAGGCACGCCGGCCAAGTCTGCAATCCGGTCGTACCATAGGCACCGTCCGACCCTTGGAAACATCAACACCTACTGACATGAGCCAGTCGGTGATGACATGACCAAAAGGCATGTAGACAGTGCGACGGCTGGACTCCTCTCGATAAGACAAAATGGACTGGAAGATGCTCTCCATAATATCAAAATCTGAACGGCTGTGCATGCCGTAGAGCATCAAGTAGTGATAGGGTCGGATCTCAGCTAAGGGTTTTGAGGTGATTGGAAGAATACAATTGGTAATGATCTTGAATAGTATATAACTAGTGGGAGACAGACGCAGAGCAGCAAATGTAGGAAAGTCAGGTCCAAGCTCATCAAGACCGTCTGGACGCGGATAACTAAAGAAATACTGATGGATGGAATCAGGGGTAACGTCTGCAAAGGGTGCTAGCAGAGGCTTAGGAAGGTCAGGATAAAGCGAATAAAGATTCGGTGATCGTCGTCCACCCAAGTACTCAGCCAAAATCTCATATGAAAAGTCAAGGTTCATCTTCCCGATTCGAGTGGTGAACTCGAATCCCCCTTTAGAGCTTGGTTGTAGGTTGTTGTAAAATTCGGAGACGAGATCGTAATTTATGGTTCTTTCCAAAGAAAGAAGAAACCCCATATTGTAATAAGTAACAATCTCCATAACAGAAGGGCAGTATTCCTTTAGGAATGGAATGTCAATGGATCTGCAGGGTAAAAGTTTGAATGTCCTAGCTTGAAAGGCCTGCTCACAGGCCGCATTTGGGAACCTGGAGCTAGAGGAAGGCTGTGGCCTTCTGGAAGAGGAGGAAGGAGTCTTCCCCCTGGGATTTCCCTCCACGCTCTCTTTTCCTTTAGATGATTTTCTAAGGAGGTCAATTAATATAGTAAGATGGACATAGATTGAATCATACAGGAGTTGATCATCAGATGAGAACCAATTAAAAGGTAGATATAAAATGTTTGGTCATAAGAAACGAGGAAGAGGGTCACGGTAAGAAATAGGTCACGGCACAGCAGCAAGTAAGAACAAAAACCATGGTTAGCTGCACAAACATATATTCTATGATCTCTTGGAAACGGGAAATGAAGCCAAACACTTACTTTGGTGCCATTGAAATTGTTTGAAGGGATTGCAAGACTCGCAACAGTGAAGAACGTGCGTGAAGGAAGAGCCTTCAAGCCGGAGAAAACCGCCCGCAGAGGAGGTCGCACGAGCGTGAAGGAAGACACAGAGACTTCTCTCGCTCGTTCGCACAGGGTGTTTCGGCGCTAGGGTTCGGGAAAACGAAGATTTGGAGAGTTAATCGGTTGGTGGATCGGTCCACCAACCAAAATTTAATGCAGTTGATCGGATCACCGTTCGATCAGATCGCGTCCGAACCGATCAGATGCGATCCTGATCGGACTGGCGTGGTCCTGATCGGTCTAATGACCGATCAGACGCGCTCCTGATCGGTCGGGTGACCGATCAGGATTTGATCAGTAGGGTCCGAAGAGAAAACTCTGAGCTCCCTGATCGGTCTGTGGACCGATCCCCATAGGGTGCCAGATCGGTCCGGAGACCGATCCAGGCTTGCTCAGAATACTTGGTCAGATTCTGGGAGGTCACGGTTGCTTCGCAGATCGGTCTGTGGACCGAACACCACGGGAAGGGGTCAGATCGGTCCAGGGACCGATCAACCCGATTCCTGATCGGTCCGGTGACCGATCAGGGTTCCTGATACGACCTGGAATGTTCAGTTTCAGAATTTCTAAAATTTCCAAATGATATCTGATGGATTTTGTCTAGTTTGGACAGGTACTTATGACTAAAATTGATTCTTGAACAAGAATCTAAAGTCCTTATAGGTTCATCAACCACTTTGACCCATCTAAATGGAATCAAACTCAACCATCAATCAATCAAGCAAATTCAAACAAGTCTTTACTCCAATTCTAAGTTTCCAATCAAGTTGCCTTGATTGGAATGTCCAAGTATGATCATGGAGCCATATACACATATGTTATGCAATGGTTTTCCCCACACTTGGTCACCACCGTGATTATTATCTCGTCAACTTAATTTCTCAATTGATGCAATGACATTTTGAGAAATTGAGTTGAACCTAACATCTCACCCCATATCTAGCAAACAAAAACATTTTGGTAACCCTTATAGTTTGTGTGAGATGTTCCCAAAGTTACCCAATTGTTCCCTAACAATTTGAAATAATCATGAAGGGTTTTGACCACAATTTGAACATCATGAAGTGCGACACATTCCCAATTCCCGTCTTAGGAAACTAAATTCACTCTCGGGAAGTGGTTTAGTGAAAATGTCAGCTAGGTTTGACTTTGACTCTATATGTGAGAGTATGATGTTCCCCCTAGCTATATGATCCCTAATGAAGTGATGTCTTACTTCAATATGTTTTGTCCTAGAATGATGGACCAGATTCTTGGTTAAGTTAATTGTGCTAATGTTATCACATAACACTTGCACACCCTTGTAACCCAATCCATAGTCCTCTAAGGCGTGGATCATCCACAACAATTGTGATATACACTCTCCCATGGCGATATATTCTGCCTCGGTAGTGGAAAGAGCAACACAATGTTGCTTCCGACTCGACCAACTTACTAAAGACGAACCTAGGAATTGGCAGCCCCCACTAGTGCTTTTCCGGTCCAACTTACATTCAGCGTAGTCGGAATCCGTATAGCCCATCAAATCAAGAGATTCGGTACGGGGATACCAAAGACCTACACCAATTGTGCCCTTGAGATATCTCAAAATTCGCTTAACAGTAATTAGGTGAGATTCCTTGGCACAGACTTGATACCTAGCGCACATACCTACAGCAAATAGTATATCTGGTTGACTAGCTGTAAGGTATAGCAAACTACCTATCATGCTTCGATATTGAGTTAGATCAACGGGTTTACCACTCTCATCATCATCTAATCTTGTGTTTGTGGCCATGGGAGTGGTTACCTCTTTTGAATCACTCATATTGAATTTTCGAAGCATTTCATGTGTATACTTTGATTGGTGCACATGGATACCATCGCGAGTTTGCTTGATTTCTAGTCCAAGGAAGAAAGTCAACTCTCCCACTAGACTCATTTCGAACTCACTCTCCATGTGACCAATAAATTCACGTAAATAGCCCTTATTGTTTGAGCCACAAATTATGTCATCGACATACACTTGGGCTACAAATATATTGTCACCATCTCTTCGTAGAAATAGTGTAGGGTCTATTTGACCTCTAATGAAGTCCTTTTCAATCAAGAATGTCGACAACCGCTCATACCAAGCCCGGGGTGCTTGTTTAAGGCCATAGAGTGCCTTCTTGAGCTTGTACACGTGGTTTGGATATTCGGTACTCTCAAACCCTAGAGGTTGTTCGACATAGACTTCTTCCCTAATCAAACCATTTAGGAATGCCGATTTGACGTCCATTTGAAATAGTTTGAAGCCTCGATGTGCTACAAATGCAAGCATTAATCGGATGGACTCTAATCGTGCCACGGGAGCATAAGTCTCATCATAATCAAGACCTTCAACTTGACTGTAGCCCTTGGCTACCAAGCGTGCCTTGTTTCTAATGATTTCTCCCTTGTGGTTTAATTTGTTTTTGAAGACCCATTTAGTTCCAATAATAGTGGTCTTCTTGGGCCTAGGGACTAAGTCCCAAACTTGACTCCTCTCAAACTGACCTAGTTCATCTTGCATTGCAATAATCCAATCGGGATCATTTAATGCTTCATCAATTTTTCTAGGTTCAATTTCGGAAATTAGAGCAACTTCATTAGCCCCATTCCTGAAGAATGATCTAGTCCTAACCCCTTGATGAATGTCTCCAACGATTTGGTCTTGGGGATGACTAGAGGCTAATCTCGTTTGTCTTGGTGTTGGTGGTGCTTCTTGAACGAGTTCACTAGACACAAGTTCAGCCTCAGGATCCGGCTGATCAATGGATTGTCTTGGGTCACCGTCATCAGACTCATCACCATCAACAATACTTGGAGAGTCATTCAAACTTAGTCTTCTAAGTTCGAGTTGAACTCCTTCTACATTTTCTGACTGGTCAATTGGTTTTGGAACTTCCTCAAAGACCACATCAGCAGACTCTTCAACTAGTCTAGTTCTCTTGTTGTAGACTCGGTAGGCTTTACTAACGAGGGAGTACCCGACTAGTATCCCTTCATCAGCTTTTGCCGTGAACTTTCCAAGGTGATCCTTGGTGTTTAGGATGAACACCTTACAACCAAACACCCTAAGATGTTTAACCGTAGGTGGTTTCCCAAACCAAAGTTCATGGGGAGTCTTTCCTAAAAACCTATGGACGAGAACTCGGTTTTGCACATAGCAAGCTGTATTAACAGCTTCAGCTCATAAGTAACTCGGGAGTGAGTACTCATTAAGCATGCTTCGTGCAGCCTCTTGAAGTGCACGGTTCTTCCTCTCTACAACACCATTTTGTTGTGGTGTCCTAGGAGTAGAGAACTCATGTCTATAACCCTTATCTTGACAAAATTCTAGAAACCTTTGGTTTTGAAATTCACCTCCATGATCACTTCTTATTGTCTTAATTGTTGATGATTTCTCATTTTCAACCCTTCTACAAAAAGAAATGAAAATATCTAAGGTTTGATCCTTATGTTTTAAAAAGAAAGTCCAAGTATATCTAGTGAAGTCATCAATGATAACAAAACAATATCTACTTCCATTCAATGATATGATAGTGCTACAATCAAATAGATCCATGTGAAGTAAATCTAAAGCATTGGAAGTACTTACAGTGCTTTTACCTTTATGTGCAGATTTTGTTTGCTTACCCATTTGACACGCATCACATAATTTATCTTTTCCATACTTGATGCTCGGTAAGCCTCGAACTAGTCCCTTGTTGGCCAACTTCCGGATGTTCTTCATGTTCACATGTGCTAGCCTCCGGTGCCAAAGAGTGGACTCTTCTTGTTTTGACATGAAACACTTAGCAAAAGCATTAGTAGCACTTTTAAAAGAAACTTGATAAATATTGTCTACTCTTGCTCCTACTAGTACCGTGTCCAAAGTGTCATTTTGTCTAACTAGACATTGACTTGGTTGGAAGTCAATTGTGTAACCCGTGTCACACAATTGACTGACACTTAGGAGATTAAACTTCATCCCCTTGACTAGAAGGACATTTGAGATTCTAAGACATCCAGATATTTGAATGTCTCCTATTCCTATGACCTTAAGGCTACCATTGTTACCAAATGATACATTACCTCTACTCTTCTTGTGAAATGTGGTAAACAATGATCTATCCCCGGTCATGTGTTTGGAGCATCCACTATCAACGAACCAAGTTGATAGATGCTTCCCCTCAATCATAACCTACACAATTCGAAAAATAGAAGTCTTAGGTACCCAAACCTTGGGACCTAAAGCATCAACTAAACATGACTTAGGCACCCATGCCTTAACAACTTTCTTTTGGATTTTGGGTGTCCTAGATTGTCTCATGTCAGTCCTAGACATGAGAGATACAAAAGAGGGTTCCTTAGGGCGGTAACCAATACCGGCCCTATTGTAGATCGCTCTTTGGGCATTCAAAATCATATCTAAGGTCTTAGAGCTATTTGAGAATTTCCCAAGAATATTCTTGAGCTTCTCAACTTCACTCTTCAAGGATTGGTTTTCCTCTACTAACCCATTATCATGCAAATCACTGATTTCCTCAACCTTAGAGGATTTCAGGCTTACAATCTCAAGTTTCAAAGCTTTAATTTCATCTTCTAGTAATTCAACATGCAAGTCATCAATGTTATCATCCCTAGAAGCTTTCAATTGATCAATCTCTAATTGCAATGCTTTAACTTTATTTTTGGATTTCTTAAGCATACTAGTTAAACATGCAATTGCTCTATAACATTTTTCAAGCTCGGGAGAAGTTACCTCTTCATTATCCGAAGATGATGAAGCCGCGTTTGAGGAGCTTGAAGTTTCTTCATTGCCCTCCTCTCCAAGAGCCATGAGAGCCACTTGCCTTGTGCTCTTCTCCTTCTTCTACTTATTGATCCGGTCCCCTGCAACTAAGGCAATCCCCTTTTCCTTGGGGCCTTTGTTAGCCATATCATGCAATTCCATCTCACAAAATAAATCATCTAACTTTACAATAGATAAATCCTTGGATACTTTGTAGGCATCCACCATGGATGACCACAAAGCATTCCTTGGAAATGCTTTCAAGACATACCTCACAAGGTCGCGATTCTCGACCTTTTCATCAATTGAGTGAAGTCCATTAAGAACTTCCTTGAACCGGCTATGGAGCTCACTTACCGACTCATTCTCCTTCATGGAGAGGTTTTGAAGTTGATTGAGGAACAAGTCCCTCTTGGCAATCCTCGAGTCCCGGGTGCCTTCATGGAGCTCTATGAGTTTGTTCCACAAGTCTTTTGCACTTGTGAAGGGACCAACCTTGATGAGTTGGTTTTTGTTCATGCCACATTGTACAGTGACAACCGCCTTAGCGTCGGCTTCACTTTTCCTTGTTTGTTCGGCAGTCCACCGAGATGATTCAAGTTCCTTGCCTTCATCATCTTTAGGAGGGATGAATCCTTCCTTCACCGCGAACCACGTATGGATATCCATCTTCAAATAATATTCCATCTTTGATCTCCAATATTGGAAGTCGGCGCCATCAAAGAATGGAGGTCGGGTGGTGGAGAAGCCTTCTCTCAAAGCCATCTTGTTGAGAACTCTCGGTTGTTAAGCCGTAAACAGAGCACCTTGCTCTGATACCACTTGTTGGGAACGAGATGACTATAGAGGGGGGGGGGTGAATATAGACAATCGCTTGCCCCTTGAAAACTTATCACGATTTCTGCAACTCAAATATCAGTAGCACAGCGGAAAGAATGGAAAACAGAGTATGCGGAAAAACCAAATGAACGCAACACACACACAGCTAGCAAGATCGTTAACAAGGAGGGTTTACAAGGTTCGGGGATAACTTGCCCCTACTCCTTGGCGTGCCCTTGAGGTGGGCGATCCCTTGATCGTCGGCAGATCAAGCCCCGGTTAACACCGGATATGAAGCAACCTCCTTCTCGGTGGAGAAACCTCTCCACAGCGTGTTTCAAACAATGATATATAATGAGCACAATGAAACAACAACAAGAAGGTCTTACTCAAACACTTAGAGAGGATAAAACACAGCAAGCTTCCCTGAGCTCCACCCAGTGGCGATCTCACGCAGACCCCTGTCTGCTTCGTGTCTTCCCACTGTCGGACTCCAAGCTTCTTGTTTTCTCCTTCAAGCGCTCAAGTATGATGATTGCTCCTCAATAGCTTGCTTAGAATGGTTGAAGAACTCAAGAACAGCAAGCTTCTCTCAGCAGAACGCAAGAACACAAAGCAACTTCAAGAACTGCAAGTCATACTGAACTCAACTCTCGCGTTCCTTTTTGTTTCTCCGCCAAGCGACAGGTGACACCATCTCTGTAGCTCCCAGCTACTCAACTGCCAACGCCAGCCTCTACTGAGCTATCTCTGGACTCACTGAGCTCCTCAGTCGAGCTCCAGTCTCAGCTCCAGTCCGCAGCTCGCCGTTGCAACCTGAGATGGGAAAAGGGACAAACCTGCTCTGAGGAAAGCGCGCTTTGACTTCTCCTAGAGTGTTTGAATCCTCCCCTGTCACCTGAAACTCAATCAGAGCATTAGAGCAGAAGATCACGCAGCATATCACATATCAGAAAACATACATCAGCAAATCCGATACGATCAGACATTCTGACCGCGTCTGACAGTGAAATTTGAATTAAAGTGATCGGTCACCGGACCGATCCAGGGTGTGTGGATCGATCACCAGATCGATCCACTGCTTTACTGGGATTCCCAGCTCTCACAGCTATACACGCCTGATCGGTCACCAGACCGATCAGGGTGAATCCTGATCGGTCACCAGACCGATCAGATTGGATCCTGATCGGTCACCCAGACCGATCAGAACAGATGAACAGTTATTTTTTAATCAAACCCAAGATTCCTGATCGGTCACCGGACCGATCCAAGACTTTGATCAGCAAGGGAACTCACTCACCGTTTGCTCCCTGATCGATCGCCAGACCGATCAGGAGCAAGACAGCAAGGAAGCAGCCTGCTCCCTGATCGGTCTCCGGATCGATCAGGAGCCACACAGTAGATTCCCAATCTCACTGTGCGCTCCCTGATCGGTCACCAGTCCGATCAGACATAGCTGGATCAGTCACCAGACCGATCCATTAAGGAGCAGCGTGCCAAAAGTCCCTGATCGGTCACCAGACCGATCCAGTGACTCTACCCAGCCCTCCAAGCTAGGGATTCATCCACCTTAGCCCTCCAAGCTAAGGATTTTTCCATCTAACTCTCCAAGTTGGGAATTTGCACCTAACCCTCCAAGTTAGGACTTTTCACCTAGCCCTCCAAGCTAGGACTTTTCACCTAGCCCTCCAAGCTAGGACTTTTCACCCAACTCTTCCGAGTTAGAACATCATCCAACCTAGCCCTCCAAGCTAGGCACCTGACCCTCCAAGCCAGGACTTTTTCACATAATTCTCCAGGATGGGAATTTGCACCTAACCCTCCAAGTTAGGACTTTTCACCTAGCCCTCCAAGCTAGGACTTTTCACCCAACCCTTCCGAATTAGGACTTTTCCAACACCTAACCTCCCAGGTTAAGATTTTCCAACACCTAGCTTTCCAAGCTAGGATTTTCCACACCTAACCTCCCAGGTTAGGATTTTCCAACATCATGCCTAATCCTCAATTAGGACTTAATCATAATCATCACAATCATCACACCTAACCTCCCAGGTTAGGACTTTCCATATCATGCCTAATCGTCGATCAGGACTTAATCATAATCATCATAATCATCCTCCTAAACTAAAATCGTTGTCAACACCAAAACAACAATCAGGGCCAGACTGCATCAACAGCTTCGTGGCTGATTTTGCTTCGACTAATCTTTGGCCTTGACCTTGGGCGCCCGGACCTCCCGAGCGCCTAGCCTAGTGTTGATTCGAAGCGCTTCTTGTTTTACTGTTGTTTGGCTTTGACCTTGGGCGCCCGGGACCTCCCGGGTGCCTAGCCCAGGTGCCTGCCCCTCTCCTTTGGGGCATTCTGAGATGCAGAAACACATTCCTTTGGTCCCTGCATCCAAGATTAGTTCCACAACAAACAAAGGCAAGAATATTAAATCATTTTTTACAGCCGTAGCTATCTTGGTTCTGACTTCGGGTCTCCCAAATGGAACCCTAGGTCGAACCGATGCCTACTATTCCCTCGACGGGGAACGCGTCCTCACCTACTCCTCTTAGGAGAGTTTACCTTTTGCCAACCGGCTCCTCCGGTTGGACTTTTGCCCAGCAACCCATCGCCAGGTGCCTAGCAGCCCTTCGCCAGGTGCCTAGCAGTCCTTCGCTAGGTCTTAGGGTTTAGACGCCTAGCAGTCCTTCGCTAGTTGCCAGCTATCCTTCGCCAGGACCTCTTTCTGTACACTCAGTGAACACATTAGACCAAAATAACATCTTAACTCTTGAACCCTTTGCCATTATCAAAACCCAGGTTTGACTTAGGTGCTGCCTGCACCAACAATCTCCCCCTTTTTGATTTATGGCAATCCGGTTCAAAAAGTTATGTTAAACAAAAAGTAGGTAAGTAACTTAAATTTTAATTCCTCCCCCTGGAAGAAATCTCCCCCTAAGTTTTTCAAAAGTCCGTGGGGTTTTTTGAAAAAATTTCTAAGTCTTAACGTGAAGTGTTTTTCAAGTTTTCAACACTTAGAAAATTTTCAAGAACATGTTTTTAAGTTAGAAAAGCATTTTCAAAATATTTTGAGTCAGAAAAATTTCAGGGGAATTTGAATTTTACATTTAGAAAATTTTCGACCAACCAAAGACTTGGAATAAGTACTTGGAATTAATCTTTGAAAGCTAGAATGTGTAAGTACTTAGAAAATTTTTCTAACAATTTAAGAAAGCAGTTTAAGTACTTTAGAAAATTTTTCAAACACTGAATTAATGACTTAGAAAAATTTCAAAAAATTTTCCAAAATAAGTGCTTAGAATAATTTTTGAAAGCAAGTAAAATGAACTTAAGTAGTTAAAGAGCTTTGCTTTTTGAAAAATAGGAGATAAATGTTTTTGAAAAAAAATTAAAAGTTTTGAAAATTTCTCTCCTTTCCAATCTCTCCCCCATTGCCATATATAAAAAAAATATAGCAAAAAAATAGCATTGAAATGGAGTAATTAAGGTGAAATGATGTACTGAACCAATTCTAAATTTAAACTGGACCAAATCAATTTGAATTTCTGCTTTCGGGTCCTGTCTAACCCAATTAGCTACTTACTAACTGTTATAAACAGTAGCTTTCGTTAGGGTTAGTCAAATTAAGTGTTCTGATTAAGTTAGATTTTTTAAGCTTGACACTTAACTTGATTACTGTTGATTGGTATTTAGTGCCCCAATTACTGCAGATGCACAGACTTAAGCATCTTGAATCAAGGCAAAGACCTAAGCATCTGAACCCATTCTAGGTGATCAATCAAAAGTACCCTAAGGTGCTTGTGAGATGTTGGCTTCTAGATCTATAGGTGCATGCAGTTCTAGGGTTAGGGCCTAGGCTAAGTCCATTTTGTGAAAAAGCCCTAGTTTTGAAGGGGTAATTTTATAAAAAAAACTAAGTCGGAAAAATTATTTTAAATAACAAAATGAAAAAAAAAATTGATTTTGCAGAAAATAAGATATTTTTTAAAAAAATTAGAACATTCCTATTCTACCAAGCATAACCCTAACTGCCTTCTTAGTGAGCTAAACTCAGACTCAGGTAGGGGTTTGGTGAATATGTCAGCTAGGTTGGATTTTGAGTCTACATGCTTAAGGACCATCTCACCCCTGGCTACATGATCTCTTATGAAGTGGTGTTTGACTTCTATGTGTTTAGTTCTAGAGTGTTGGATTGGATTCATAGTTAGATTAATTGAACTTATATTGTCAATGTAGAGTTTAGGTGTAGTTAAGCTGGAAGTCTTTAAGAGTGTGCATCATCCATAAGAGTTGTGCTACACATTCTCCCAAAGTAACATACTCAGCTTCAGTTGTGGATAAAGCTACACAGTGTTGCTTTCTGCTACACCAACTTACTAGACTATTTCCTAAAAGTTGACAGCTTCCACTTGTACTCTTTCTATCTAGTTTACAACCAGCATAGTCAGAATCTGAGTATCCTGACAAGTCAAAAGTTGAGGTCCTAGGATACCAAATCCCTACATTTATGGTACCCTTAATGTATCTTAGTATTCTTTTTAGGGCTGCTAAGTGCGTTTCCTTAGCACAGGTTTGGTATCTAGCACACATTCCTACAGCAAAAAGTATATCAGGTCTGCTGGCTGTAAGGTACAGTAGACTTCCAATCATGCTCCTATATAATTTGAGGTCTACAGATTTACGATCAGGGTCACTATCTATTTTTACATTTGTGGCCATAGGGGTACTTATACTTTTGGAGTTGTCCATTTTGAATTTCTTTATTAACTCCTTAGCATATTTTGATTGATGGACATAATTTTCATCCCTAGTTTGCTTAATTTGTAACCCTAGAAAGAAGTTGAGCTCACCAACTAAGCTCATTTCGAATTCATTTTCCATTATTTTAACAAATTCTTTTAAGAAATTTAAGTTGGTGGATCTAAAGATTATATCGTCAACGTAGATTTGGGGAATAAAGATCTCTTTTTCTAAGGTCTTAATGAATAGGGTTGAGTCTATTTGTCCCTGGTTAAATTCCTTAGAAATGAGGTAGGTTGATAGACGTTCATACCATGCCTAGGTGCTTGTTTTAGTCCATATAGTGTCTTATTGAGTTTGTAAACATGGTCAGGTTTTTCTAAGTCTTCAAAACCGGGAGGCTGCCCTACATAGACTTCTTCCTTAATAAATCCATTTAGAAAAGCTGACTTCATATCCATTTGGTAGAGTTTAAATCCTTTATGGGATGCAAAGGCTAACAACATCCTAATGGACTCAAGTCTAGCTACTGGGGCATAGGTTTCCTCATAGTCTAACCCTTCGACTTGACTGAACCCTTTGGCTACTAAGCGGGCTTTATTTTTCACTATTTCTCCATGATCATTTAGGTTATTCCTAAAAACCCACTTAGTATCAATAATGGATTTGCCCTCAGGTTTAGGTACTAGTTCCCAGACTTGGTTCCTCTCAAACTGGGCTAACTCTTCTTGCATCGCTATGATCCAATCAGGATCAGGTAAGGCTTCCTCTATAGTCTTAGGTTCAATTTTTGAAATCAGTGCAATCTGACTAAGGTTTCTATAGGAGGACCTAGTTCTGACTCCTATGGTTGAATCACCCACAATTTGATCAGTTGGGTGACTGAGTCTGGGTTTCTTAGTTTTTCTAGAACTTGGTTTAGCCTCAAGTCCAGCTGGTCGGTTTGGTTCAGTATTTGGTTCAACTACTTGGGTTGGTTCAATTATTGGTTCAATTGACTCAATAGTTGGTTCAATTGTTAGTTCATTTAGGGGTTCAATTAATGGTTCAACAATTTGTTCATTATCTTCGTGATCAATATTTGATGAATTTAGATCTGGATTATCAAATTTTGAATTAATTTAAGTCCTAACTATCTCACCCGGTATCTAGTTATCAATCACGTTAACCTTATGAATTTTTGTGAGACTGGTTTTAATAGAAGTATTTAGAAAGCCCATGATTAATTTTTAAAAGTTAAATTAATTTTGAAGACAATTAGTATTGAATTTATTTTGAAAAAGAATATTTGAATCTAAGATTAACTGAAAATTTGTGTTAGATTCGAATTTGACAAAGAGTAAACTGAATTTGAATTTCAAAAATTGGCTTCCAGGTCTTGGCGAGGCACAAGGCCTTCTTTGGTCGTAGCCTTATTGGATCATCAACCCTTTCCTTGACAAAGCCTTTTAGTGATGTTTCATTTTCAAGGTTGCTTTTTGAGAAATTCTGGTCTAACTAGCTTGGGTCTTGGATCGGTAGCTTCGGCTAGTTTCACCAGTCTAAAGAGGCCAAGTAGTGTATACTTGACCTTATTAGAAAAAGGCTTCCCTAAATTACTATCATCTCACCGCTACCCAATACTATGTTGTTCAAATTTCAGTTAATTGGTTTAGTCCTTAGTCTAACCAGTCCTAGGTCTAAGCATGGTAAATTGTAGAAGATAAATAGACAAGCAATCATGCAATTTAAAACAAGAAAAGAAATTCATTTGACTATGAAAAAGGTTTTTAAGTTGGCTCCCCCTGGACTAAAGCCACGGCAATGATTAGGCAAGATATGAATCTTGTCCTTGGGGATGCAATATTGATTTGGTCCAACTTGGTTGCTCAGGCAAAGTTTGGGTACCTGTAACGCCCGAAAATTCTCAAACCTAATTTTAGAAATATCTTAGAATTAATTCTAAATTTATGGATATTTTTATAGAATTTTTCCATGGACAAATAAGACAAAAATGAATAAAAATAGAATGAGCAGTAAAAAAATTTAAGTGGGGTTTGAACCATAAACCTGTGACATAAGATGAGAATAGACTTACCAAGTGGGCTAATCTATTTTCATTGAAATAGAATAGAGGGAACGATAAATAAGGTAAAGTTAGTTAAATTTTTCCATAAATATAAAAGGGAAACTTAGGGTTTTTATATTCATTCTTTTCCTCACATCTTCTCACCGCCGACTCTCTCTCTCCCTCTCGCGATTTTTCTTCCTCTCCTCCTCTTCTCTTGCCACCCAAGACAAGGGGAAAGCGAAGGGAAGGTCCAAGAGGCCCTATTCTCTACGAGAATTCTCATAGACGCGAGGAGAACGCCAAGGAGCAAGAAGAACGTCGAAGTTCGACGTTCCCTAGGAGTTTCTTAGTATATTCGTAGAAAACCTAGCGCAGGAAGTAAGTACCCCTCCCTGCAGTATAAGTAGTTTTGGTTGATTTTTTCGTATGCTTTATTTCCTTATATGTATGTTTTACGATTAGAAATCGTAAATTATGAACAAGCACGTAGTATTACCCTTCAGTTTGGGTCAAGGAGCACGTTAGGTGTTTGTTAAATTGTTTAGTTCATTAATGCTATAGAAAGCATTAAAGAATAGAAATTCTTGCTTCAGTTTATGATTGGGACCAAGGTCCAACGGGATGGGCTCCTAGTTGCCCCTAGGTTTAGATAACCTAATAAAAGCAAGAATCAAAGAAAAAAAAAGAAAAGTATAAAGGAACTATTTTATTTTCAGTTGGCATTATACCGGACTTCGGTCCAGGGATGGGCTCCAAGTTGCCCCTAGGTTCAGATAACCTAGTATGGGATAGGCTCCTTAGTTGCCCCTAGGTTCAGATAACCTAGTAGAACCTTAATGGATTCGGGATTTAGCTACCTCGGATTTATTAGGGATGCGCGCACAACTGGTACATTACCGGGCCCACATCACTTGATTATTATTTTCACCTACTATATGTATATAGTTTCTAGAAATTCATTTTAGCATGTGGTGAATTTAATAATTGATTTAATGTTTGTTAGTTTCAGTTCGATTCAGATATGTATGTCATGCTATAGCTTAGTTTTCAGTTTGAGTTCAGCATAGGCCATGTGACAGTTATATGTCATGACATTTTATGACATGTATTTTAGCATGAGCATAGCATGATTATTATGAACACGAGCGTGTATTTGTATGGCATGTTTGGAAAAGCATAACTCGAGATTTTATAGTTTTGTGAGGCTAGATGATACTTAATAAGCTT